>JARHVA010002267.1:2077500-2385000 GCA_037957365.1 Torreya grandis | reverse complement strand
GATATAGGTTTAGTTGGTAGGTGGAGGTGTATATTTTATATGACCATGTATAAATTAGTGTCAAAGTGATAATTTCACACTTACATGTTATTATTAGAGGCAATATGAATAGACTAGGGCTAGGCAAATGTTCTTAAGCCTATTGAATCTAGGAATGCACTAATAGGCCTAAAGTTAGTTTTGATAATCTCAAGTGTTTAGGCCTTTATAGAGGTAACGAATCTTTTAAAACTGGTACATGTGTTCATCATGGGTTTAAAAATGCCTCTATGGTCTCCTTTTGGTTATAATAATAGTCTAATTTCTCATTACTTTTTCTTAGACCTGAGACATTGGATAAACAGTGTAACTTTCACACCTAGTGCATTAATGGTGAAAGGATGAATGGTAGAGCATTAAGGAATTTTGAGATGATGTGTGGGATTAATTAGAGGTAAATGAGTGTTGAATAGGTCCTATAGTAAATGTTAACACTCATAGGTGGTCACATACTCAGAAAACCCAATCTATGCCTTTGAGGCCTAGGACTGGGAATGAACCTCATGGCTTCTAGTTTCACCCCTATGATCATGTGAAATTCCTAAATAATGTGATAAATTTAATTAGAGAGTGGAAGGTTGATTAAAATCATTGGTTTATAGATAATAACTTAGATTGGCCATTTTTGGCATCAATTTGTCTTAGGCATGTCTGAAATGCATAGTAGTTACTCGAGAGACATCTTATTTCCCTCACATATATATAGATGAGATGATTGGGGACTTGATCACTTTGGTAGAGTTTATAAAGGTAATTTAATTAAATTAAATAGAATTGTTTTAAATTTTAGAATCATATCCATTATGATCAATTTATAATATCCTAAACTACCTAAAACCCTCATAAAAAATCAATGAGAAAAATGTGAAGAACAATGTATCTAGAAGTGATAAATTAGCCTAGAAAGTGATTTGGACATAATCAGAACTCTCTTAAGCTCCCCACCACTCAATTATTCCATGCCATCACTTCTACGAACGTGTCAAATTCTGTGTTTATTACAAGTTTTTAGGTCATTTGAATGTGCATAAAGGAATATATAGGTGAATCCATAGTGTAATGTGTGTGTAGATGTATTATGAATCTTCAAACCCCATTCTCACCTTATTTATTTATATATATTCCTTTGTTAAGATAATTAGTATAGGTAGTCTTAGATAGAATCACAAGAAGTAAGGTTACTACCAAGTTGAATATGAGAAGTATGGTTTTGAGTTTTCTTGAAGTATATATAATAAACTAGAGGACAAAAAAGGTATAAAGATATGTCTCACATCTCTGTAATGAGATTCCATGCATATGTGAAGGTCATCCCAATGACAATTATGAGAGTTTAGGCCTAGAGTGCTAGTTAGTTACTATAAATAAGTAACAAACAAGTTAGAAAGATAAGATTATAAGTTGGATGTGTGCATAATGAATTGAAATAATCATGTTTCCACCTTCTTATGTTATTGCACATATTTCAACGAATTCCAAGGTAGTTCTAGTAGTTAGAGAACTCCTCATCAAGAAGAATTGTTTCAATAAAGATAATAAAGAGTCCCTACACTGACTTCAACAAGATGTCATGTTTTAGGTAGAAACTTGTCAAAGATAACCTCATGATCTATGTTCTAACTCTTCTTACATTATAACTAGTATTCAAAACTTGACACTTGGAATTGTGACTTTTCAACATCACTCTTTCTCTCTCTTTTCTTATTACTCTATATATTGAAGCCATTTTGGCATTATAAATCATCTAGAATTGGTATAGGAAATCCTATCTAGTTTGACATCTTTTTTTTGAATTTTAATAATTTGTTGAGATGATTTAGTCTCTAAAATTATTTCATATGTATGTCAAGTACTCCATTTGGATAACAAGTGATGATTATTTATCATTACTTCAATTTTTCTCTTGTATGCATTATGTGAGTAATATTTCTTCTAACAGATCTCATGAAGTGTAAATGTTTATTAGGTGTTTTCAAATTGTGAGGAACATTAGTAGTATCTAAGATAAAACATCCTATTAAATAACCTTTAAAAATACATATCAATCTGCCTCCATGTAGAAACACTTTTACTAGAATAACCTTGAGTTGAGATCAATTTTAGCAATCTACCTTTATAGTGAAAGTTCAAGCATGTTTTTGGAGACATATTTCATGTATCAACTCCATTATTGTATGTTAATTTAAGTTTTATTCCTCTATTTCAACCCCAATAAGTGATTATATTAGTGTAGTTTTGATCCTATATATTTAGATCAAGGGAGGTAGCCCAGAATCTAGAGATCTATCTCTTGTAGTAATCTACCTATACTTAGATATAGTTGCATATTACCCCAAATTTGAGAAGGTCCAATTGAATTATCTAGGGTGAAAATTTGGGATATAAAATTTATAGCACACCTAATAGGACATATGGTCCCAGATGGTTGTTCAAGGTGGATGTTGGTCTTGAAAACAAAGAGGCTATAATCGTCTACTTCCTATAGTATCTGGTGACTCCAACAATTGACTCTTGGTGGTAGAATAGTGCATTATTTCATGTCTAAGGTAAACACAAGATCTCATAATAAAGAAATTATTTTTGATTTCCAAGAAATTATTAATTATTCATTCCAATCATATAGATTTTCTAACACCCACCCTTACCCAAAGAGATCATACCTTTCTCATAGATCTATAAGAAAGTTTTTCCTTGGCTTGATTTTTCAAAATCCTAAAGCTATCTTTGAAAATAACATACATTTTTTTTATTTCAATGTATATATTACTCTAAGACTTTCCCATTATTATTACACTCCCATACCAACCCTCAAAAGTGTCCCTTCATACAAGGGTGAGATTTCCATTACTCCTATTGAACACATTACAAATATTGCAACATCTACAATATACATCATATCATTCAAAAAAAAATATAAATTACATTGTTATATATTTCCTTCAATGGGATGGATCTTGATTGGGATGGTACTTTTAATCCTAAATATATCACCACATGGGATGAATTGGGTGATGATTTGAGGATAAGGTTTGAGGATAAGAGTGATAACTTGTCATTGACTAAGAAGTTGACCAAAATAAGGAGAGAACATCAAAAATATATTTAAGATAGAAACACAAAATTTTAGAAGACATAGGATAGAATTATAATCATTATAATGCATACTACACATCATGCTTTCCTTTATTAACTTAAGTCTTTTGATAGTGATATTTATATGATTGTACAATATATGGGAGGGAAAAAACTAACTAATGCCAATGAAGTAGGCATTAGGGATGAGAATTTTTTTATTCAAGATGGGAATATTGATCATATATACCTTATGCTTCTATTCCCTAATTTAGAAACCACTATATGTATTTTTACTCCCATCCCTACACCAAAACATAAGCCAACTACCCCTAGTTATTCAAATAAATATAATGATGTAGAGAGAGTAAAAAGTATTGAGGAAGAGGTTTTAGGCCTCAAGAGGATAATACACAACATCAAGGGAGACCTTTCCAAATTCACTATCAAAATAATCAATCCTATCCAAACTATCAAGGCAATAAACCACCTGTAGACACCAAAATAATGTCAACCCCCCCACCTTGGTCCCTTTCTAACTTCAACATGCCTAACCTATACTTTATTAATTTAAAATACTTATTTTTAAATTAATCATCCCCCCTAGATATCTCACCTTGGATTCCTAGCACTTAGGCCATTTATCACCCTATGACTAATCATAATTACCTAAGACCTATTTCAACTCCCCCACTAATCCTCGTGCCTATTAAAACTGCCATTTAGACCATTTAACAATGACAACCAAACATGGCAGATGGAAGAATGAGGAAAAGGCTAATAATAGCCTTTTTTCCCATTCTCTAGCTGCTGACGTCGGTTAACAGTCGACTGATGCCAATAGTATCATCGACATCGGTTGCTTAAAACTAAATTCCAAACTCGGCTACACCCCCGAATGCGAATTCTCTTACTCCAAGGATCTGAATTCTCTTGCTCCTTGACTCCTTGCAAATCAAAGGTAGGCTTTAGGATGAGGCATCATCATTCTTTCATCACTCTCCAGGCTAAGAAACTTTATAGAATTCACTCCACACTAGGTTGAAACATTTCATGAGGTCTCCTACATCAGCCATAACGGGAACAAGTCTTCTACACTTCTGATTCTCCACCAAGAGCTAAGTATTATTCTAGTTTATATTTTAGTATTTTTAGAATGAATTGGTGATTATTCCATTGAATATTCTTGAGTACTACTGATAGACAACCTGACTTCCTTCTCGGAGAGGCTAAAAAGCCTTCTCTCATTCTTATTCTCTTTCCACCCCTATCCTCTATCTTTGCCCCCTTTCAGACCCTATTCACTATCTTGCAACCCTGCACAGACCCAGACTCCTTCCAGACACCTCTATCGACCACAAACCTATACAAAACTCACCCAAAGCCATTGCCCTAATCGACATCAACCATTTCCCCTATCGACATTGGTAGCATAACTGACGTCGGCATCATTGATAAACCAATGCCGACATGACTACCGATGTCAGTGACTATGGAAGACTGATTGCAAGATTCAAGTATGCATTATCTATTTCTCCTTCTTTAAGTCTTTCATTATTTCTTTCCATTATGACATTTTTTTATCAACTAGCGGACTGTCATTCCTCTAGGAAGTCTTTGCACTTCTGGGACCGAGTATATCACTTGGTAGTCCACCATATCTGTCTCTAACATTTTTATTTGTTAACTTTTCTTCTTATCTACAGGTGTCATCCTCCATAGCCAAAGAGGAGCTCTTTTAATGTCTGGATATGGTGCACAACTTCATCTGGGTATCATCTAACCCCTGACCATTAACCCTTAGTTTCTTATTTCTTTTGAATGTGAAAATAAAAAATGAGTAGAAACATTCTAGCACGCCTAGTGGGACCCTAGAGTTTTCCTTGGGTTCATTTCTTCTAAAACAAACTTTCATATAGGTGCATTAGGAAAATTTCTCTTCTTGCATCCTTCTTCTATCTTCTCATTTCGAAAATAAACCATTAGCACAAGTTAAAAAGAACTTTTTCTTCTTGTCACTTCTTTTCTACATTCTAGAGTAGTGAAATTCATGCTCTTAACCTTTTCTTAATTGTTTGCATCTGAACAAAAACATTTCAATTTGGGCTAAAATCTATTGCATTTCATTCATGCTTGAATGCATATTTAGCCTTCTCATCTAGTAATTAAAAATGCATTATGAATAAATTGTAGTGCACATATGTTACACAACCTGACCACATTCACCAAATCAAACATCTAAACATACCTGAGACAAGGCCTGACTAGGATTTCATCACCTAGAAGATTCCTTACCCTTCTTGGTAATCCTACTTGGACTTCACTACCAAGGGGAGAACCCACTCTATTCTCTAGTAGAGTATAAACTCTAGGGGAAGTATATATTACCTAAGCGACCTAGCTTGACTCTAGCCTCGTGAAGTGAGGGGAGCAAGCCCCTAGCACCAAGCCATGTACGAAACCTAACACAGACTTTTGAGCACCAAAACATAATCTGAAACCAACCTTAGACTGCCTCTTTTAGGACCCATTCTAAAAGCCCAACTTTCCAAACATATTATTCTAAGGCATAAGCCACCACAACTCTAAAATTTATTCTTAGGAATTAACATTTAGTGGTTGCTTGCCATCATCTATTTTTTGTCTGTATCTAATTTTTTGAGCTAGTGAGGTCGCATTCTGAGATCTAAAAACAACTCAGACTTTCTTCTTTCTTCTAAAAACTTTTAGTTTTTTGAGTTTCTAGAAATACATAGTAACTGACATCGGTTATCTGACTAACATCGACAACTTACTTCACTGACATCAGTTTTTCTACCAATGTCAGTCACTGTCAAAAAAAAATTTCTTCTCAAATAGCAATCTAAAAACCTGACCTTTTTGTTGTTAAAAACAAATTCTAGTTTTTTGAGGCTGAAACATATAGTTTTTAGAACCTGAATCTATTTTGCCTTGGATGGTTTTGACATGTAGTCAAACCAAAACTCTTGTTGACCACGCAAGGCAACAACCACTCCCACCTTTGCCTTCTATATCAAGTCCCCAAATGGAGTATAATTCATAAACTGAGTGTACTCCTATCCAACCAACCCCAACTCAACATCCAATTGTTCCCAAAGGGGATGAAGACTTTGAAAGGTTCCTTGACCTCAATGTCAAGGCTCTTTAGCACTATCTCGTGAGAATTCAAACGTGAGATCCTTCAAGCAACCCAGTTTATGGGATGCCAACTTCTTTAGTTGAAATGACAATCATATCAACAGCCTCTGTAACCCAACCCATGGTCACCCAGGCCATTGCCTCAACTAACAACACGACCATGACCAATATTAAAAGTGTGGCCTCTCCTTCTATTTCTGGACCTACCTCCATTGGGGTTTCTGTACCCCCTCAACCACAAACCATTCAACAAAGTCCTACACAATTCCAAAACTTAATTGTCTCCATCCCACCTACTCTTGCACCCATAAATACAAGAGTGGCTACTTATCCTTTGGCTAGTGCTGCCACCATCCAACCACCTTTGGTGACATCAAGACAAGTTGTGCCTTCTAGCTTTATGACACAACCACCCTTGACTTCAACATCAGTCCCTATGACTAGTTACCAATATGTTGCACCTATACAAGCACAACCAACTATGTCATATGCTCCACCTAACACCTTCCAAATTCCTTACAACCTAAGGGGCACCCCACCTACAAATCCATCAACCGATCTAATCAATATGTTGATGGATAAGGTGTCTAATCTTGAGACATCCGTTTCGGGTTCAAGAAATGTTCTCTCATATGAACAAATTTGTAATGAACCTATTCATCCTTCAGTCCCAATCCAACCATATCCTAGTCAGTGGGAACTTTCCAAATTTACTTGCTTTCAGAGTAAAGAGGACCCACAACAAAATCTATGAGTGTTTAGACATGCTTGTTACCTTATAACACATGATGATGTGTTATTACTACGCACATTTCCCATGTCACTTTCTAGTGCTGCCCTCAATCGGTATAGTTATATTACCAGTCACTCTCTTTTGACCTTCACTCTACTAGCTCAACTATTTCTTGACCACTTTTCAATTAACATAACTAAAAAGGTCTCCATTATGGACCTATATTCTATCAGACAATTCGATGATGAATCAATCACTGATTTCATTGCCCGTTGGAGAGGCTTAATCAACCAACTCTCCTTTTATTTACCTCAACTTGAGCTCATTGAGCTCTTTTCACAAGCATGTGTCAAACACATCTCATCTACTTTGTGGGTCCAAACATTCTGCACATTTGACGAAGCTTTCACCTTGGCTAGGAAGCCTGAACTCCATGCTATCGAAGAAAATAAAGTCAAACTGCATAGTAAAAATACTAATGCAAAATTAAATGACCCTTCATCCAAATCTTCTTCTTCCAATCCCACGTCTAAGGGATCAGCAAATGTTGTGGTACTTAGATCATCATCATCGACCACAACTAACCAATCTGAACCTTCCACATCTCAAAGCATTACATGATAATTTTAGTAACGATATGTACATCATCAATATACTCCAATAGGAGAATCATACGCGTCTGTGTTGGATAAACTAGTCAAATAGGGAGTCCTCAACTCCCCCAAATTTGACCACCACCTCAGTTTGATTCCTCACATGCCATCCCTACATAGTATAGGGAGAATGACTTCTGTAATTATCACCATGTCAAAGGCCATGACACAGATAATTGTAAAACCTTCAAGAACATTGTCCAAGACATGTTAGACAAAGGTGATCTTGTCTTGGATAATCCAAACGTGCCACCTAACCAAAACATAGACATCTTTAGACAACCTTTCCCTAACCATCCCCTAGCCAAAACAACATTTATACCACAACCGAAGACCCCCAAGAGCGTAATATATGCACAGTCGGTATGGTTTTGCCTTTTGTCCCTAACCAACCTCTTCCACAAACTGAAGATGTTAGTCAACCTATCCCTCCACCACAGGAAGAAGAGCCTTCTTCTCCTAATATCCCTCCATCTACCCCTCTTATATTGGAGGACACTTTAACCATACCAATGCCACTAGCCCCACCTTCATCTTTCCTACTACCAATGGAGGACCATACCTTTCCTACTCTTTAACCACAAGTAGAAGGCATGATCATCCCTATGCTCTTTCCTCTAGAAGAACCCCATTCTCTAATTCCTTCTCCACCGAGAGAAGAACTTGTCTCTTCACCTACTTCAACTGAAGACAATCTAGTAATGGCTCTCTCTCACCTTTGGCCTGAGATTGCCGCATCTAACACATTTCTACTCTCACAACCACCCAAATCTTCTAAAAAACCAATTATAAAGCCTAGCACAATAGCTTCTAAACCATTCTCTTGATTGGCTAAAAACTTAAGATTTCTCCATTCGAGGAACTTAGAACATGAGGCATTATGGGAGCGACTCAAAGCTCCTTATCTTACACATCCCATCTCATCTCATACTAACAACTCTCCTTTGACAAAATATCCCAAAGTCTCCAACAAGGTCCAAGCTTCTACTTCCAAATCTTTAGAAGCTCAACTATCCACATTTGAACCTAAACCCTCACAAACATCCACCATACCAACACCAGTTAAATCCCTCGGTGTTTGCCCCATATCGAACCTCACTCACCCACAAGTGAAGGTCGATTTGAATCTCACCTCCCATAATAGTGGTCCTCATACCATATCAAAGAAGGCTACTAAACCACATCAAAGAACTCCTCCTCCACCATCATCATTTCCCTCCATTTTAGGCCCACATCCTTCTACCTTAATAGGAGTGCTCCCTAATCCAACACCTAACAAAAACAAGTTGCCTCCATTACTCCCTTTACCCACCAAAAACATACCTCCTCTAAAAAATTTGGCACCCCTCATGAACAAGGTGTCATCTACATGAGTGGCCACACCACCAACCCAAAAGGTGGTACAGAAATCTCCCTCAACAACACCCAAACGAAAGTCATCAACACCTAGTGCATCAACAAGCACAGACCCCTTAGTGGGTTCATATGCTTTGATACTACACTGACTTTTTCAAACTTCTAACATCACTCTTCCACCTATTAAACCATTTCAACCTCTCAGACCAAAACTATCTTGGTTTGATGACACTAAAATCTAGCTATATCATCACTCACCTGGGCATGACACTAAAAATTGTTGTGCCCTCAAGGTTGTCATTCACCATTACTTGGAAAAAGACACCCTCCTTGTTGAGGATACTATCAACAAATCTCTAACACCATCTCATGTCTCTCAAACCTCTTCACATTCATCAAAATCCCATCATCAGACTATGGTCCCTTTACCTCCTTCATCCCCTTTATTCAAGATTAACACCATCAATGTGGCCACTAGGTCACAAAATTTAAAGGATAAAGCAAAAGAGAAAGTTTCTATTCCTTGGACCTACCCATTTGTCAAACCTATTCAACCACCCAAACCCAAGATTTCTATCTTGGGTACATCCTAACCCACTTCTTCAGAGGCAATCCGTGATTCTATGGTGAAACAACTTCACCAAACTCCCATGAAGATGACTTTATATGACCTCATTCAAAGCTCTCCACAACATCATCAAGCTTTAATCAAAGCTTTACAGGAAGTGGAGGTCTAACCTGAGGATGCCTGACCACTAGCTACCTTAGTCCAATCATTACCCACCGTCACCTCTATTACCTTTAGTGATTCCAAAATTCCTACCTCTAACTTGGAAGTTCAGGATGCTGCCCTTTTCATCATAGCCTACGTTGATCAAAATCACATTAAGTGAGTTATGATTGATGGGGGTGCTAGCATCAATATCATTTCCACCCATGCCTATGACCAATTATCTCTCCCAAAGAATTGTATCTCTAAAACTAACGCAATTCTTTGATCTTTTAATGACTCCACCACCACTACTATTGGCAACGTCATCTTACATATCTGTGTTGGCCCACGAACAATCCCAAAGCTTTTCTACATCATCCAGGGAGAGTTATAATACAACATGTTATTATGACGACCTTGGATCCGTGCCATGGCCTATGTCCCTTCTACATTACATCATTGTGTCAAATTTGAACATGACGGTCAAGTCCATGTCATTCCCACAGACCCCTCCCCTTTTAAGACATGCAACACCACTTATCAACCCAACAATGTTCTCATTCCTTTAAAAACATTGACCCAAACACCACCTCCACCCACGAAAGCTTTAACAAGTACACAAACGGTGGTTACACCTACACCACCTCCCCAAGTGACAATAAAGGACCCTATAGAAGATACCTTCCAACATATTTCACTTGGGGAGCATCATTTACTCACCTTGGACATGTTCTAGACTCCTTAAGAGTATGGACAACTTCATCACAATCCTAGCTATGACCATCGTATCCGAATGGTCATCCCTTATGGTCCTCCCAATATTCAAATAAATCTCATCTATGGAGGGCTAGATCGAGCTCCCACTGATGGGAATCCTCTTTCATCACCCCAACTATTTACGTATGACTTCTCTTTTCTTGGCAACCCAAATTTTGCTCATACCTATCTTTATAGGTGTGCATGGAAGGGATTTGGCTTTGGGTGTTATGAACAAGGCTCCCACCAGCCCGTCGAACCACCAAATGATGAGGCCATAAAGAATGCCAAGAAGTGACATGGCTGCGGATTTGAAGAACCTACTGAAACTTCTAAAAACCCTCACCCTGAATGTATCATAGAACAATCACCTCCAAACTTGCCTATTCCCCCATCTTCACCTACAGAATCGGTGGTTTTCATCACTCCTAGTTTTTTTTCCATAAACACCATTCGCTTAGAACCCCTAACCTATCAACTAGGTGGGGTATCCAGGTCTCTCCGTCTCATTTATCCAAACATGATAGATGATGAATCTGCTACCATCAACACTGTCCAATGTGTGAACGATGACGCCATTCTCACCTACATGGGTGCATATGACTCTTTCATTCAACGATCACTTCTTTTAGAAACATAGGTTATGTTAAATGAATCAACCATTGACATTAATCTTCCATCTTCCAATGTTCCTCACATTTTATAGATTGGTCAATCTTTGGATGCCCAGGAACAAATTAACTATACCAAATTCCTTTTACATCATAACAAAGCCTTTGCTTGGACCTATAGCGATATGCCCAACATCGACCCTAACATTGTCATTCATAACATCGTAACAAACCCAGAGGCTAAGCCTATCAGGCAAAAGCTTCGTAAGATGCATCCTCATGTCACCCTCCTTATCAAAGAGGAGCTTTAACATCTTCTTTTTGTATCCTTCATCCAACCCATTGATTATCTGCAATGGGTGTCAAACATCATCCCTGTCACAAAAGTGACTGGGGGAGTTTGAATTTGTACTAACTATCATGACCTTAACCTGGCTTGCCCAAAGGATGATTTTCCTCTACCCAACATCGACCAACTTGTTGATCTTACGATTGGTCATGAGATGCTATCACTCATGGACAGGTTTTCAAGATATAACCAAATCCTGATTATGCCACAAGATCAACACAAAACTACCTTCATCACCCCATGGGGACTTTTTGCTATACAGTCATGCCTTTTGGCCTAAAAAACATAGGCACCACATATCAACGCACCATGACTTACATCTTTCATGATCTCCTCCACAAAATCATAGAGGACTATGTGGATGACCTACTAGGTAAATCTAAACTTCGTCATGACCATTTAACCATTCTCAAAATCATCTTCACTCGCCTCCTCCAATACAATGTTCACCTTAACCCCAAGAAATGCATCCTTGGGGTTCTCTCAGGGAAGCTTTTGGGCTTCATCATTTCCCTTCATGGCATTGAGATTGATCCCGCTAAGATTCGAGCTATACTCAAGATGCCGCCATGTACCAATCTAAAGCAACTTCACAGCCTATAAGGGAAGCTTCAATCTATTCATCACTTCATCTAGCAGCTTTCTGACTGATGTCAACCCTTTCATCACCTCCTCAAGAAGGATGTCTCCTTTAATTTGGATAAGGATTTCCAAGAGGCTTTTGAGGCTCTTAAATGTTATCTTGTCTCTCTACCAGTCCTTATTCCACCTAAAGATGACCAACCTTTCTATCTTTACATCTCAGCAACAAATCATTCTTTAGGTGCCATGATCACGCATCGAGATGAACAACATCATGAGTAAGCGGTTTATTATATAAGCTGAAAGCTCATTGATTATGAAACTCGGTATACTCATACCGAAAAACTATGTTTGGCATTAGTCTTTGCCGCTACCAAACTTTATCATTATCTTCTCAATCAAAAAACTTATGTCATCACCCACACTGACCCCCTCAGATACATGCATTCCAAGCCATACCAAAAAAAATGTATGGCTCATTGGCTCATGCTTCTTGCTAAGTTTGATTTGGAATTCATCCAACAAAAGTCTATAAAGGGGCAAACAATCACTGACCAACTAGCGGATGCCCCTCTACCTGACAACCAACCTTCTCACTACAAATTCCCTAATGAATCCATCACCACGTTATCTACTGATGACATTTTATATCAAATGACAATGTTATTTGATGGCTCTAAATGTCAACACAGTGGGGGTGTGGGGGTCATTCTCATCCCTCATGAGGGTGAGCCCATGCCCCTATCTTTCAAACTTGACTTTGAATTTACCAACAACGTGGCTGAATATGAAGTCTTAATTTTGGGACTTCAAACCACCCTTTTCCTGGGCATCAAGACCATCAACATCTTTGCTGACTCATAACTAGTTGTCAATCAAATCCATGGTTCATATCTTTGTAAAAATGAAGTTTTGCAAAGGTACAAACACCATGTTGACACCCTGCTAGAATCTTTCAACCACTACCTCTTGTAAACTATTCCTCGATCTATGAATAAGTTTGCTAATACTATGGCTTCTCTTGCCTCATGCATTCCATCTTCATCATATTCCTTGAAAATTTACGTTATAGTACATAGTTTGGCATTACCTTCATATATCTCCACTAACATCAACCTCGTCAGCACCATTGACTCTAGTCCACAAGATGTTTGTTATAAACAACTTGTGGACTACTTAACTTATTCTATTTCCCCCCCTAATCTCTCTAGTAATGAGTGATGGGCTTTGATCAAAAGCATAGCTTGATATACTATGCTAGGGGGTCTTCTCTATAAACGAGGTTTCGATGGCCTCCTTCTTTGATGTCTAACCTCCATTGAAACATCTCACGCTATCAAACAAGTCCATGATGGGATTTGTGGAGGGAATTTTAATGGTAACTCAGTTGCCAAGCGCATCCTTCGCCTGGGCTATTATTGGCCCACTCTTCATCAAGACTACAACAACTATGTTTGGCATTGTATCAAATGCCAACAACATGCTAACTTACTTCACGTCCTTAGCCATGCTCTATAAGTTGCTAAGGACTTTTAGCCCTTTTCATAATGGGGCTTAGACCTAATCAGTGAGATTAACCTCGATTCATCTCTCTGACATTAGTCCATTATCACCGCAACTGAATACTTCAATAAATGGGTGGAAGCAATTCCCCTCGTCTCCACTAAAGCTGACAAAATCATTGACTTCATCAACAACAACATCATCTATCATTTAGATGTACCTCACAAAATCATAATCAATAACGGCAAATCATTCAAAAACAAAACTGTCCAAAAACTTTGTGACTCATTTGGCATCAAGCTCAGCTTCTCCTCGCCTTACTACCCACAAGAAAATGGGTAGGCTAAGGCTTCCAACAAAATATTAATCAAAATTCTAATGAAGGTGGTCAACAACACTGGAAGGGACTAGCACATCCACATTCCCTTTGCTTTGTGGGCCTAACACACTAACATTCAAACCCCTATGAGTGCTACACCTTTCTCTCTAGTGTATGGAACTGAGGCTATCTTGCCTCTTGAAGTATAAATACCTTCTCTACACATCTCTTTGCATGACATACTTTCTAATGATGACTTTTGTTAATATCGGTTGGCTCAACTTGAGTTACTTGATGAACGTTGCCTTGCTGCCCTCAACCATCTCCATATCTACCAAAATCGCATCTAACGTGCCTATAACAAAAGTTTGAGAGAATGATATTTCAAAATCAAAGATCTTGTCCTCAAAGAAAACCAAGATGTGACCAATATGGAAAGAAGTAAACGAGGTAAGTTTGCTCCTAATTGGTTGGGACCTTATATCATAACACACAAGTATGGATCAGGGACTTGTCATCTGTCTCCTTTTGAAGGCCGGCTAGAACCTGAGCCCCTTAATGCCTTACATCTATGACCATTCTACTATTAATCAAGTAATCATTCACTTGATGTTTAACTTGAGCTCGTCCCTTGAGCAACCCCCATCATCATCATTCCTATTTCTTTCAACCCTTTTTCCCTACAAATATTAGTCAACCCTTTGGTAAAACATGAATACTTTGTCCTAATAAAATGAAAACCCCCAAACCTCTATAGTCAAGTCCATGACCAAAAGTTCAGTCAAAAACAAAAAAAATATAAAATTGGGATGCCTATTCAAAGGTCATAAAACTATAAATGTAGACTGCTCCCTCGAAGGACAACTACATCATTGTTGTAATTGATAGACTGCTCCTTTGAAGGATAGCTATTCAAAGACATTCAACCATACAAAGCAAAATATTGACCAATCCCTCGAAGGATGGCTATGCCCAAATCTTGCTATAAACAACACTCTCTCTGAAGCTTCCCGCATCGATCAACTTCACATATGACCACAAAATGAAACAACATCCCCACGTAGACTTCCTGCATCGATCAGTCTACCAATATATATATATATATATATATATTATTAAGTCCTAGACTTGCCTATAGTCGTTCTCAGGGTCACCTATAAAAGGGGCAAAGTTATCCTTCCTAAAAAGGGTTACCCCATCCTCACATCTCACATAATCAAACCTATTACCCCAACATAATCAAGGGATTTTGAGCTCACTTAATGTCAAGTGATTTGAATACTCCTCTAACACAAACAATGGTCAATGACGTAATGCATAAACGGTTATTTTGTTTGAAAAAACCTTATCTATGTCATCATTATGGTCCTTGTCAATGAAAGAGCAACATGCCTTTAACTTCTTACACTCTTTTGTCACATACAACCAAATCATTTCCTAACCAAACCAAACCAACCAAACCTTTTTTAGACCACTAACATTATCATAGCCTATTCACACTAGTTTCTATGGAAACCAATACACATGGAAACTATCAACCACATAATTTATGTCAAGCATAAACCATTACTTGCTGAAGCATAAAAAAACTCATTTCATTTTTAGCATACACCATCACAAATATGGAAAATTGCTAGGGATGAAAATCCATACAACCAATGTTAAAGAATACACCATCACATAATATGGAAAAGGCTGTAACATCATCATACCCTTCATCATTTCAAGCATGTACCATCACACACATGGGAAATGCTAACAACATTAACATGACCCAACAATCTATCAACATTCTTGATCCTCTTCCTCCCTTTTAGGGAGAACTACATTGGCCTAAGGCCCTTCAAATAGGGGCTATGTAGGCAGCACTCAGTTGACATGGATTCTTTTGAGGTTAGCTCGGCCATCCATTCACCCGTTCATCTGCCTAATGACATTGGACATCCATTAATTTGTTCATATGCCTGATGGACAAACCATTTCACCTTTAACCATGACTTAACCTGGTCTAATCCACATCCATAACTGACCCTCTTCCTCCCTTTTAGGGAGAACTACATTGGCCTGAGGCCCTTCAAATAGGGGCTATGTAGGCAGCACTCAGTTGACATGGAGTCTTCTGAGGTTAGCTCGGTCATCCATTCACCCGTTTGTCTCCCTAATGATGTCAGCCATCCATTCATTGGTTTGTCTGCCTGATGGACAAACCATTTCACCTTTAACCATGAATTAACCTGGTCTAACCCACATCCATAACCAACCCTCTTCCTCCCTTTTAGGGAGAACTCCATTGGCCTGAGGCCCTTCAAATAGGGGCTATGTAGGTAGCACTCAATTGACATGGGGTCTTTTGAGGTTATCTCTGCCATTCCTTCATCCATCCATCTAATGGAAAAACTATCTCTACCAACCCAAAATCATGACAAACCAACCAGCCCTGACATTGTAGAAGTCACCTTAGATTTCTCATGGGGCACCTTGGAGATCACAACTATCTCCTCAGACCAAAACCACTTTTGAGACAATTATGCCTTGGTTGTTTTGATTGCATATGCTACCTCATGAAAAGTTAGCAAAATTGTATGCACCTTGCATTATGACCCTCACATGTATCATATTGTGCTCTAGTTGATCCCCACTACTTATGACATTTTCATGTTTTTCAAGAGCACTTCCTGAGCCTGGGATACTTGGAACATGATGACCATTAGAGCTATAGCTTTGATCATTCAACCCAATTAGCTACGACTAAATGTTGGGGACCAATTATTTCAATTTTAGCACTCCTCGACCTTGACTTGTGATGATTTGACCAACCTATCACATGAAGTGGTATACATGCAATCTTAACTTTTGTAGCATTCACACTCAAACTTCACCATATCCATCCACTATCTATCAAATCGACACCTGATATTAGGTACCTTCCCTCGACTCCTTCTTTGAGGGGGAATACCTCATCCCATATCTGGGGCAACCAACTCCTATTGTTGTCTTGCAGTTCATTAAAACAACCAATAGGACAAAAATGACCTCATCCCATACCTGGGGCAACTTACTCTTATTTTTGTCTTGTAGTTCGTTAGAACAACCAACAAGACAAAAAGGGGCAAATTTAGACACCAAAATAGTGTCAACCCCCCTTGGTCCCTTTCTAACTTCAACATGCCTAACCTATACTTTATTAATTTAAAATACTTATTTTTAAATTAATCATCCCCCCTAAACATCTCACTTTGGATTCCTAGCTCTTAGGCCATTTATCATCATATGACTAATCATAATTACCTAAGACCTATTTCAACTCCCCCACTAATCCTCATGCCTATTAAACTTGCCATTTGGACCATTTAACAATGACAACCAAACTTGGCAGATGGAAGAATGGGCAAAAGGCTAAAAATAGCCCTTTTTCCCATTCTCTAGCCACTAACGTCAGTTAAAAGTTGACCGACGCTGGTGGTATTGCTAACGTCGGTTGCTTAAAACCAAATTCTAACCTCAGCTGCACCCCCAAATGCAAATTCTCTTATTCCCAAGATCTGAATTCTCTTGCTCCTCGAATCCTTTCATATCAAAGGTAGGCTTTAGGATGAGGCATCAGCATTCTATCATCACTCTCCAGGCTAAGAAACTCTACATAATTCACTCCACACTAGGTTGAAACATTGAATGAGGTCTCCTACATCAGCCACAACGGGAACAAGTCTTCTACACTTCTGATTCTCCACCAAGAGCTAAGTATTATTCTGGTTTATATTTAAATATTTTTAGAATGCATTGGTGATTAGTCCATTGAATATTCTTTAGCACTATTGATAGACAACCTGACTTCCTTCCTAGAGAGGCTGAAAAGCCTTCTCTCATGCTTATTCTCTTTCCACCCCTGTCCTTTATCTTTACCCCCTTTCAGACCCTATTCACTATCTTGCAACCCTGCACAGACCTAGACTCCTTTCAGACCCCTCTTTCAACCACAAACCTATCCAAAACTCATCCAAGGCCATTTCCCTAACTGACATCAACCATTGCCCCTACTGATGTCGTTAGTATAATCAACATCGACATCATTGACAAATCGACGACGGTAGGACTACCGAAATTGGTGACTATGGAAGATTGATTCCAGGATTTAGGTACACATTATCTATTTATACTTCTTTAAGTCTTTCATTATTTCTTTCTATTATGACATTCTTTTTATCAACTAGTGGACTATAATCCCTGTAGGAAGTCTTTACGCTTCTGGGACCGAGCATATCGCTTGGCAGTCCACCGTATCTGTCTCTAACATTTTTCTTTGTTAAGTTTTCTTCTTATCTATAGGTGTCATCCTCCACAGCTAAAGAGGAGCTCCTTCAATGTCTAGATACGATGTGCAACTTCATCTAGGTATCATCTAACCCCTGACCATTAATCCTTAGTTTCTTATTTCTTCTGAATGTGAAAATAAAAAATGAGTAGAAACACCACCCTTTCAAAGTCATATTCAAGGTCAAGGGTAGTTAGTTCAAGAAAAATCATATAATGGTTATAATATCAATGCCAGATCCACCTCAAAAGAATTAATTCCTACTCAAAACAACATTAATTAATATCATGAATTTCAACCTCTATGGGATCAACCTCATAATCCATCTACCTATGATAATGAGTCCTTAAATCAATCTTTCAAGGCAAATTTGGTAATAATGCTAGCCATGACTCAATATAACATCCCTAATAGAGGAGATAATAATAGGGAGAGTACTCAAGTGGGGTCTACATTAGTCATTTGAAATCATGATGTATCATGTGCTGTGAATTAACATGGGAAATTAGGCAAAGACTCAAGTCCTATAGCTACAAACACAAGGCCAAAGAGAAAGGTAATTGAAGAGATTTAAGGGGTTGGTAATGGTCCATCAATGAACTTTCAAACATCCCAAATGGAAGGTATGTCTAATTAAGTTCAAAATGTAAAAATACATCAAAGAATTCATAATGCTGAGATTTATTTCACACCTCATAGTTACCAAGTTATAGGGAACATTATTCCTATTAGTAGACAAGCTAAGATTAGTGGCTCTTTCACTAACATTGTAGAGAAGATGAATAAATATCATATAAGTGTTTCAATGTGGGATCAAATATAAATACCTAGGCAAGAAGACCTAATCTAAGAAGAGTTATACAAACTTAGCATAGAAACCAAGAATCCTATTAGGAAAGAGGTAGCCTTAACAAACACATTGAAGCATAGTGAGGGAAAACCAAAAAATTTGAGAAAAAACCTCATTCATTCTTTATCTCTATCATCAATGGATATGATTTGGTTCGCAATTGTTTTCTTGATAGTGGATCAAGTACTATATTCATGCCAAAGTAAGTAGCTAATAAGTTGAATTTGAAGTATGAGCCTCATTCCAAAGGAGAGTCATAACTGGATGGGTCCACTACTAAGATAATTCAAATAATCCAAGGTTTGAAACTTGTTCTTCATGATTATCTTAATTTTACTATTTCTCAAGATTTTGTGGTTATTTATGTACCACCTCACTTTTCCCTTTTCTTGTCAAGAATTTTCACTACTAAGATTGGAGGATAATTGACTTTATATTGGTCTTATATGGCATCTAGGACTAGGTATGTTGCTAAAGTATCAATCAAATCTGAACCTCTATCTCAATTTAATTTAGATCAATATGTGCCTTATACATCAAACATGAATTTAAATATCAATGATGAATAATATCATCTTAGTGATAAATAACATCTAACCCCTCTTGATGGCATAGCTAACTTATTCCTTGATGAATAGGGAGTTGAGCAGTATAGATTTAATCCATATGAGCATATTTAAGAAACAAGCCTTGGTATATACATCCTTATTAAAGAATGTGATGGATATCCTGAGATAAATTTCGATGACACTCTAAGGTAGGATTTATGGGGTAACTATATTTTGCACACATATGATTATGTTACTATTCTATCTATAACAAAGTGATCTAGGTTCATCACTCATGGGAATAATAGGACTAAAAATTCTATCTATATCAAGTGAATAAGGGGACTATAATCTATTTAGGATGTTTTGGTAGTATGAGGAAACTAAAATTGTTTCTTGGAATGCTATCCATGTGATTATAAGTTCCTAGGGAGCTTATAAATTCAAAATGGGGTTTTCTCACCATTTTGACAATTTGAAAATTTGAATATATTGCTATAGAAAGGATTTTTTACAAAGTGTTTTATAAGTAATAATGTTATGAAATGAATATAAAGTTTTAATTAAAGACACTTTAGGACTGTAAACGTAGTCATATGTCACACTGATAATAAAGTATCTACTTTGATCTTTGTGCAAGGTGCAAACCCACTTGTGGTGATCATTAGAAGGTAGTTATGGTAGTTATGTTAGGTATAAAACTTGAAGTTTTTGTTTATATATTAATTTTGATATTGTATTTGTGGAAATAAGGGTTCAAGACCCAAGAGAATGACAATGAAAACCTTCAAATTTTTATAATTTCTAAATATGGCCTTATTTTATTGTATATTCATAATGAAAATGAGTTTATGATGATTGATTAATGAAAGAGGACACACTATGTGAAATTCATAATGATTGGTTTAATTTTTGTGAGTTATTTACTTTATTTTCAATGTTTTTTTAATAATTCTTTTATCATTTTTCATGTGGTTTGATTTGGAGAACAACACAGTGTTGTAAGAATTATGCATGTGCAAATAGAGGATCCTCAAAGTGTGATAGTGAAGATATTAGAGTGTTTTCCATGTTTTATTATTAGTTTAAAATGTATTTAAAGTTTTTATAAACCTTCATCAAGTCTTTTTAGAGGTTGGAAACCCTAAGGTCTATAACTTCAAGACAATGTAACAATCCTATAGGATGTGATCATATGCTTATTTTAGTCAAGAATATTATAAGGAAGTGAACAAAGAAGTGATTTTTCATAACCAATGATTGAATAGGGTAAATTTGTTTATTTTAGATTTGTTTATAATCAATCATAGATATTTAATGCCATTTGATAACAAAACAAAACCTTAAAGAACACTTGTAGACCATGGATGTTGTGTCTGTACACACAGAGCAATCAAGAATATGATAGAAAAGTGAAGCAAAGACATGTATTTGAAGTTTTAATGATTTATTAAGGTTTATTAAGGTATAAAAGGCCTTGAAAAATACTCAAGACTCTTTGAAACCTATTTTATACCTTTAAAACTTAAAAGGAAAGCTTTCAAGCTCCCATAGAAACTACAAACACTAAATTAGGGTTTTAAATGAAAAATGAGTGTAAAAATTGTTTTCACTTGTGAATTTGCCTCCAAATTTGTGATATTCTAGGTATCCAAGAATGTGAATATATTTTGTTTATTTTTAACTAATTTCATATGTGTACATATTCTAAAAGAAGATTGTGTGTTTCTACACATAGAGTAGGCCTAATTAGGTCTAGTAATGGCCTAAAAGGGAAGAGTACAGTGCTTTAAAAGAATAGTTAGGGACTAAAATTCTATGGAGATAAAAAAATTATATAGGGTATAATAATATAGTGTTAGTTTTTAATTTTACATTCATACAAAGCTATATAAGTAGGATTAGCCTATAAAAAGGCTAATAGAGTAACCTGTGTGTAAAGGGAAAGTTACAAAAATTGAGAAGTAGGTGGAGAAGGGTGTCACCAAGGGTTTGAGACATCACAAAAAACCCTAAAGATCATGAGAAGGGTAAAATAAATTCATAATATGGATAATCATTAAGGAATCTTTTAGTGACGATATGATCCTTAGTCTAGTGAGTGATCATTAAATAGTGAAGGAGTTGGTGAGTAGTTGATCGTCCTCTACATCAAAAAGCATGATAGTCCTAGTGAGCACAAATAAGATCTTGGGGTATTTAAAAATCAATAAAAAACTTTGGTAGACCATAAAATATTTGGTGAACTAGAAGATAGCCTTGATGATTCCCAGCAGAAAACATATCTTAAAACAAATACATTTAAAGTTGGGAAGGATTTCATGACTCCCAATGATCAGATTGAAGAGTTCTAAGTAGACATGATAAAGGTATATCAAGTTACAAAGTCAAACAAGCCTCTAGGAAATATAGATGAAATGTTCATGAGAGTTTCAAGTGATACATCTATAGCTAGTAGAAGCTCCAAAAATGGTAAATTTTTTTATTACCCCTATAAGAAAGTTTTCATTGACAAACACTCATTATATGATGGTTTATTTTCATGGAGTAGTAGTGATGCTAAGAGCATTTTATTTGACCTTGGTTGAAGAAACTAAGAAGTTATCCTTCACCTCAACTATTTTGAGGTCTTGTATATATTAGGATAAGTGTGTGTTTTCCATAAGTGGTAGGCATATTGTTTGGTGTGAATTATTTTCATGTTTTCCCTAAGTGATTGGATAAAACATTGTGTGTGTTTTATTGTCTTGTTTTGTGTGTTGGTTTGTTTTTCTATTTAGTTTGAGTTTATACTCTTTTCATATGCATATTAGTGTCAATATTATCATATGAGTGATTCTATTTCCCAATGGAAGGAGAAGAGAACTGGTCCTTAGCATAGCAAACATGTTACCCATGGAAATCACCAAAATGCTGACCAAAATTTTACCCTAGTCAAATTGGGTCAATCCCCTGCCATGTTCAAATTTTCCATAAGGTACTCTAGGTTTTAAAATGGTCATCATGGTCCTAAATTAGGTCAATTCATACTTTGAGGATTGTAAAACATGTTTTAAACTTTGTCACATTTATCCATTTTTCTTAATATCATTGTATGCTACCTTTTGGTAATTTTAAGGAATTGTATGTACATCTCATAAAAAATACAGATGTCAAGAGTAGGATAATGTATTTCATCTTAGATAAGGGTTACAAAATCCTTTAAAACTGAAATCTTGTAAGTTTAACTTAAAAAAGAAGATCATCTACAAAAGGTCAAATTTGGAGGTTTGTACAAATTGGGGTGACTCATTTATAAGTATGAATGCTTCAAGAAGGTGTATTTTCATCCCCAAATGTAATTTTTAGGATCAGGTGGCTTAATTAGATCCAAAATTGTGAAAAAATTTCTTCTCTCTCATATTTATCACTTGGACAACTTAGAAAGGGTCAATGGTTTCCATTTGGTATAAACTGGAGAAGATGAGTTGGAGTGACTACAACTGGAGGATTTGATAGGTCCTTATTTTATTCCCTTTTATGGTTATAATTTTATAATTTATGGCCTATACTTTACCAATAATCATTAAGATTTTTAGTACCTCTAAATTGCCTATCCAATCCTAATGGCTCAGTTTTTCTCATCTAGTTTTATTTTGGAGATTTATCTATGTGAACCAAGTAATTCATATATAATTATAGATCATATACACCCATTTATTATTGAATTCAACTTAGCCTACCACATTTAGTCATTGAAGGATAGGAATAACCATCTCCTTGTGTTAGAAGTGAATACCAATGGTCTGTAGAACAATGTTTAATAGTTGAAATGTTTATTATTTATTAAATGGATTAAATTCAAGGATAATACACTTTTTCAAATTCCTCAAATCATGTTAGGTCAAATTCCCAATTGAGGGTTTGTTTTAAAGAGGATCATTGATGGAAAGTAGGGTCTAAGACATTTGATATAGTCAATAAACCTTGAAATAAGTTCCTAAAAGTTGATACTAAAAATCCAATTATAATTTGACTTAAAAGAGGAACTAAATAATGTTTGCAAGAGCTTTATCTTATTTTTTCATGTCAAACAAATTCATGGATCATGAGAAGATCACTGTGTGAGTGGTGAACACCAAAAACTAGAGGAACATAGTCAATAATCCTAAATTAATAACATAGAGGCCTATGACATTTATAAAGTTTAAATTTATTAAAGAATTAGAAATTTGGTTTTAATCATAAGATATATCTCATATTTACTTGTTGAGATGGTAAGACATCGTCATACCTCAACCTAGGATCAAATAATTGAATTCAATGTTAATAGATTGGGAGAAAGGTGTAAGGTAAAAATTTAAATAAGGTTGAAAAATGTGAAGGTTTACCTTAGTTTCTATGAAAATGATATTCTACTCATATAATTTCAAGAATCCAAAATGAACCTATAGTAATGCAACTTGCACACCTATAATACATCAATAGTAAAGAGAGAATTGCATAGTCTCAATGTAGAAATGAGTCTATCCAAGTATGAAATGGTCATAGTGACCTCAAGATAAATGAAAAGTGTGAATAATAGTGATAAAACATATAATATCACCTATATAAATGTCTTGATTTACCTAATAAACATGTACAGTTTGACTCAGGAGACAGACTAGACTTATGCTAAGGAAAGATACATGTTTGATTGGTAGGTAGAGGTATAGGATGGAGATGACCATGTATAAATAATATTTAGAGTGATAATTCCACAATTTCATATGATTCTTAGAGGAAATATGAACATATTAGGGTTGGTCAAAGTTTCTTAATCCTACTGAATATAAAAATGCACTAACATTTTTGTAGCTAGTTTTAAGAATCTGAAGTGGTAAGGCCTCTATAGAGGTGATCAGGCTTTAGAAATTGGTAAAATGGGTCATCATGGGGTTAAAAAGACCTCCATGGTCTCTTTTAGTTCAAAATAATATTTTAAGTTCTTAATATTTTAACTCAAACCTAAGACACTCCACAAGCAATGTAACTTGGACACCTAGTGCATTGATGGTGAAAGGATGAATGGAAAAGTCTTAAAGTATTATGAGATGATGTGTAGGAATGAATTAGATGTAAATTATTGTTGAATATTTCATATAATAATTGTGACCACTTATAGGTGGTCATATACTAAAAAACCCTAGTGTATGCCTTTGAGGGCTAGAACTAGGCATGAACATCATGGCTTCTAATTTTGCCCCTATGATCATGTGATCTACCCAAATAATGTAGTAGATTTCATGGGATAATAAAGGGTTGATGAGACTCACTGATTTTCAGATATTAAATTATATTATCCATTTTTATCCTTAATTTATCTCAAGGGTGTATAAAATGCATAACACACAACTTCTTTCACTCACATCTATACAAACAAGAAGCATGGAGTTTTGATCACTTAGGGAGAGTTAAGGGAGGTCATGTGCTTTAATTTAGTGTCATTAGCTCAAATGTTAGTGTCATAGCCTTTATGAACCATTGTTAAAAACCTAAAATAATAAAAACCCTCATAAAACCCTCATAATATCTTGATGAGAAAAAGATGAAGAGCAATGCATCCAAAAGTGGTCAATTGTCCTTTAAAGTGAGATGGACATAATTGACACTCTCTTAGGCTCCCTACCACTTTTTTATTATGTACCATCTCTCATATGGAGAGGTAAAATTATATGTTTCCTTCAATATTTTAGGTGATATTAAGGTACATAAAGGAATATATTGGTGAAAGCCATGGTGAAAGGTGTGTGGAGATGTATTCTAACTCCTCAAATCCACATTCTCACATCGGTCATGTATAGAGATTCCTCTACTAAGTTGATTATTTTAGATAGTCTTGGATAGAACAATGAGTAGTAAGGTGAATACCAAGTTTAATATGAGAAGTGTGGTTTTGAGTTTTATTGATTTTTATATGATATACCATAAGACAATTTTTTTTGAAGACGTGTCTCACATCTTTGCAAGGATTTTTCTTGAATATGTACAGGTCATCCTAGTGACAAGAATGAAAGATTAGGATTAGAGGGATAGTGAGTTACTACAATGAAGTCAACAAAAATTGTAAAAGAGAATATTATGGATTAGATGGGTGCATAATGACCTACACCAATCACGTTTCCACCTTCTCAAGTTAGTACACTTTTGTCAATGAATTCCAAGGTAGTTATAGATAGTTAGTGAACTCCTCATCAAGAAGAGAAGTTTCAAGAAAGACAATGAAGTGTCCATATGCCAAATTAAATAAAATGTCATGTTCTAGATAAACACTTGTCTAAATAAACCTCATTATTTTTTTTCTAAATCTTCTTGCATTATAACTAGTCTTCAAAACATAACACTTGGCATTATGACTTTTCAACATCACTCTTTCTCTTTCTTCTCCCATTTCTCTATATATTGAGGCCATTTTGGCATTGTAAATCACCCATAATTGTTATGACAAATACATCATAGTTTTACATCTTTTTTTGCCTTTGATTAAAGTTATTGAGATAGTTTAGTCTCAAAAATTCTTTCCAAAGTATGTCAAGTATTCCTTTTAGATGACAAGTGATGATTGTTTCTACTTGTTTCCATTAAGATCTTGTATGCATTATATGAGTAATATTTATTCTAATAGGTCTCATGAAGTGTAAATTTTTGTTAGATGTATTTTAAGTGTGAGGAAGATTAGTAGTGTCTAATAATAGACCTCCTAGTCAATCACCTTTATAAATGCATAGCAATCTACCTCGATGTAGAAACACTTTTTCTAGAAGAACCTTGAGTTGAGATCAATTCAAACAATTTTCCTTCATAGTGTAAGTTCAATTATGTTTGTGGAGATATATTTTGTGTATCACCTTAATTAATGTAGGTTAATTTCAGTTTTCTTCCTCCCTTTTCACCCCAATAAGTGATTATACTAGTGTAGCTAAGAGCCTAAATAGTTAGATCATTGGAGTTAACCCATAATCTAGAGATCTATCTCTTCTAGCAATCTACCTATAGTAAGAGATAGTTCCATGTTATCCCAAATTTGAAAAGGTCTAATTGAATTATATAGGGTGAAAATTTGGGATATAAAAATTACTAAAATAACTATTTATATTTATGAGGACAATTTTCCATAGGTTTTATGAGTGGTAATAGGATATTAAATAAGTAGAATGTTAACTAACAAACTTATGTATATTACATATACATTTTTAGGTATTATAGTATATGTAATGGCTCTTTATTATATTTGAACAATAGGACAATACTTATTTTTAAAACATAATTAGACTATAATCTTATATTAATGATATTTTGTTATACTTTAAAACATAATGGAATGAACTAGGAGAGATGCATAAATAAATATTAGATATTTGATCTCGTTCATGAGCTATTTTGATATTTTATGGATTATATTGTTAACTAAATTGAATTTGTGTGTGTGTGTGTGTGTGTGTGTGTGTGTGTGTGTGTGTGTGTGTGTGTGTGTGTGTGTGTGTGTGTGTTTGTGTGAATTGTGTTTGAAGGATATCTTTATAAGGCACATAGTTTAATTGGATTATTGTTCTAGTATTGTATACATTTCTAGTTTTGAATACAGTTCATTTGATAAAACTATGTATATAATTTTGTGTTTAATTGAATGGAAAACATGAAATTTTTTATTTATGATTATTTATACTTTATATTGATATCTAAGCTAAGTGCATATTTAAATCTATACTTATTATCCTTAAATATATATGTGAAAATTAGTAGACTATTTTATAGATAAGAGGTGTTATATATATGAGTGTGCTAGTAGGAAACTCATATATCTATCTACCCCCTAATATAATTGTATAGTTATGATTCAGTAGCAAATATTTTTCTATGAGTGGAATTGATTTAGATCCTTAGATATAATTTCTATAATGAAAAAAATAGCCAAATTAATGTTATAGCTAAGACATTATAATTCCATTATACTTTTTAGTTTACATGTGTATGATGATGTCATAGTAGATAGAGTATTGTATTCCATGGTCTATATGACTACTACATATATTAGTGATTATAAACACATGGGTTCCCATTCATTTATTGATATTTGTAATGTTATTATCTACCCCTCCATGAAGGGTAGTGACACTCCTAGTGGGGAGGTGTGTCGTAGACCATTGGCCTATGGTTGAAAAGGTAAAGCACTCTGATGGCTATATCCATCTATTTATTTATTTTATCTATTTGTGATCATACTCATAATGCATTCATGGATCATCATGTTTTTTTTGAAGCTCATTTGTATTGTTTTACTTACTATATTATATATTTAATATATAATAATAAAATGTAATATGTAGTATATTATTATTTGTTGACTATTCATATTAGTTATGAATATTAGATTTGTAATTTATTCTAAATAATATAAAAAGTGGATTTATGCTTATTTATAGTCATGTTGTCTATATCATTGATTTGAAGTACTTGATTTCTTCCACTATTCATTTATGAAAATTATTCATCTTGTAATTTGATTTAACTATTTAGAAACTAAATAGATCATTTTATTAACTAGTGGGTTGATGTATTTATACATTTATTACTTTAGTTGTATTTATTACTCAAATAATGATTTTACATATAATTTAATGATTATATAAGTCTACCATTTGTATATTTAAAAAACTTGTGTAACCCAATGGGGTTGTAATAGTATAGTTATATATACAAGTGCATGTCAATATCTAGCTTATAACATGGAAAGTATTGCACATGGGTTGTTATGTTATTGCTTTAGACTTGTAATATGACTACTCCTATGACTTATATAGAAATAGGGAACAATATGGTAGTATAACTTAGTTGTGCAATTTATTTAATGAGATTTAATAAGTTCTTACTTCATATTTACTACATGAATAATGATTTGGATTTAAATTTCATTTATAACACATATTTCGAAAATTCATCACAAAAGGGTTAATGAAACATAATACATATAAAAATATTTTGTCAATTTTAGTGTTTAGAAGGCATGGAGACTTGTGTTGAATAATACACATTGATGGCAATTTTAATTTTTAATTTTGAACATAAATATCTAGGAACATAGAAGGTTATTAGAGCTCTATAACTAATAGTGAAGGATACATATAAGAGTTTAAGAATATTTAATCGTATAGGTGGTCTATATATTTGGAATAACATGATCAAACTACAATATAAGCATTTTGGCCTTGTTAAATGGATAATATGAGACTATTAATTATAATTAAGGTTGATAACTCAAGGTTACTACCTGAATTGATATTTTACAAGTGTATAAGACTATTTCAACTTATAAATCTATATTTAAGCATATATAATATATATATATATATATATATATATATATATATATATATATATATATATATATATATATATATATATATATATATATATATATATATATATATATATATATATTGCATGCTTAGAAAAGATAAGGGCCTAGGTGAAAGTGTAGTTACATTCATAGTTTCATATGATTCCATTCACACACATAGGATAGAGGGAGAGTTACATCAACCTAAGGTCCTTATTTTGGGGTTATGTAGGTATCAATTTGCTTAATGGTTTTATGAGGCCATCTTGACCATTCTGACTTCCCAATTTCCCCACCTTTTTCATTAGTTCTCAGTTTGGTTTTTGTGTAGGAATTTGCTATGTTTTTTAAGAAGAGAAGCAAAAACATGGGAAAAATTATATGATCACACATTCATGATAGGATAAAATGCATATACATGTATATCCATGTAGATAATAATTTTATAGTCTTATTGGAGGAACAACCCATACAAAAACACACTGTAAAGATGACATAATATGTTTCCATAATACAAATGCATAGGTCTTATCCTAGGTAGATATGTCAATAGATTAAAATCTAGCATAGTCAAATTTACATCAACCATATTGACCTAAATTTTGAATTCTCTAAATATAGATAAGTTGTTCCTCTTTTCATGCATTTTTTATTCAAAACCCTAATTTATCATATAAATATTATTTAAAAGTATGTGTGTGTTTAAATACTATTTTACTTTTTTAGGAAACTAGAGTCTATTTCCTAAATAGTAAATGGTCTAGAGTAAGAAGAAAAATCCAATCAAATACAATAAAATGCATTTTTTGATCAATTTAATCAAATAAATTGCATATGGAAAGAACTAAACTTATCTAAAATAATAGGCTGAAATAAATGTTTGTAGGGTTGAAATCTACTACATAGGACTAGGAAGATGTCAAGAACATAGATATGGATTTCATTTTATGAAAGGATAGGAGTACCAAAATAGGACACCCTATGGTCAAATGCTAGTCCTTTTTTGTCATTATTATCTTAGAGACCTAAGTTTTTTGGGTTTTGTCTATTGTCCCTTTGTGAGCTTGTATATGAAATTTTGGAGGATGAATATCGATATACCTTTCTATATGTCTACTTCAATAGCTAAACCCTAGGTCTATCTACAAACATGAAACAACAAATACATCAAAAACATAAGGGGAAAAATTGGGCTATGGGAAGTATGATCACATGATCTAGAACCCTTGTTGTCCTAATTTCTACCTATATTAACCCTCAAACTAGGGTGTCATATCAAATGTAGTTTTCCATTAGGGAATGTGCATGATCAACGTAGATGGTAGATGGAAGAATGAATTTTTTCTTAGGCCCTTCTTTGATTAAGCATGCAATTTTATGTGTGATTCAAATGATGAGCTATACTATTGATTAATTTTAATTATGTAATGTGCCAAAGTAGTAAGTGCTAGATATAAAATTCCTTGTGAAGTCTTTTTTATAGGAGAATCTTTGTTTTGAATTTGGGAAATTTACTCACATTTGGACGACATTATAAATCTTAAGGATGAATCTAAGAAAGGGGTTGGGAATTGTTAAGAAAGGAAAAATGACCATTGAATCTTGAAATAATAGTGGATAAGAGCACTAGAAATGGATAAAATAGGGTCCAATGTTGTAGTCCAATCCTAACACTCATGTCCTATAGGCTTAGGACCTAGGGGGATAGAATAAGCATTAGAAATATGACCTCAATAAAGTGGAATGACCATTTTAAAGGATCATGATGAATAAGAATAGGTAAAAGGGTGACTCAAGCATGAATCAAGACCAAAGTGAGTAAAAAAAAAGACATGGCTAAATGTGAACAAAGCTCATATTCTCCAATTAGAGTCTCTTATGAAAATATTATGAAGAGACAAGATATGTGTGGTTTATTGACCAATTTAGGGTGTATACAAATATCCATTTGATTTTTCATCTAATTTACTTAGGTATTTTATCAAATTAGATTAGATTTTATTGATCATAAATTTGATGAAACATATTGGTGACCCTGATGTGAATTAAACGCATAATTTTTTGACTATAAACATTATCAAATCAATTCCTCTACTGATTTAATCATAAAATATTCCATTTCTATGGGAAACCATATAAATATTATTCAAATTTAAATATATTAATAATTATTAAAATTGACCATAAACATAACCAAATCATAAACTAAATTACTAATTGTCACTACATGATCTATATATATTAATACAAGAGACCTAAAATGAAAATGCCCATGATCACCTCATGTCCTACATCATGACCTCCCTCTCCTCTCTCTATCCTCATACATATCCAATCATGAATTAAAAACAACATGATCTCTATGTTATATTACATAATAATCCAATATCCTATGTCCTAGAGTAACAATCAAATCTAATGGGACCATCTTAAATGTCAAAAAATCTTATATCAACTCATTTCTCTCTCCAATAGCTGAAATATATGTATGATAAGTGATTGTGGCTTGATAAAAATGGGGTGGCACCACACTAGAAAATACTATGTCCCTCTAAATATTAACACCGTCTATAATTTCAAAGGAACATGTTGTGTTATCCCTCATAATGCAGATGTTATCATCATCACCTAATAATATTAATTTTATTCATAGACATAGAAGGCAAACACATTAGGTATTGATTTCAATCAATAATTAAAAAATGTACCCTAATAAATAAATAAAGCATATTATACCTCCAAAAACACACATGAGTGGATTATCTAGGACATCATATGTAGATGTACCTATAGCATCCTCTCCTCTAGTTGAGAACAATATATCCAACATGTGCTTTGTCCAACATGTGGTATAAGAAATTGTACACCCAAAATCATCTACATATGGGTTCTTTATATCAATATCCTTCTCAATATAGGAATGGGTGAAAGATATATCACATATGGCCTACCTCTATCTAATTTTCTCATTGGAACTAAAACACTCCATGCTAACAACCATTAAGTTAGGCAACCATTAAGTTAGGCACACATCTTACCATACCTAAAACTATCATGTAACTCTCTCATATTGAAAGTGTTCAAATATATTTGACCACTAATTGTGGTACTAAAATATCACATGGATACTAAACAACTATGTTCCATCCTCTATCTACCTAATAAATCCTTTTATATGTTATCCAAATAATAAAATCTACATTTAAATCATTCAATATCCTCTTTTAACACATGGTACTCTGATGTCACACCTGGCCTATATTAATCCACCTCTCTACATACACTTTTAGATGTTACCAATCTACATGTATCATCCCCTCTGATAAAATAATAGTGATATTCTCGTATGCCCTAAATTTTGTTAATCTGGCCAACCCAATCTCACCATTGAAGTCCTCATTTGTAAATGTATAGAGATATTGATATAAGTATGATAGCATGGTCCAACCTAAGGATTACATGGTAGCATACTCATTTGTGTATTGTATGATAGTATGAATCTTGTATGATATATACACTCCACCACCATCCAACACTAAAAACTAATCAAAAATAATAATGAGAAACTTCCACACATGCAAAATAATAGATACCACAATCTTAAAAAGAATAACATTTGAATCCTAACCTATCAAATGATTTAAATAAGGTCTAATATTCATGTATTTATTTATAATGTCCTTTCATCATAGAAATGACTAAACCTATAGAATCACCTTTATGTCATTCACTGGGAATCTTTTAATCAACTATACATCCTACAGAGTAGTTGTCATCTTGTTCATAACAAATACAATGCACAAGTATTTACATCCCATTACTCAACTAGTGTAGGTATCATGTGAGAATCATAAATCATTAGGTAAACTAAATTGATATATATCTATTTTGGCCTCTAAATGATATACCTCTTATCATTAGATATGGGTAGGTCATGAACATTATCAATCATCTAACCCTATCGAAACTACCTGTGATGAATATATTTCTATAAAACATAGAGAAGACAAATTTTTCTATTAGAAATAATTGATTCTAAAAATTAAATCAGATATATTAATTTTAATACATTAATTTTGAAATTTGAATAAAATAAAACATGATCATACCTTAGTAGACAATAATTCTAGGTAAAACTAATGAAAATTGGACATGGTCACATCATATCTAGACACAACTAACATAAAATGGATGGGGATACAATGAATAAAAAAATTATAGATAGAATCAATTTAAGATAACCTAAATAACATTTTCCAAAATTTCAAAGAATTATTTTTTATGTTTACCAATATAGCATCCTTATCATACTGAATAAACACCTCTAACTCATGAAATCAGTTGCAGGAAGTAACTCTCTTATGTGGCATTTTTTAAACTGAGAGCTCAAATTTAACTATTTGTAATTTTGAAATGAATTATAAATTTGAATTTTAAAAATTATATACTCATTTCTACCTTTACCAAGTTCTTAAATTATGGGGCAACATTATGAAAATTTTAGGTCTCCCTCTACTAAACAATTGATATATTGAAAACCTTAACTTAATTTCAAAAATGGTTTCTTCCATGTGTAAGATTGTCATGATTTCCTTCATATGGCCTATATCTAGACCTTGTGAAAAATTTAATTTCCTCATGATTTCTTATATAATGATTTTCCATGTCAATCCCTTCATTTCTACATATAAATAAACTAGTTCAACTTTAACTATACTAAGAAAAAATGATAATAAACCATTATCAAATCAGAACTAACTTTTGATTTGATCACATTATAGTAGTTTATTCCCTCTCACCAAAATTAGGGTATACACAAACACTATTTATACAAACTTAAATACACAAGTGGAAATTATCCCTCTACACATCTAATATGCATTAGGATTTGAACTCATATTTGATTTCAAAACATGCATTAAATATGAGTTGTGGTTCACGTGATGCTTTAAAAAATATATTTTACCTCTAAATTATGGTTAATTAGATAGTATATTAAATAATATACGTATTTTTTTCATTCTATGACATAGGGTTTTATCAAAATGAAATTGTACTAAGAAATATTTAATTATTATAAGATCTTTGTAGGGGTTTCAATATTATGAAATAGGCTAGCTTTGTTCAGACTATAACATAAGGTGATGTTATCCAAATAGAGAATTAATTTATATACTCACATGTAATAGTTGTCTCACATCACTACATTTAATCATAATTTTCTAAAATAATTTATAAGGCAAACACAAAATAATTACTCAATTTTGATAGATGAAACTAAAAATAAGGCATGTGGATAGAGTATGTTCACATTTTATAAAAAAATCACTCATTTTTGAAATAGGTTATGATGATGGGGGAATGCACACCTTACATGCCCACATAAACACAAAAAATATTAATTAAAATTCAAATACCTTACTCAAATTGTATGATTTAGTATGAATAGTTATTAGATTTGTGACATGACACATGATGCATGTTTTCAATCTCCTAGTTTTGAACTATAATTTATATCAATAATAAAATTCATGTATTTCTCTATTTTATTTATAACAGACTCAGTTTATAATTATATGTATGCCAATTTTACACTATAATGAATCTTATATTTGTTTGTAATAATTTATTCAAAAAAGTCACCATTACCTAGTATATTGAGCTATGTGGTTTTGAGGCTAAAAAAAATTCCTTATAGTCACATATCTACCATGAAAATATTGGGGAAAAGTATAGCTGGGCTCCTCATACCATAGTGGTTTACTCATATTCAACACATCGACTACTCATCACGAGTTCATTGTCATAGGCATCACTTGAGTTTTTATTCAATTATATATCTAATAATAAAACTACAAGAGAGATCATCTTCTCTTACATGGGATGATTACATTGGACCTATATACTTATATGAAATCACATTCCACATAGGTACATACATGTATTATTTAATTGATTTTAATCTAGTACTTTAATTTTATTGCATTACTACAATAAACTAATAGGGGAGGGGGTGATATAATTAAGACATTTTGGCAAATATTATTATATTGTTTATAATTTTAAAATTATAAAAATGTTTAGAATATTTTTTGGTGCCATTTTAAAAATTGAGTAATTAAATTATTCCTTCAATATGTTAATGTTTGCTTTATTTATAGAATTGAATGTGGTGTAGGTGTAATTAAATCTATGAGGATTGAGGTTGAGATATTGCCCCATTTTTTAATGAATTGGCATCAACATATTAAGGGGCTAATAAATGAAAATTGGTCCAACATGTCACCCATGGGATTAATGTAAGTTTCTCAAATACATATGTTATGGTTTATCAAATTTCTAGTAATTTATGTAAGCTATTGGCAAAATCAAAGATTTGGTAGTTGAAAATTTTTAACTTCTTTCTCTCTCTCAGGATCATATAAAATATTTATCATGTTATACTAATTTAAGTAATTATAAAACATGATCCACTAGCTAAAAGACTTGTTGAATTGCTTTTTCAGCCTTCAAAACTATTGTATATAGCCCAATAGAGAAGATATAGATGAATCGACTGTCAGGCTCTCATTTTCAAAACACATCTAGCCACATAAACTACATAGAGTTTTTCATATTGTATTTTTTTTAAAAAAATTTAAGGTAATAATTATATTTTGGTTGGCATGGTTTATTAATTCAAATAAAAATATATTTAAAAGGCCCATATGGATATCATTAAGACATTATATAGTTTATCATTTTAAAACTATAAAAAAGTTTTGAATAGTTTTTTCAGTTATGTCATCCTTAATTTTCATAGTTGCCTTTTCCTTATGGACCTATATTCATTTATACTCTATACTTTGATTTTTTTGAACATTTTTTTGTACTTAGTTTATTATACTATTTGGTTTATCTTCTAAGAGAGTTATAGAGGTTTGTACTCAATTTATACTAATTACTACATGTGATCTTACCATATGTATTATAAAACATAGTCATGTAGAACCACATTTTTGGGACATAAAAGATAACAAATATAAATCATTATTGATTTCAACCTCTCCCTCAGGTTCATCTTTAAGATTGATCATGTTACACAAATTTATTTACTAATTTTGGCAAGGCTAAAACATGATCCACTAATTGGAATATGTGCTTAGTTACTCTAACAACCTTCACAACTATTGTATAAAGCTTAAATAAAGAAGACACATATTAATTGACTATTAGGCTCACATTCTGAAAACACATCAAACCATATAAATTATAGATAGGTTTTCATACTATATTTTATTCTTAAATGTTTAAGTTAATAATCATATTTTGGTTGGCATGGTTTGTTGATTGAAATACAAAATATTTGAAAGCACATTATTGATTATTGATATGTTTAAGAAATTTAAGTAGACCTTATATATTTTATAATTTTAAAACAATGAAAATGTTTTTAATATTTTTATAGTTATGTCATCATTAATTTTCTTAAAAATCTTTTCCTATGGTCACATAGTCAGTTTATACTCTATACTCTTATTTTTTATCATAATTTTTTTATGTACTCAGTTTATTATATTATCTAGTTGGTATTTTGAGATACTTATAGAGGTTTTTACTCAATTTATACTAATTATTTCAAATGATCTTACTGCATGTAATTCATAAAAAGTGTCTTAAAGAACCATATTTTTGGGAAATAAAGGATAATAAAAAAGACATTATGATTTCAACCTCTCTGTAGGGTCATCTTGAATCTTGGTCTGGTTAAATGCATCCATTTAATAATTTTAGCAAGGATAAAAGATGATCCACTAGATGTAAGACTTGTTGACTTGATCTGGTAGCCTTCACAACTATTTTATATATCCCTAATAAAGTATTTATAAATGAGTCAATTATGCGGCTCACATTTTGAAAACAAAACTAGCTATAGAAACTGCAGAGAGACTTTCATATTTTATTTTGTTTATAAAATTTTAAGGTAATAATTATATTTTTATTTGCATGAATTGTTAATTGAATTTTTTTTTTTGAAAGGTCATTATTAACTATGAATATGCTTAATAAATTTTGGTAGACCTTATTATATAGTTTTAAATTTTAAAACTATGAAAATGTTTTTAATATATTTTGTAGTTATGTCATCATTTATTTTCATTGTTGTATTTCCCTATGGTCTCATAGTCACTTTATACTCTATATTCTAATTTTTTATCACATTTTTTTTATCATACTCAATTTATTATATTATCTAGTTGGTCTTTTGAGACAATTATAGAGGTTTGTACTCAATTTATACAAATCTTACTGAGTAATTTACTGAATCATTGTGTTTTAGTTTCAAATTTATCATCAAATTAGGAAGTTGACATTATAACACTATACATCCATGTAAAAGTGTATGATATTTAAAAATCATAAAAATTCTTTATTACCTAAAGATGGATATGCTTAATCCATCTGTTTTGTAATTACTCTATGATTTTAAAATCCTCATATTATATCATATATAAAAAATAGAACAAATAATATCAATTAATCCATAGATTATGTATCTAAAATAGAGTTGTAGGCCTTTTTATGCAAGATAATGAATTTGATAAAAAATGATGTATCAAGAGTCAAAACTGCACCCATTAGCTTCAATATGTTAATGTTCATCGGTTCAAGAAATGTAAAATAGTTTATGTTTCTAAAACACATAATATAATGCCCAAGTTGGTCTAATTAAATTATTATTTTCATATTTTTCTTCCCCTATGGCTCCATAGTTTATTATATCTACTCTATACTCTAATTTTTTTGTCACAATTTTTACTATATTTAGTTTATTATATTACCCAGTTGTTATTTATCATGTACTTTTTAAAAAACAAAAAGGAGATGATTTCCTTTAAAAATAATGGCATGCAGGATAATTCTTTTAAAAAAATCACAAAGAAAAAATATAATAAATACAACATAGACTCAATATCATATTATATTTGGTTTTCAAATGTTTAAGGTAATAATTATATTTTGGTTTGCATGGTTTTTTAATCAAAAAAATAAAATATTTTAAAGGACCTATGGATATGGTTAATACATTTTGGTAGACCTTATTATATAGTTTATAATTTTGAAATTATGAAAATATTTCAAATTCTTTTTTCAGTTATGTCATCCTCTCTTTTCACAATTATCTTACCTGATGGCCTCATAGTCATTTTATACTTTATACTCTAATATTTTGTCACAATTTTTTCTATACTTAGTTTATTATATTATCTATTGATATTTTGAGATATTTATAGAGGTTTGTACTTAATTTGTAATTTTTCATATTCCTATAAAATTTAAGCCTTAAAAATAATGATAAACTTAATCATTAAAAATAAGGAACCTTAAATAAGATCTTGAATTTAGACTTCTCATACTTTAACCTCTTTCTCCATTGGTTTTTTAATTAACATAAATTATATATTATAAAATAAATCTACATAATTTCTTCAATTTACTTAAAATGCTAGAAGCATGAAACCCTAAAACCAAAATACATATATCTTCATTTATATTATTTTTTTTACTTTGTGATCATGGAAATCATGAAGAGAGTGAAAATTTAAAGAGGAGGCCAAGGAGATGTCTAAGAAGTTAAAAATGAAGTACATTCCTAGTAATAAATACAAGCCCTACATATCTATAAATGTTTTCACACTTTTAATGAATTATGCCTATCTTCTAATGGATTGAAATTGATGCCATGCTATTTTTTTCATTAGATATTTGATCATAGTGTGATTTTTCTTTTTTAATATTATATCAAAACTCTTGATATTAGACACAGTTTGGTTATCATGGGAGATTGTTTATTTATTATTGAGATTTAAAATATCTTTGCATTTGTTTGGTATTGTTTCTTTAGTAATGAGACTATTAAAACCTTAAATATATTGTGAATTTGTTTTTAAGAATTAAAGTGGTGATGATTTTTTTAGAGTCACAGACACCTGATTAGGAATTAGGTTTAGGATGGGTATGTCTCATATCCTCATTACTTGGATTTATTAATTTAGGTAAGTGTTTGAATTTTTTGTATTACCCATAATTTCACAAGAAAATGAAAAATAGTTATTTTTAAAAACATAGGGTTTCCACTAATCATAATAATTATTCCACCTCTATAATATTTTCCCCATGAATGTGTTTGGGAAAAGGGGTTTAAATATGGATTTTTAACAATTATTTATTGATTATAATATGAAATTTAATTCACCGTATATTTATAAATGTTTTGAAAGAGCTAATATAAATTACTAGTCAATTTATAAATACATGGAGATTTTTCCAAAGATTAGCCAATGGAATTATACGTGAACTCTATAATTTGCCATGATTTTATAGTAATTTTAATGGGTATACTCTTAAAATTTTCCATGTAACTAGCTCAACATATTTATTATTATCTAAATTTTACATTGTAGACCTATATTAAAATATTTGACCAAAGGAGGGAATACTTAAAAGAGAATTTATATTTAAATTTGCATATGATTCTAGTCACACACACATGGTAAAGGAAAAAATACCTTGGCATGAGGTCCCTATTTTGGTGTTATGTAGGCAACACTTAATTGAATGGTGTTATGAGACCATCTTGTCCATTACCACTTCCCCATCACCCTTTTTCATTTGACCTTCATCTTATCCCAGATAGTCATAACAACCACATCAATAGATATAAAATTATTACAATTATCTTCATAATCAATAATATTAACCTACAATTTTAGTTCTTTAAAAATATATAAACTCATCATCCCTCCCTATGATTTTGAATCAAAATACTAATATCTCATATCACTATTTTTTACATGTTGTTGTCTATTTATATGTTCATTTGATTGATTAAATTAATTTCCATTAATAAAAAAGTTGATGATACAATCTACTTGTGAATTTATTTTCCTTAATTCATAAATATCTTAGTCCATATGAATTTTCATAATTTAGCAATTTTTTACATTCATTAATAAAAAAATAAGCTAAAACATATTGGTGAACCCGATATTTATCTTGAGAGTGTCCAACCATAAGTTTTTTGGGTTTCATACTTCTTCCCTTATGATTTTAAATATTTTTATTTACGGTTTTCTTTTAGAACAAATTTATAATTCTCCTTAATTTACATAAATTATCATGGTTTTAATAGATATAAATAGTTTAAATTTTTAACTCTAACAATCATTGTAATCATTAAAGTTTTCTTCTTTGAGTATACAGTATCTTTAAAAAAATTGTAATCCCATGGGTCTTATCATTATGAAATAATTATAAGGATAATATTAATCACAAATAATTATTAAACTTACTTGGTGATAAATATTATCTCAATATTGAATCTAAAATTATTATTTTTACTACTATATTTCAAAGGGAATGTATGAGTAATTTTATTCCTCTTCCCCATAGAATTCAAGGTCATGAAACTACCATCTAATGCACATTTTTTCCCAAGGATTATATTCTATACTAAAATCCATGTTTTCATGACATGAAGAGGTTAAGTTCCCCATCATGCATGTGAAAATGGAGATAGTCAACATGTTTCTCCTCTTCCCCCTCTACTACCAATAAGGCTAGCCATACTAATAAAAGAAAAAGGAATGATATTATCTATCATATAGATAATGATCCAGCTAATATTTATATCTTTGAGCTACCAAATAATTCATTCCTTTATAAGGATATCGTATATGATGGATTATATGATACAAATATGATATATAATATAGAGTCTCCATATTTTTAATTCATTATGAATGCATTCAAGAATGTCAAAGAAATGATTTCCTTTGAAAATAAATATTTTCCTAAGAAAAATAAAATGGATAAAAAAAACTCCCTTTGTTCATTGAATCAAAAATTTAAAGTATTAGATTCAAACATGTCTTGATAGATAATGGATCAAGACTGAATATATGCAACATACCATTCTAACAAACATTGGGTGTCAATATAAATACTAATTATATATGAACATAAGAGTATTTTATAATATTATTTATTTAGTATTTAGATAAATAATATTATATGTGATAGTATGTCCCAAGACATTCACTAACATATTTTATGTCATGTATAATAATCTTATTTATAACTTACTCTTGGGTTGACCTTGGACACATGTTTTGGAAGAATTACTATCTACACTACTACAAGGATGCTTGAGATTCATGCATAATGGTATTTTTTATACATTTCATGTAGATAATAATCACTTAAAATAACTTAAAATGATGTATACTAATATGAAATTAATTATCAATCAAGCTATATTGATTATTTAATAGTGCCTCCATTACATACTATTCCATCAACTAAAATCCATGTATATGAGGTTGGAGAATCAAGTAAATTAAAAAGGTATGAACCTTTATACACCCAAATATAGTTAATCAAATTAAATTATTGTATTTTTTTACTCTTGTATTTGAAAGATCATATGTTGAATTAAGATCCCATTGGTGCATGTTTTTTGTTGTCTTATATCTCTTCTATCATTTTTATACACTTATGTTTTAATATGTTTTCTAATTTTGTATTATTATGTAATTATTTATATAAGTCACATGAATAAATGGTCCTATTTATTTTAAATCATATTATCTTCTTAATTTTAGAAATAACCACCATATTTGGACTATCCTACTCTAGTAAGTGGTCTAAAATAATTGGTCTTATCTAGTGCATGTTTCAAAACTTTTTTCAATGAAAATTGCATTTGGGTAACTATTTATGAATGGTTTATCCTTATTTTAGTCAATTAATGTTTCAATGGGGGTTTTAAATTAAGAATTATGAGTATTATATTTGTAAGGCCACTAAGGCCTTTTAAATCTAGCACTTATAAATTTGGAATAATAAAATCAAAATCAAAATATATAAAGATTAGTACCTAACTTTTATTTTAATTTCATAATATTAAATCTAGATTACACACTTATAATAAGAAGAGGGCCTAGTTAAAGATAATTTAGATCCAGATCACATATTATCTAGTGAGACACATATTAGAGCGAAAAATACATTGTCTTAATGTCCCTATTTTTGAGCTATGTAGGAAGCATTCAATTTAATGGGGTTCTAAGCCCTCTTGGCCATCATAACTTACCCATTTTTTCATATGCATTTAATATCCATTTGGCTTTGTGTGAAATATATGAATAGGGTTTTAAAGGAAAAGAAGGTGAAATATAGGTTATATTATATGATCAAACATTCATGATAAGATAAAATATATATACATAAATATTTACACAAATCATTAGTTTAAAGTCTTATTACTAGAATAGCTCCCAAGAATATGTTCTATAAGGACAATAAAGCAGGGTCATATAGTCTGAATCCACAAGTCTTGTTGTAACTAGCCATAAAAACAACATTATTAAAATCACTAATTTTCCTAGTTAGGATACTATCAAAAACCATCACCTACAATCTAATTTTCTTTAAATAAAATAAGTTTCAAATTGCTATTTGTATTTTTCATGTAAAAACCTTTGTTTATCATGTATATTGGTTTGTAAGTAGATGCATATTTTGATTGCCTATTTAATTATTCACTTATTTTAATCAATATGTTTTTTGATATTAGATTAATTCCATTTGATCACAAATTTGATAAAACGTATTTTTGAAATCTTTTTTTTTTATATAACATAGCTAAACCTTAGATTTATTCATAGGTTTTCCTTCATAAAAATTTCCTCTTAACGTTTCAAAATTAAATTATAATTTTATTCTTATGGTTTAATATGTGTTAGCATTAGTGTCATTTTCTCCTCTTTTTATCTTTTTAATATTTTTCAGTTTAAAATTGTTAATAATGAATCTCTTCCCCCTCATATGGTTGATGCATTATTAGGAATTCCTTAAAATTATAATAAAGAATGGATAAGTTATCAATATTAAGTGATAGATACTAATGTAGAACATGGTTATTTTTATAGTGATGATGATTATTATTACTATCATGATGTTTATAAAGAACATTATATAAGTGATTATAAAAAATTAAAAAAATAGTGTGGATGTGTCCTCTTCCCCTACACCTTCCATTATATCTCTACCAAATCAAGTAAAATAAATTAACAATATAATCTTGAAAGACCTCTCACTTGTTATGCATTTTTTTATAATACTCCTAGATTATAAAAAAAATTGCTACATCTCTTTTCAAAATTTCATAATATAAAATAATAAACATTAAAAATCCATTACATGAGCAAAATTACAATTATGCATCTAAAAACTCACATTCTACTTATAATAATATTCCTTTTACATAGGATAATGATATAGATATCATTGAAAATGTGCATGCGTCTCCAATCCTTTAAATTTATGATACTAAAAATGTGGTCATTTCTACTATTTTTAGTGAAGCTAGTATTCCTTAAAAATGAGATGATAATGTAAACATAGTATAAAATGTCAATGTTTCTCCTCCCTTTTCCCCTTCTCAAAAGAAAATTATTTTCATTCCCAATGTTAACAAGTAAATTTAAATTTCAAATTATATTCCATGTAATTATATTTTTTAAAAATTGAAAATTACAAATACGTCCCTTACACCCTCTTCTAATGAAAATGAACGTTTGGTTATTTAAACAGTTGATTCTACAAGTGAAAAAGATAGTGATCATGAACAAAATGGATTGATGATAATTATTATATACATAGTGAGGAGGAAAATATTTGTACTATACCTAGCATTATTTTTATGTACCCACCCCTCATATTGAGGATGATTATATGTTACATGATAAATCAAATGATAGTGTGCCTAGTGATAATGTTATTACAAATCATAATGATTTACCTAGGTTTGATTTGAAATATCAAGTAACTAAACATGTTGATTTTAATGATGAAAATAATAGTGATATGAATTATATTTTAATAAAATGTAATATGCCATTGAAAACTAATAAAACATTAAATACCAATAAATCTCCCAAGCCTAATATTCCTAAGAATTTATTCTTAAGCATTCTCCTATATTAAATAGTATACCCATGGATACAACTAATAATAAAATAAAAGAATTATATCATCCCCTTAATGATATTAATATCCCTTATCAAGAGTTTATTTATCTAATGCATGTCATCATTACTTTACAATATAAATTACAACATCTTACCTTGGAAAGTAAGGCATATTACTATTGGGTCTATTAAAATGCTATGTATGGTAACCCCATAGTGCACAACATTTTTCATGCACTTTTACCATGTGAAATATATTACAATTTTATAATTATAGTATAATTGAGAATCCTTATGTCAACATTAGATATTAAAATAAGGATATTAATGGTTTTACAGATAGTATGATGTTATTGCAATTTTTTCAAAAATAAATAGTGGATGAGACATTAAATTACTCCCATATTTTACTTCCTAGTGGGTTTATACATGCATGTGATGATTTATAATAAGTATTTATTATGAAATTTAATAAAAATAAGGGATATAAAATTTCTTATTAGAGATTACCATCAATACTTCAATGAAAGTCATAACTAGTTTGTGATTACATATTATGTTATAAGACATGCATGAACTAGTTAATTTATAAACCAAAAGTGTTGTAGGCATATTGTATATTTGGTGAAGGCTTAAGTTTTCCTCTTACATTATTTTTTTTTGTGTCACATGAATAAGTCATTTTATTTCCTTTATTATTAATCTATTGCATTAGAGAAGAAATTGGGACTTATTCAGAGTAATACAGAGGATCATTTTGATATTGAGATGTTACTACAAGAGTAATACAATCTCATTTAGGATTGTAAATGACCTCTTTAAAAATTAATTATTCAATATAAACCAAAAGTTAAAATAATAAATAAATGAAAATAATCAACTTTTCTAATAGCTACTATAATTACTAAGGCCTATAATGGTAAAAAATAACCCATTTTCAAATATAATCCTCATGAAATTATCTAGGTATTATTATATAGTATTTTGTTTACACTTACTCCCAATAATTATCATCCTCCAAGTTGAATGGAAAAAATTAAAAATAGACCTTATTCCAACATTCATCACATTAATGTTCATTGAGATAATGATTTTAGTGCACTCAAAGATCCAAAAATGAGAAGTGTTTCATAAACACTATATGGACTTACTGATACATTTAGGTGCATCAACAAGAGAAAAATTGGCACTATAAAGAGGCCCTAAGCTAAACCTTTGTAAATTTCAAATATACTCACTAATTTTAGTAAAATTTGTTCAAATATTAGTTGATTATTTACATATTTATGTTATTATTAGCTCAATCATGTAAAGATCACTGATATTAATGGTTTTAGACTAGTTTTTGGGTTTCATTTAGATAAAGGTCAATATTATTTTAAGATCCATAAGTAATTATCATAAATATAGCTTGAGATATGTGAATCCAACAAGTTTGAAGTTAGTAATAGTTATTTTGTTCAAATATTGATAGATCCTTTGCAAATTTGATTTTATTTAAACTTAAATATGTAAAGATCATTCATAATCATGTATAAGAACATATCTTTGGGATAAATAAGTTAAATATTGATGTTATTTGTGGTTATTTATACATATTTGTGAAAAATTTGCTCAAATAGGAAAGTATAGTCATTATTATTTGTAAAGATAAGATTTACACATCATATTTCAAATAGGTTTCAGATATTTTACAATCTAGAACTACCATAAGTAAGATCCTCATCAAGGTATGGCATGGTTAGGTGGATCTTATATTAATGTGACTAGATATGTACATGAATTACAAAGAAATATTGAAAGGTATTTGGCTTTTTTCAATCCTAATAAGGTTATCACAGCTGAATAACATGTTAAAATCTTTAAGGTTTCTTTGAGACTTATGAATGTAGTTCATAAAGATGTAGTATGTAAATTGTTTCCATTTACTTTTAAATGTGTTGCATATGAATGGTTCCTTAGCCTACCTAAAAATTTTATTATCTATTGGAATAAATTTAATGATTACTTCATTCACCAATTTGGAAAAATAATTAGTTAGTGTGTCTTGTACCAATAGTTCACCATAGTTAAAAGTGATCCTATTGAGCCCATAAGAGCCTTTAATGCCAGATTCCAAAATATGTTTGTTATAACCATAAATCTTCACACACCTGATGGAGTTTTAGCCTTAGATAATTACAAGGATGATTTGGATCCCATGACTTATGTGTTTATTATAAGGTTTTTTGGAGTCATAAATACCTTAGAATTAGCTTATGCTAAAGCTATAATAATCAATGATCAAATGTAGCCTGAAGGTCAACTTGTATATGATATCCCAAATGTTAATCCCAATTTCTATACATTGAATTCCATGACTAATACCAATTAGAATGTGTCTAACATAAATTATACACTAATCTTGAAACAATTACCCTTAATCCATGCCCATCCTAGACAAACTTTTAGGGTTCTTGAAAAATGCTAAAAATGGATTTCATCCATAAGGATAGAGAGCTTTACTACCCAATAGTAACAACAATCAGGTTTATAACTCATAAACACTAAATAATGAGAATGAATCCATACTTAAGATGGTTCAAAAGTTGAGCACTGATTTTATTCAATTGCAAAATCAAGTGGGCAATAGTGGGAAAATCTCTAATAGAAACTATGCTTCTCAAAGGTTTAATGGGCCTACAAATAGGTTTAATGATAATGTAAATAATAGGTCATCTAATAACATATATGAAATGAATATTTTTGATATAGGTCTAGATGATCATTATAATATATTTGAAGTATATCAAAAAGAAAAGGATACATCTAAACCTATGTTTAAGCAAGACAATGTAGTAGGGACATATGACTTTGCAAGAGCATCTAAATCTTTCATGATACAGTTTATTGATTTTCCATTCAAAGAAGAAAATGAACTTGAAGATGCTCTATAAGAAGGAATATCCATTAAAGATGAGAATCCCCATGAACAATATCATATACAAGTTGACCAGTGGAAACATTTATACCAAGATTTTTTGAAATAAATTGATGTATTGTAAGGTAACAATGTCATTTTAGAGATCCCAAATCAAGATGAGGTGGGACTCAATTGGATAGAAGAGATTTCATTATGCATAGAAGATGAAGATCAAATAAGTGTAGTAGATCAAGAATTTCCATGTGAAACCCTTAAAAGGTTTGAGACAGGTGATCAATCTGACTCAAATGGTAAGGTCAAATATGAATCTCATGTCCTTTCAATTTATTATGATAAATAAGCCTTTCAAGATGAGATAGAGCCTAATGAATACATCAATCCAAGCATACCGTCTCATTTCACAATCCAACCATGGAATATAAATGATACAAATTAAGATTAGTCTTTGAATGAAGTAGAGATAGCATTTCAAATATAAGAAAGAATAAATTTGGAAGAAGATGATTTGATCTTTCATCCATATCTTCAATCCATGTGCTCGAGAATGGAGGTCAAAAATGAAACTACATCATATAGATTACACAATCATATAGTTTTCCTATCCACAAGAATATGCCATTGAATGGAAGCAATCATGATTCAAGGTTCTATGGTAGGCTAAATAAATTTCCATTTGATCTTGGAGGTAAGTTAATTATGGAGTTAGGGTGGGTTTTATATTAGTTTCTTTCCCTATCCCTTATTTTTAATTAGTGCTTTTAAATATTTTTTTCTTGCTAGGTTTTTTGGTTTGTGTTTGTTGTGTTTTCTTTATTTACTTTGTTCCTTGCTTATAAATAGGTCTTATTAGATATCCATTAGTTCAAATTTCACCTAATTTCTTAATAAATTCATAGTTCATAAATGCAGGTATGACTTCTCAACGTTGATTGATCATGGATTGTTGAAATGTGAGATTGTTGTTATACTTTATAGAAACTAGCATAGACCAATGGATAGATTCATTTTTCCATGAGATTTTAACACTTAATAAACATTATTATTAGGGACAATGTTTGCATCCAAGGATGATTGTTTGAATATTAAAACACTTGACCAAATCCAAAAACTTGGCTAGTATGGTTCCCAACTTTTACTATAAAGTCAAAATATCTTAAAATAAAATAAAATAATAACATCTTATTACAAATTTCAAAATATTTCTAGGCAAAGATGATTTTGGTAATCTCCATCGAGGCTATAGATGTCTAGCTAGTAGTGCAACAAGGCATTGAGTGGATCGAAAATCATCTCTATCATGGCTATGGATGCCTGGCTAGTAGTATAGAAATTCCCCAGCCTTCCCTATACAAATCATGGTTCTTAATGAATATCTAGATATGATATAAGTCATTTTTAATGGTCAAGTTCATGAATCCTGACATTGTTCCCTAAATCCCATAGAAAACAATAAGTGGAATGAAGGTGCACACATACAACATGGCTAAGTTTTGATATTTGATCCAAATACTACAAGAATAAGACTTGTTTTAATCATGGATTGATCTTTAATATGGTATATAATCATGTAGAATAGGTAGACTAGTTATTATTATAAACCAAAGTCTTTTAATTCTGACATATTGCTATGTTTCCCCTAGAAGATGACATTTATTGAGGTCAGCATACCCAAATTACTGAAAATCAAGACCCTTGTTTAAAATTGTGCAAATTTTTGCTTTAAATTGAAAATTCATATGATTATAGTACCATTAGAGTATTTTGCACATTATATTTATTTGAATATCATCCACACCATGGTTGGATTGGCATATTTATACATGATTCTATTTTGATCTTGTCTAAACTTTCTAACTTTGGATCTCTTTGTTTTAGATTATAAGATATATGGAGTCTATATGGAATGAAAAATGTTTGATCTTCATGATTTAATGCTAATTTGACTCTTTAATTTGAGTAACCCTTGGTATTTAATGATCTAATTTAATCTATGGTTAAATAATGTTTAAAAAACCATAGTCTAAATGTGTTAGCCTAGGTCTTTTTTTAAGATTCAAATTAACGTGAGAAATTTTTATAGGGAAAGAACTTTATTATATCATAGAATTAGTTTAAAATTTTATCCCAATTCCAAGTTATATTTATTAATACAACTCATACCTTAGGATAAAATCTTTATGCTATGTAATTTATGTTTGATTTTTCACATGACTAATTAACAAGGAGCTCTTTATTATTATTTAGACTTAAACTAAAGTTATATCTGAAGTCTCAATTGTATTTATTAATAAAATTAAAAAATTAGGCTAAAATTTATTCTCAGTTATTTATAGTCTCTAAAATTCTTATGTATTTAATTATATGCCCAAAAAAATAGACAAACCCAAAAATGATAGGTGTTGAGATCACAGGGGCTTCAAAAGGGATCAATGACCCATGGGTAAGGATTAAAAGTCAATAATTCAAGAGTTTGATCTATGGTACATGTTAAGTTGAGATACAAAGATCTAATGGAGAGAAAAGGGTTGAAAGGTCAAAAGGATCTAAGAACACCATGAGAGTGAAAAGTGTCACCACCTTGGTTGGTAGCCTAAAGATCCAACAAAGAGTGTAAGTTCAAAATTCAAGAGCCCTAAGACAAGCAAGGATTATCCAAGTGGTATGATCTTAGAGCTCAATGGCAGGATCATACAGAGAAAATTCACTTAGGAAAATAAGATTTGTTGGACCACATCAACTTGATTAAGGATGATCTAATAGCATGAAGTGATGGTTGACAATTTAAAGGAGCTCAGAGTAAGTGAGAGGCTCCCACATGGCATGATAGTGCCCAAATGATTAAAATAGCTTGGATCTCATGAGATACTACCATGTTTCATAATCTCATGAGCTTAGATATGAAGCTCAATGGCTCATAATGAAATCTAATGCTAATGGAATCCAAAAATGATCAATAGTGAAAAATTGATTTGACCTAAGAGAGCAAGAAGTAAAGACACATTTCCAAATGTAACAATGATCATGTTTTTTAATCAAATGGATATCTCATCATAATAATTAAGACATTGAAATGACATGTTGGATTCCAAAACTAGTGAAGATCAAGAATGTGAATACACATGTCTTAGACTTAATCTTGTTAGTGAATATAAAAATAAATATCCAAAAATAGAATAATAGAAGATTATAGTTATAGAGGCATATCAAAGGTCAATTAAGTTATCATAGCATATTATTTTGAATTAAAGACCCTGTAAATTCTTTCAAAGGAATATTATATTAGGTAAATGCACGGTAAACATGTAACACATAGTTGTGTTAGGTTAGTCATAGTTAAATAAGGTCATTGGTCTTGAAGCATTTATAATGGAAAATTATTTTTCTATGACACTTTTCCAATTGCATGTTGACAAGGAATGATCGACATACCTTATGAAAGGTATATAAAGATAGGTATTTTATAATGTAAAATGGGGGTGGGATTTTGTGGAGACAAAATTACTTTGTAAACTTGGAGCAAGCAATATAAGCAAGGAATTATATAAAGTTTGTGCAACATTTTTCTATGTGTTTACTATCATGGATGCTTCCTCATTTTTTTGGTTTGATGTTCAAATTTGAATGCTTTTCATGAATTCTAGATATGAATGTAAATTTTTTAACTTGTTCTTATTCTATGTTGATTGAAGGATTCTATATTTAGATCATTTTATTTGATTTTATTACAGATGTGCCAATGTTATTTGTTTGTAGAAGTTAATCTTAAAATTAAATTTGGTTTCTCATTTGCATTTTCTAACTTTTCCTTAGACCCTCACCTAGTATGTATTAGGATATGTGATTATGCAATTTCATGTTATATATTGGCTAAATACATGTATGGATGGAATATAAACTTTGTCATAGTGTTTGGATTGAAGATCAGAAACACCTTATTTCTATCTTACCCTCACTTTTGCTCCTTTTTTACTAATTCACTTTAGTTTAGCTTGTCATTATAAATATACATGTTAACTTAGGGTTTAGACTCTAGGTTCTAGACATCATTCATTGGACTTAGTGTAGATCAATTTCATCTTCACAATATTTAGGACCATGGTTGCTCTCAATAACAATTTACATGTTCATTTGGTGAAACAATCATTTAGCTTGAATACTACTCCACCATATATCTAAGGAAGATCACAACCAAGAACTCATGTAATGTATTCTTTGGATCCAAAAATGAGAAGTGTTTCTTAAGCACTATGTTGACCGTTTGATATATTTATGTGCATCAACGCATCATTTATCATTCAAAAAAAACTAAAATGAACCAAATATGTAGAAACAAATCAATTAAAACATCCCTTACCTTTATAAACCTTCATAGGATTTAGCTCTAACACATTTTCATCATCTCCATTTGCTCAACCTAGGAAAAAATGGGCCCATATGTGATGTATCCAACATTTATTATATGCATTAATATACCCCACATCATCTACATCTAATATATCTTTAATATGATCAATCTCATCTATAGGAATGGGGATAAGATATATTGTAAATAGCCTATCCCTATCATCCGATCTCACTTGAGACCGAACTCTATGTTTGAACACCCATGAAGCTAGCAGAACATTTTTTTTTACCTTGAGCTATCATATAACTCTTTTATATTGAAATCACTCAAATAAATTCATACATCAATCATGGTACTAATAACTTATATGGATCTCATGTGATTTTGTGCCATCATTTATCCACCCCAAAACCCTTTTTTATTGTACCTAAAGAATGGAGTTAGTAGTCAACTCATCTAAATCCTCTTATAATTCATGATGATATGACCTCTCACATGTAATGTGTTATCCCTTCTTAATGTAAATACCTTCAGGTGTTCCTAATTGGCATGTGACATCACCATTGGTCATGTAACCATGATGTGCTCATAGCCCTAATAATGTAATGGTGTGGTTGACCAAATATCAAAAATTAAACTCCTCATTTGTGAATATTTAATGGTCTCAATGAAAATGTGTGACAATGGTCTAACCCCAAGAATAAATGGTTATTTTAATTCACTCTAGAATCAAATATGAGTTACTGAACTAGTTTCACAATGTATAATTGTATAAAAACATAGAAATAAAATAAAAACAACACAATAAGTATTCAATGAATAGATATAAAATGTGAAAACATCTTAAGATGTAAAAATCCAAAAAATTCATAATCCATTATTTGAGAAATTATTTATATGATTTAGTGTCCTCTTTCTTCTCATTTTTTATATCAGATATCTTCACATCTCATTGAATTTTATCCTAATCAATTGATACATTTCTCAATATGGAAACTACATTATAAAGTGAAGTGAATTGATTATACTTTTTCACATTTTATTTATATTTGATTTAATATTATTTTCACTTTATAATTTAAATAATTTCAAGTTATTTAATAAGAAGGTATTTATGTCTATGTGACCCATAAATATTAATTCTGTAACATCTTTCCTTAATTTTTAGTGGGGACACATGGAAATATTACCTTTTTATTCAAAAAGTTATAAAATTCATAAAATAGAGTGATATTTGAGGATAACATGAAAAAAATATGGTTTTTATAATACATTCCTCATGGAAAAAAATCATTTTATACAAAAAAGGAAAAACCCATAAACTATAAGTGATGGATTTGGATAACATGATACTAAGACTACATCCCATAAAATATCATGGATACATGATTATAATCATTTGTATCATTTTATAAAAAAAGGGTCTCCATTATAAAATGCTTTACTATATTCATACTAAACTCACATAAGATGGAGTTTACATAGAAAAAAGAGTGAATTTTTACAATTCTATTACATTATATAAGAATTATAGAGAAAAATAGTAACAAAACAATCATTAGGAGGTGAAATTATCATACAAACTTATGATTAATGGAAAATACAAAAGGCCTAACATTGCCAAAAAAATTTAAAATTTTGAATAACAAATAGTTTTAGTGAAGATATATACTACTTGATCATTACCTGGAAAAAATAAATATCTATATCACCATTGAGGAATTTTTCTCTAATAAAATTCACATGAACATAAAATTATTCATTCTTTTGTTTTGAAGCTAATTTTATGATAGTCTTATACAACCTTGATTTTTGTAGACAAGATAATCATATTGAGTTCTTACTTAAATATTCACATCCACATCTTTCTAGCATCTTCCATATCACTTATATAGTTTCCCTTTGTAGAAGAGATATAAATAATTATTTACTTTTTCTTAATCTAAGTCATAACACCTATACCAAATTTGAAAACATATCCAAAAGTATATTTGTGTTATATAATATCAATAGTATGATAAAAATCACAATAAATATATAAATAAGATGATCTATTAGGTGTAATCATAGCTTTTGGTCTCCCTCTAGTAATTATAGTTCTCTTATAGAATTGAAATAGGTATATTATTAGTCATTTAGAACTAGATCAGGATCTACTGATCCACACCGTATGGTCTAGGTTTCTTGTAAATATGATAGTAGATTAAATAATTTTTATATATTGATAATAGGCACCCTACTTCTAGTATCAGCTGTTGTTCTAAATTTAAGAGTGAAACAGGGTGGGAAAGTGTAAAGGATGCAAAATTAAATAACTTCTTGGGAAACATAATAATAACAATATATTGTGGTCCTAAAATACATAAAATAATAGTTTGGGTTATGCCATAAAAATATCAATATTCATTCATAGTAGGAACACTTTCCTGACAACAAATGCAATAAAAAAATGGCCAAAAATCAATAAGGTATCTCCTTCTATCATCAACTAAAATTGGTCCATATACCACATGATGGTAATTATTGTCCTATTTCATATATCAATCCTCAAGAATAACATGAAATGCACCATTTTAACCTATAAAAATATGTTAAAAACAATTAAAATGATCTAAAATAATTGTTAAAACATCAAACATACCAAAAATATTTGAATAAAATAAAATGTTCTACAGATACAAAAAAAAATCAAATAATTCAAAACTACCAAAAACAATTTAACATGTTCTTAATTATACTATTTCTTATGAATAATGTGTTTTATTCATACTAGTAGATAACATATCATTACTTTAATACATAAACATATGTTTTAATATTCATTTCAGTGTCATACATGGATACCCAAATACATGACATATGCACATATAGATGTTGGAACTTCCTTCCACTCACATCCTAAGTACATTGGGGGAATATGCCTCTTTGATCATGATATGCATTTATTATATCATAACTTTACATTATAATTTTTGATATTATATATAATTAGACATGCCTATATCCATGTGTATGCCTTTCACAATGTACTTCATATGATATTTACTTAGCATTACTTGCAAACATGTCTTTAGGAACTACTATGTTATATTCATGTTGGTTGTTTATATTTATCATAATTTTCCATTTTATACACTTCCTTGAGTTTGTTCCTTTATTGATATTATATTTCATTATATTTATTGTTTGAAAATTTGAATATGCTTCATTGATTATGGATCATGTACCTTTATTACCTACTTTAAGATATGAATATGTCATTATTTTTTGTATGATGTAGTAATCTAAAATTTCATTTTCATGCAATGAGTGTCATTTTATATGTGCATTTATCCCTTACATAGATATACCAAAATCCACATTAATCCATCACCTAGGCATCTTTGATCCTTTCTCACATGTTCCATCCACCTAGACAATAATGTGCCCCCCTTAGTCTATAATCCAATGTGTTATTGGCAAAGGGGGAAATGTAATTGACCCTTACCTTCATTTTACTCTAATGTGTATATTTCCACTCCTCAAAGGATCTCAGGGTTAGCCTAGACTAATTTCATGTCTTGATAATCAATAACAAACTATACAAGTATCACTCTCATTCATTTATCCCTTAAATGTAAATTATCATGAACAAGATCATAAATAATTGTGAGAATTAAGGTTATTGGTCCCTACTTACCCCTATTTCTACATACATCCATCTACAAAAGACCAGAGCTCAATTTTACTGATATTTATAGTCTAAATGAACACTCAACAACATTCAAATTGGCATTGATATTTAGGCATACTAGCATGACTCTCATTGCACCAGCACTTAGATTGGGAAAACTATATCAGTCTTGATCCCCTTTCAAGGTATCAGTATATAGGAAACACTTAACACATGGGGTGTTAATGTCTCTCATAGAATACCTTAATAGGGCCACTCTTCTTTCAATTATGTTCATAAAACCCCTAGAAAGCATGTAGGCTTAGGTTTTCATTATGAAATTAGTCAAATCACAAAATAGATGATGATCAAGTCTTAGTAATATAGGAACAATATCCTTATAATACAGTGAAATTATACCCCTAATTTAATTTCTTCACCTACACAAGGTCATTAGTGAATCATATATACTTAATAATGCAGTAAACTATTGGTAAAGAGGGCCATAATATTACATAAAGAGGGTTACGAGACATGCTCCCTACAAATGACACTCTACTTGATCTTGCATCACTTCCAAACATGTCATTTGTCCACATTAGTCATATTTTCAAGCTAATTATTATTTATTTTAATTATTTATGTATTCATCTAAAATTTAATTTGAGTGCAATGAGTGTTACTTGAGACCACAATGTCCTTATCTTATCCCTAGACCTATCTTAATTCCTCTCTTAATAATTTTACATATTTTTTATGGGTTCAACCCACTCTAATATATACTAAAATAATCACTTAGCCACACTTTAAACACATAATCCCTTTATTCACCAATTCCTACCACTTCAACATTAGATCAACCCTTTAGACGTTATCATACTATGTTATTGATCTAGGTATCCTACTACTTTCCATTACCTCGTTACTCCCCCAATGGATATATTTATGTACCTCAAAGCATTCCTGGGGTTGACCTACACCTATTTCACATCTTGACAATCACCAAAACACTATATATAGGCCACTTTCATTCACTTATCCACTATATGGAAATTAGATCTAAATACTCAAAAACAAAATTAGAATCTATTGTGTGAATCAAGGTCATTGATATTTATTCTAACCTAATTTATAATGCATCAATCTATAGTATCCAAGAGCCTAGATTACTCAGATTTGTAGTTTCAATTGACACTCAAAGCACTCAAATTGACACTCATACTAGTATTCACTTTCACTTGCACTAGCATTAGATTGGGACAAGTACATTGGTCTTTATCCCCTTTTGAGTTAATTATATATAGGCAATGCTCAACATATGGGGTGTTGAGGTCCTTTCTAACCTACCCTACTACCAATATTTTATACTTGTGCTCGTCACATACCCTATGGAAATGGAGGCGTAAGGTGTCACATTCAAATCAATCAAAAATAGGGAATAGATAGTGAACTAACATTCATCCACACATGTATACACATCTCAATATTTTGTGAAGGTATACATAAAATATCTCTACATATATTACAATAAGACACTTCCACACACTAGAGGACACTATCATAGTTTGCTATAATCCATAGGATTGTGATATTATATAGGAGGGTTTCTGACTCATGATTTTAGTTCACAATACTCTACATAACTCTGGTACCAAATTCTATCTTATCACTCATCTATATTAATTAGTTTATACTAAAGTACATCCCTTTCTAGTTCACTACTATTGATAGAATGATCAGTTAAATCAATTATTATACAACTTGGTTTTTTATATTGTTCTATTTATTCCCTAATCTATTATTCTATAATCTTGACAACCTAGGGTTTTACACTCTATAACACCGTTAAAAGTTAAATAATTTGGTGAACTTGAATTACTTATAATAGTGCAAAAAATCCCTAACCCTAGACTACCTATAGGGTTTATGTTTTCAACCTTCTATAAATCAAACTCAAATTTTAGATCTTTGTATCTTCCAATTTTTATTTTTATCTAATCATGATAATACTGATAGAAAATGTTTATCACTTTCTAATACAAGGTTTTATAGTTTCATTTGCATGTTTATTTCCTTTCATTTGGAATAAATTCAAATAAGCTATAAATACATATTTACACAATGTCTTATATTAGTTAGAATGTATTTCATATATGACTATTTCTCTAGCATATTATTTTTATCTGATGTGGAATTTAATTAATAAATAAATCATCAACACATAGAAGATATAATACACAATATAAAAATTCATTACCTAAAATTAACAAATATCCTTTAGATGCATTTTTATCTTTGGTCCACTTTGATTCCTTACTCACCCATGGTTATACATTTATTGATTAGATCAATGTTCTTCCATCCACATTTTTCATCTTAAATTTTTGTAACATTCTAACACATACAAAGATGTTTTATGTGTAGCACTCCATGATACAAAAGTACCAAGCACAAAAGAGTGAGATTATGTTGTATCCATAATCATTACTCTGAAGTGGACTAAAGAGCATATCTCCTTAAAAAAATAAGATCTCTCACCTCAACACATCATAGAGAAACACATACCGCTTTACATATAGTTATGAATTAAGTATGTGGGTGTCAAATGGGTGTTTCTCAATAATGGACTAGGGTTAAACATTTGTAATATCTTTTTTCTACAAATTTTTAATATACATTCTAAGGATTTAGATACTTTTGATATGAACATCAAAGGTTTTGACAATATTCTATGAAAAGTTTTGGGGAAAATAACATTAAACTTTATATTGGTACCTACAACATTATTTACAACATCCCAAGTCATGCCCAATGATATTAATTACAATATTTTGCTTAGAAAACCCTAGATTCATGATATGAATTAACTACCATCAACTTTACATGCATGCTTAATGTTCATTTACAAATTTTTTATATACACATGGCCTATGGATCATGAACCATTAAAATATTGTTGGAATACATAGCCTTCACAAAAATATATTCCTCACTTGTAATCTATTATAACACCTATAAAATATCCTATTCAAAGTTCACAAACTCTATAAGAAACCTTAGGAGTATATGATAATAGATTGACTTCTAAATTTTCATTAAAATATTTCAAAATAATGGGATATATATGACAGGGCCTCTAAAAACAAGAATAGGGAATTTTTAATCCTCTTGAGGGATATGATTAAAAAAAGTAGGTAGGGACTCAGATATAAGGATAACACATCTAATTTTAAGTCTTATCACCATACCTATAACACCTTCCATTATTGATTGATCTACATTACTTAATAAATAGATAGTTGAATTCAATTATGTCATAAACATTGATCCTTGTATAATATTATTAGTTTCCACTCAATGTAAATAAGAGGATGATTATATTTGATATATTTTAAAAGACATCCCTAAACAACTTACTTGGTACTGTTCAGATATTCTAGGTGTTGATCTATCAATTACAACACATAGGGTTACACTCTATCTAGATGTAAAGACAATTAAACAAAAAATTTAAAAATTACACTCTAAGGTGGTTATTTTATTCAAATATGGGATTCAACACCTCCTTTATGTAGGCTTCATTAGACCAATTGCTCACCCTTAAAGGGTATCTAACATTGTGCCAATATTTAACCCTAATAGACAAATTTTATTTTCCTCTAGCTCTAGATATTTAAATAAACCATGTACCAAGGATGGTGTTCCCCTACCTAACATCAATATGATAGTAGACTCCACAACATGATATAATATGTTATATTTCATGGATGGTTTCATCAGTTATTATCAAATCAATATAACTAAAGAGGATTAATAAATAACTTATTTTACCACACCATAGGGTACCTTATGCTATTTAGTCATGTATTTTGGATTAATGAATGCTAAAGTAACATACCAATCAACTATGACCCACATTTTTCATGATTTAATTCATAAAAAAATTGACGACTATGTTGATAACTAATTACCTAAATCAAAAGATGGAAAATGTCATGTAATTTATTTTATGATAGATTTTTTAAAAGTTTAAGGCAATATAATGTGCCCCTCAATCCCAAAAATGCATCTTTAGTATCACAACCTATAAATTATTATTCTTCATATTATCCCAATGTGACATCAAGGTAGATCCAAATAAAGTGAAGGAGATAATGGATATGTATCCTCCTATAAACTTAAATCAAATTTGATATTTACATGGAAAAATTTAGGCCATACATTCTTTTGTGGCATAAATAGCAAATAAGACTTAGTCATTCAAAAGTAACTCAAGAAAGATGACAAATTAGAATGGGATATTGCATGTTAATAAATATTTGAAACAATTAAAAAATTGTTGAATCCACCTATCCTGATACGACCAATACCTAATAGGCCACTTCTTCTTTATATTTTAGTGATTGATCTTGTAATTGGTACACTCTTAGCATAATATGATAATCATCATAAAGAGTGAGACATTTACTAAATCAGTCACACACTAGTTGATTATGAAAAAATTTATTTTGAAATAAAAAAAAATATGTTTAGCATAAGTATTTTATACATAGATTATCCAAAACTATATGATCAACAATGAGACGCAAGTTATTATAACAATATGTCCTTTAAAATTTATCATTTCCAAACCACATATCTCCATATATGTCACCAAATGGATAATTTTAATCATAGAATTTGATCCAAAGATCCAATTATAAAAACCAATAAAGGGATAGATAATTGAAAATCTATTGGTAGAAACAACATTATTAGATACAAATCCTACCAATGATAATTTTCAATAAGATTTCAAAGATTACAACACCACTTCTAACATATGGAAAATGTTATTTAAATGTTTTATATGTGCATTAGGCACTAGAGCTAGAATTATATTTATCAACCCACTTGGGCACATAGTACCACTTTCATATTGGTTATTTTTTTCATGGACAAAAATTATCACATAATACAAGGAACTTATCCTCGGTCTCCAAGGATCTTATACTCTCCAAATAAAACTTATTAAGGTTTGGGAGGATTCATAGTTGGTCTTTAATCAAGTTACAAATGTTTATTAAACCAAGGAAGAATGTTTAGTTCCCTACAATAATATGGTTTAATGTCTATAGGCTAAATTTAAATACTTATATTTTGAAAATATCCCTCACAAAGATAATCATCATGCTAATGCAATGTATTTTTTGGCATCATTAATCCCCATTAAAATCAATGATAAATAGGCTATCTTTAGTTAAAAATGGCTACAGTCACCATCAATATCCTAGTATAACCTCATATTGCTAAATTTTTTATCCACCATGCATAGTACAATAGCGTATGAATGGTTTTCTGATATATATATACAATTTTATGTACAAGTCTATCACACTAGATACCTTCACTAGAAATGATAATCACAAATTACAAAGGAATGCCCTATGTTATGTAATCATCAAATGGGACTTGTTTAAATGATATTTTGATGGATGTCTGATCTAATGTTTGAAATATAATGAAGTTAAGTTGGCCATCCACCAAGTACATGATAAATAAAGTGGTGGCCATTCTAGTGGGAATGCAATATCACATAAACTACTCTAGCAAGGATATTATTTCCCACCATGAAACTAGAATGCCAAGAATATGCTAAAATATAAAAAAATATAATTATATAGTAATTTACACCATGTTCCTTCATAATAATTATAACCTATGGTCTCCCCATGCCCATTCATGTTATGGGGTTTTTATCTAATTGGTCAAATCAATCTAGAATCAATAGGGGGACACAAATTTACCATCACAACTATATAGTACTTTATTAAATGGGTGGAATTATTCCCATTACAATCTATAAAAGGAGAATATATATGTCACTTTCTTATGATGAACATAATTTCCCATTTTGGCATACCAACAATGATCATTACAAATAAAAATACCTCTTTTAAGAACAAAACAATGAATAAATTTTCTGATAAATAAAATATCCAACACACATTATATAATCCATGTTACCCATAGGGTAATGGTCAAGTAAAATCTATAAACAAGACAATCAATACTATACTAAAAATAGTTACCAAATTTAGTGATGATTGACATAATAATCTTGTCTATGCATTATAGGCTTACTGCACTATTTTTTGCACATAAAAATGAGCCACTCCTTATTCACTAGTTTATGGAACTAAAGTAGTTATTAAATTGGAATTATAAATCCCAGCCTTATAAGTTTCCTTCAAATGGATTATCAAAAATAACCAATACAAATAAGAACATTTACATGAGTAACAATAGTTGGACCACACATGCATCTAAGCTATAGAGTAGCTTAGATCATAATAGAAATGAATTTAATGGTCATATAATAGCCATGTTCATAGAATATAATTACATGTCAATGATATCATTCTCAAAGAGAATATCAATAATGAGAATGCCAAGGAAGAGATAAAAGGAAAGTTTAAATTTAATTACCTTGGACAATATTTAATCACATAAAATCTTATCCCCAAGATATATCATCTAGCTTCAGTTAATGGTAAACCAATAAATAATCCACTGATCATTATGAATCTAAAGAGATTATATATCTAAACAACTCAAAGTTTACTTTTACATAGTTTATCTTAATTTTATCCTTCTATATAGTCCCATTTTTATGTTGCTTGTACATATCTTATAGTCATAAAAAATAAAAATAAAATATAACATATTCAAAATTACAAGAACATTCAAATATTTTCTCTAAAAACACACATTTTAAATTATATGCCTTTCCATGTCATAATTACTTCTATTTTCTAGGTACTACATATGCCATTTATGCTAGTATAGTTAGTTTTATCATATATACATGCTCCACTTGTTCTATTTTAATGTTTATAGATCATTATAGGACTTAGGTCCTTTACACATATCTATATTTTATATTTTATACACATTGGGGGCACATACATAGATACACAGATTCAACATTGATACATTAAACCATTGTGGTCATCACACACATAGATCCCAGTTTCCCAAGCTACCTTTTTATATAATTCATATCATAGATTTAACAATGATTATATCTTGATATTGATCATCCTATACTACACTAATTTTTTTATTGATTACTACTATAATAGACTCATCTTATGTATATATTTTATCTTATATGGATTTTTACTTAATGATCATGCATACTTTCATTTATAGCTTTCTTAGTTTATATTTAATTGTCTCTTTACTTCTACATCTATTCAAGGGAATTTAAATAAACCATTGTTTTATCGATCTAAGACACTTTCTTCATTATGTGTATGCTTTGGAAATGTGACCATGTCCTTGTGTGTCCCTTATTAATCATTTATGCAAACATTTGAACATGTCCTTTCATGTGGCTCTATGCCAACCTTGATTTCTCTTCATGTATGTAGAGATTTGAACATATCCTTATATGCATTAAATTCTTAAATATCATGACATGTGACCACATCCCATATATTGTGTCCCATTGGCCTACATTGTGTGCATCCTTTGTTATATGTATGATTTCATTTATGAATCATGGTCATGACACTTGTCTCTTATTTATTACTTAGAGATATAGTTTAAAATGTCATGAGGGACCTCATGCATCTTGTCTTCATCATTTAGTGCCTTGATGGACATCTTGCCCCTTCTCCCTAGGTAGTTTACTTAGATTATACTCAGATTTATTATTCATATAAATGACTATATTGTTATATCTATCTTGAAAACCTTTTGAGTGCTAGATCTAACATACATCATACACCTCCAATTCTACTCAGATTATTTTACATTTCAATGTCATGTATACATACTATATTGGCTTACCATGAAAATATTATATGTTTTTTGTCTAACACACATGATACATAGATTTTCTTTTGAGGATAATTATTTTAAATGTCTAAAAAGTCCCCTTAAAAGAGGGGAATTCATATAAATTTTCCATAGAGATGGGGCCATATTAATGTACTTAAAACATAGCTGTCAACACATATCCAATGATTATAGAGCCCAAATTTAGGAAAACATAGTGAAACATAGCCACACACATATAAAACTTAGTTTTGCATAGAAAAACATAGTTGGTCAATGTAATCATATAAAATGTCAAAATGGTAGCTTGAATGTGGCTTATGACACCAAACCCATAGTTTCCTCTTTCATGCTCTCATGACCCTTCTATCCAATTTTTTGCTAATTCCTAGTCATCCATAGACATTTAGAACCTCATTCCAACTCAGCTAGGCTCCATTTTCCATGATTATTCTATCCCCAAAATCCTGAGCCTATAGGATAGGAGCATTGGGGTATGAATATAGTGATGGACACTAGGGTGTCCCATTTATATCACTCTTATCTAATCATATTTTGATCCCAAGTGACTATTTTTCTCTCGATTCATCTTCCTCATTATGTCAGCCTAGTGTGAATACCTTCAACCCATGACCAATAGATCTCTATAAAATCCCATTCAAAGTTTATTTATAAGGGGTTGGAAAATATTTCAAAGTAATGCAAGAATATAAGTAAGACTACTAAGGCAAATTTCCCTATTCTCTACATACAACCATCAAATACAAATACTAACATATTCAAACCCTCACACAAGTCCCTAACCAGCTCAAGCATACCCAGTTTAGCTTTTTTACATCTACATAACACTATTTCACAAAGAACATAAATTTGAAGAACTAAATATGGATTTATCCCTCTTCAAATTATTGGTATGTAGGCAGCATTCCCACATAAGGAGTGTGGATACACATTTAGTGCATCTTACACACACTAACCCCCCCCCCCCTCTTTTTCAAGTTTCATTTAAGCATACTGAAGGTCTAGGGTTAGAAATTAAACCATCTCTATAAATATATACATTTATATTAAAGACTCAAAATTTCATAGGTGGACTATATATGGACATTAGACAAAACCTAGAGAACTTAGATCTTTATGACTAGTTTGGAAAATAATGGTAGGACCTGGACTACAGCATTGGACCCCAAAGTGTCCTATTTTTACACTCTTTTCTTTTCATCAAATTAAATATATATATATATATATATATATATATATATATATATATATATATATATATATATATATATATATATATATATATTTGATAGCATCCCAGTCCTGCATAGCCAATAACATATTCTATCTCAGCCATCTTAGTCTTGTTTAAGCTGAGTTATATTTCTCTTATTTCATTACTATTTTTAGAAAGCTACGAAGGTCAAATAAATTTTATAAATCAGTAATATATTAATTGAAATATTATGTAATAATATAATCAACTCATAACCTTAACTAAATTTGGAATAGGACTCCAATATTCCAAAAATTACTAAATCATTTGGTGAATCTGGCATACTTCATTTGCGCATAAAAACCCTAAGAAACCTAGGGTAAATTCTTTGCTAATTTTTACAATAATTTTCTAATTTTTATTGAATATTTTAAATCAAAAATTCACATTTAATATTTAAACTTACCTTATTAATTTTAAAAATCATTTATTCCAAACCCTAGTTTAATTTACTAGGTCCTTTTACGCACAAAAACCTTAGAGACCCTAGGGTAAATTATTTCTTAATTTTTACAATATTTTTATAATTTTTTACCTATATATTTAAATTATAAATTCACATTAAATTTTAAAATTAATTAGTAATTTTTAAAATATCATTTTTCAAAACCCTAGTTGGATATACTAGGTCCCTTTATTTGCTTGAGTTATCACCTTACATCTAAAATCAGATTCCACATAAAAACAAAAATGGATCTCACTTATTTACACATATTTCTTTCATTTATTGAAAATAATAAGGAGACCATACTTTTTTGTATCATGTACATGAATGATGAATTTTAACATAGGTTAATACAAAGATTCATTCTTTGTATTTCATTCTTACTTTTCATAACATGGGATGATATTAAGAAAGTTATCATTAAACATAGTAAGATCCCTCTCTTTCAAAGAAATGTCTACTTGTCTTTAATACAAGGATTTATTACTTATTTTCTATCTCTCATATGGAAAAAAATTCAATTTTATCTTGCTAAACATATTATAAATATCATAACACATGTCAAAGTATTTTATGCATTCATCGACCATTTCATGCTCATTATCCCTTGCTTTGTATCTCTCATATGGATTTTTTTTTAAGTTTATCTTGCTAAACATATTATAACTATCATATCACATGTCAAAATTTGTTATGCATTAATGCAAAAATTCATGCTCTCTCTCCCTTGCTTGCTATCTCTCATGTGGAATTATATTTATAAATATATTTTTATATAACTTATGAATCCAAATTTCATGCATTTCATTTCACATTCATGATTTATACCTAGATGCATATAACTCATTGGCTACATTTGAGTATTTCCTGATCACTACTAGACACAAGCAAACACTAGCAGTTATATCTATCCCTCTTCCATTCAAACTTGGTACATCTAGCTCTTATTTTGTATCTACTACTAGCTCTATGCCTATACTAGATTATGTGGTACATGTTATCACCCATGTTTATGAAGATACAGAGGTTGATTACACCCATAGTTATAGCTTTATCACTCAGGTTAGCACCCCTTCCAATACAATTTTAGTTCTTGATCTCCTTCAATGATTGGATGTTTACAAATATGTGTTGTATGTATCCCTTCACAATATTTTATGTATCCCTTCACAATACTAGAATTCTTATTTCTACTAAACTAGATTATGTTGCCTCTATCCTTAACATAATGCAATGGATTGAAGAGCATATTTCTTTTGAAAAACAAGATTTATCCCCATGCCACATCATTAAACAACATATAACTCTATAAATTCAATTAAGAATTAATTATGTAGGGGTAAAAATAGTGTTAGTTGATAATGGTTTAGGACTCAACATTTGTAACATTTCTTTTCTTAAACATCTTAATATACTACCTCATGATCCAGACCATTTTGACATGAGCATCAAAGGTTTTGACAACATTTCATAGAAAGTCATCAGTAAAATAACACTAATATTACTTTGGAACTTAATATACTGTCAACTACTTACCAAGTCATTCCAAATTACCTCAATTATAATTTATTACTTGTTCAACCTTGGATTCATGATATGCATGCAATCCATTCTACACTTCATTCTTGTCTAAAATTTCCTCACAAAGGCTACATATACACATGCCCAATAAAAAATGAACCTTTTAAATACTTCCAAATTGTTGAATCTCCATAGAATTATATTCCTCACTTTAATCTCATTAATATACCTACATAACCCACTACTCACAAGGCACCCTTGGACCATGCAAAACATCAAATAATTCCAAGTTTTATAATATCATCGACACCAAATCAATAATTTATTTACCATTTTGTACATAAATGTATTAATAAGATGGTATATCATGGCAAAAGTCTCTAAAAGTATGAATAAGGAATCATCAATCTGGTCAAGGCATCCACACAACATGGAAAGTAAGGGCTGGGATATCAACTTACCCTTCTTCATGATAAACCTTCTTCAACCAATTCAAATCATATAAAGTTTTGTCCACCCATTACACTATTAGACTACATCATTAATCATACTTCAAAATTATCATTGATCTATCATGATCTCATTGATGATATGGTTTCACTAGATATGTTCACATTAGATGAATTCTCTAATGATGAATCCCTCTTACAATTTCGTAGAACATATGAGGACCTCCCATCTTGCTATCATAAAAATATATTTTATCATCACAAAAATTTCCATGCATACTTAGGAGAAAATACAAATTCTCCTCAAGACATATCAATTGATTTAGATGATATCATTCCTATAACCTCATACATACTAGATCATCCCACATTACATAATGAGGAAACTATTAATTTCAATTTTGGAACTGATCAGGATCCCTGCATTGTCTTGTTAGTCACTACCCAATGATATGAAGAGGATATAAATATTCATAAAATTTGAATATATTTTATACAACTCTTTTCTTGGTCTTACCTAGATATGCTAGGAATTAATATATCTATAGCAGTACATCAGATTCCCTTATACCTAGATGTTAACCCAGTTAAACAAAAAATTCACAAAATGCATCCTAAGGTGGCTCTATTAGTCAAATATGATATCTAATACCTTTTATATGTTGGCTTCATTCAAATATTAGCACACCCGAAATTGGTTTTCAATATAGTCCCTATGGTAAAACCCAATGGATAAATTTAGTGTTGTTTTAATTCTTGAGATTTAAATAAAACATGGTGAAAAGATGATTTTCCTTTACCTAGTATTGACATGATCATATATTCCACAACCAAGTATGAAATTCTATCATTTATGGATGGATTTTTAGGATACAACAAAATCCAAATTGTCAAAGAAGATCAAGAGATAACATCTTTTACAACACCTTGGGGTACATTTTGGTACATTGTCATGCCTTTTGGATTAAAAAATGCCAAAGCCATATATCAGTGTACCATGATGCATATTTTTAATCACTTGATTCACCATACTATCAAATATTATGTCAATTATATATTTGTTAAATCCAAACAATGACATCACATTATTAATATATGAAAGATCTTTTAAAGACTCAGGTAATACAATGTCTGATAAAACCCAAAGAAATGTGTGTTTGGAGTTACATCAGTCAAACTCTTAGGTTTCATTATTTCCCATCATAGCATAGATGTTGACCCTAATAAATTTAAATAAATTACTAACATGCCACCTCCCACAAATTTAAAGCAACTTTTATCCTTACAAGGTAAGATCCAAGCAATCCATCACTTTGTAGCTCAACTTGCTAATAAAACTTAGTCATTCACTCTATTATTAAATAAAGATATAAATTTTATTTGGGACCAAGATTGTCAAGAAATCTTCTATAAAATCAATCAATATCTTCTTAATCTACCTATTTTAGTACCACCTATACATGATAGGCCTTTTCTACTATATATCTTAGTAATAGATCATGCATTAGGAGAACTCTTAGCACATCATGATGATCAACATACTGAGTGAGCAATTTATTGCATCAGTCACACATTAGTTGATTATGAAAAAAAATATTCCATGATAGAAAAATTATGTCTAGCATTAGTTTTTGCCATGTAAAAACATTGAAATTACATGCTCAATAATGAAACTCAAGTTATCACAAATGCAGATACATTGAAGTTTCTAATGGAAAAACCACATCTCTCTGGTCACATCACAAAATGGGTCATGTTATTAACATATTTTGACTTAAGGATAGTTCTCCACAAATCAATAAAGGGCTAAATCATTGTAGACCATTTAGAAACCACACCACTTTTAGATATCAATCTTATTAATGACACATTTAGAGATGATTTTACTACTTATTCTACTCATTTTGACACTTATACCATGTTCTTTGATGGTTCTCAATGTGCATCCAACATAGGGATATGCATTATCTTTATTGACCCTTTTAGTCACATAGTACTATTACATATCAATTAAGCTTCTCATGCACCAAAAGCACCATAGAATATGAAGCACTTATCTTAGGTCTATCTGCCACAAGTCCCTTGAAATTAAATATATTCAAGTCTTTAATGACTCCCAACTTGTGGTCATTCAATTTAGTGATGTCTATCAGATAAAAGATGAACATCTTATCCCATATTGGAACATGGTACAATGTTTATCATCATAGTTTGATTATTTTTCTATAGAAAGTATACCAAGAAAATACAATTGACACATAGATGCAATGACAAGTGCCACATCCTTGATTCTTATCAACGTCAATGATGATCAATCTATTTTCACAATTAAATAATTGCAATCATCATTAATATCCAACCTAGATTTGATTATACTATCCATCCTAGCTATTACACATAGTTTTGTAACTCGAAAATGGTTCTATGATATATGTAACTATCTAAATAAATATATTACACTAGGCACATTTTTTTGAAATGATAAATAAAAGTTACAAAAACAAGCATTCCATTATGTAATCATTGGTGGAGACCTTTTTAAATCATCCTTTAATAGATAATTGCTTCAATGTTTGACTTCAATAGAAGCCAAAATTGCTCTTACACAGATATACGATAGTGAGTGTGGTGGCCATTTCAGTGAAAAGGCCATGTCACACAAGTTACTTTGATAAGGTTACTATTGGTCTAACATGGAAGATGAATTTTCACAATATATAAAGATATCCGATAAATTTCATTGACATAGTAACCTGAAACATACACCATCATAATAATTGCAACCTATTATCTCCCCTTGGCCATTTATGTTATGGGGATTTGATCTTATTGAAAAATTTAACCTTGAATCTATCAATGATCATAAGTTCATCATAATAGCTATATGATATTTTACCAAGTAAGTGGAAGTCATTCCACTCTAATCTACCATAGGGGAGGACATTTTTAGCTTCATCATGAATCATATTATTTCATGCTTTAGCCTACCCATAACCATAATTTATGATAATGGAACATCATTCAATAATAAAACTATCACTAAATTTTGAAAAAAATATAAGATTAAACACATGTTCTCCACTTCGTATTACCCAAAAGGAAATAGTCAAGAAAAGGCTACCAATAAAACCATCAACAACATTTTGAGAAAAATAGTGACCAAATTCAAAGATGGTTGGCATAATCAACTACTTTTTGAATTATTGGCTTATCGCACAAGTTTTCATACACCCACATGAGCCACTCTTTATTCACTCATCTATGGCATAAAATAAATTTTACCATTGGAATTATAAATCCCATCTCTTTGTGTCTCATTTAAAAATATTCTCAATGATGACCAGTATTGTGAAAAGCATCTACACCAGCTTGAGCAGTTAGACCATACATACATTCAAGCATCAAAACATCTAAAAATCTACCAATAATGTATACAATCATCCTAAAAAAATGAGTTCACACCAGATAATTTGAGGTTAATGATCTCATTCTCAAATAAAATCTCTACAGTGTCAATGCCAAAGAAGAAATCAAATGAAAATTCATACCAAATTAGCTAGGTCCATACATTATTACTGAAAAGCATATCCCTAAAGTGTATCATCAAGCCTCACTTGAGTGAAATAAAATCAAAAATCCAATGAATATTATGCATCTATGCAGATTTCATGTCTAACATTTCATTTCACACATTTTATTGTACCTAATTTTTCAAAATTGCTTGTTTATAACTTTCTTTCAAATTACTTTTACATAGTTTATTTTTGCTTACTTCTACATAGTCTCCTTATGATTGATTATTCATAGCTTATTTTGAGTTTCTTGAACATAGTATCCTTATGATTGATTGTACATAAATTCTTTTCAATTTAATGTACATAGTCTCCTAATGATTTATTATACATATCTTAATTTCAAAATACAAAAATATTCAAATAACTCAAAATACCAAAAAAAATCAATTGTATGCATTATTTATGCTTTACATTTATACTATCATGCTAGACTTATAGTTTGTTGTTATATGTTATTATTTATTGATTTATCTACATTACCATACTTTACTTGATCTTATTTGAGTGTGTGTAGTGACATATAGATCCTTGATTGCTTTAATGTATCCATTGAGGGGGCATCCATTCTACATCTGAGACATAGATTGATATATTTACCCACCAAGTTCATCTAATACATGACTACACCATCTGATTTATGTCATTCTTACACCATACACTCTAGATATCATGATGATATACATTACTTACTTGCTTACACGTATTATTATATCAAAACTCACTAGTATATAATACTTGTGTATTTCTTAGCATATACCTAGTCTTGTACTCCATGTCTTGCATACTTTCACTTCTTGTTTTGATTATTTAGGTGTGATTTTACTTCTAGTCTATTACATTCTTTCCTTTCTTTCTCTCCATAGCTAGATGTGATTATATTTCCTAATTCTTGTGGCTTCTATTCTTGTGTGTACCATAGGACATTTGCCAATGTCCCTTGCCTTTACTCTTCTATTTGATTATGGCCCTTGTGCCAACATTCATAAATTAATTTGTATGTTTATGTGGTATTTTAACATGCCTTGCATGTTTGATTTCTAATTTAAGTGACATGTGCCCATGTCCCTTGTTTTCTGGGCCCCTTGGCCACTCTTTTATGCTTCTTGCTTCTTGCCTTACATGCTTGTTTACTTCTCAACTATTTAGAATGCCATGATCCACATCATGCATTATCTTACTTTATTGGATGTCATGATGAACATTATGTTCCATCCCTCCTTGACAACTAACAACTAACAACTAACATTTCGAGTTTTAATTTAGTACATTACACATGTTATCACATTTTTATATCTATTTAGGCATACCCCTATTTGATCTAACAATCTCCAATATAAACTATGTTATATCTTGAAACATATTTTTGATTATCAGTCATATATCATGTATTTCATAGCATAACACAATTGTAGGGCTCTTCCTTCGGAGGGTAGTTAGTACAGGGTCTTCACTCCTATCCTTAGAAGAGGGGGCAACAAATAGGGGTTTTATCATAAATATTAGAGCTCTTACTGGTTGAAAAATTAGTTTTTAGAACACTCAAAATAACAAGAAAATGTCAAACTAGGAAGAACATATGAAAACTATTGTGATGATTATAGAACAGTCATCAGTTTTACCAAAAGACAACAGCACTAGACATGGAGAATATTGTTAGATAGTTGGGTTTTTTATTTTTGGTGCTTCTATCAAAATATAAAAAACCTAGATTGTATAGAAATAGGTAGAATAGTAAGCTCGACTATAGTTTTACCAATATAGATCAGTTTAGATTCAATAGTTTTAGTATAATTTTTCTTAGAGAATCTAGATATAGGGGCATTATGTGTGGCATGATGTCACTCATTTCTAGTTTTAGATTCAACAGTTGGTGTAACTTCTGGATTAGAATCTATGTTACAAGCACCACTGATGGGAGATAATGTGCATAACATATTTGACCTAGTTTCTTTCCATGTTTAGTATATTACCTATGTATTCTCAGTAGTTACATGCCTTATTCTATCTTTAGGTGGTTGGAATAATTTCAAAGTGGCTTTAATGCAAACCTAACCTCCACATTCTTGAGTGGCTTCCACATAATCATAGTTTCTATGTTTGATGTGGATTTCATACAAGCCTAATCTCTTCCTTTTAGATTGGCATATGTTATAGCACACATTTTGCTATCCATGCCACATTATTTGATTACAAAGAATTTGTGGACTTTAGGAGCCATCTAATATGACACACATTCATAGAAATATCATTTCATAGTCTCACTTAGTGGGTGAGGATGGAGCCAAAGGACCAGCCTTTTTATTCTTGAGACACCTACTCAAAGGGATTGGACACACATTACAAACATTGATTAACACATATATGACCACATAACTTCACTTAGTGGGAAATGATGGGGCAAAAAGGCTAGCCTTTACATTCTTAAGTCACTCTTAAGGAATTTAGTACTTAGTTACTTTCGTGATAGTACTCTTGGTATAATACATACCTAACACACATCTAACATCACCTATCATCACAATAGGTTTTATATTGGTCCACATACCTACTGAGGTGTATTCATTTCTTTCTATTCCTCTCTCTCTTACCTAATTTTTGTACATTCTTATTTTAGATAAAGTGTATCTATAAGAACTGATCTACTCCTAGTTTTTATTTCATAGATTTACACTTCATAATTTGCTTTCTCTATGGACACCTAGAATCACACAACTTCATGGGATTCACCTTTATAGGTAGGTTTAGGTACACTTTCTACATTTCCTTTATCCTCATATTTTGATTTGATGCATCACTAGAATAAAGGGAGGGCAAATGTAATCATACAAACTGTAAAAATTGGTAGCTTGAGTGTGGCTTATGACACCTAACCCATAGGTCCCTCTTAAATTCTTTCATGACCCTTATATCCACCTTTTCACTAATTCCTAGTCATCCGTATCCTTCTAAAACCTCATTCTAGCTCAGCCAAGCTCTATTTTCCATGCTTACTCCATCCACTTAGGTCTTGAGCCTATAAGATACGACCATTGGGGTTGGACTATAGCACTAGTCCTTAGGGTGCCCCATTTATAGAACTCTTGTCCAATCACATTTCAAGCCCAAGTGACTATTTTCTATCAATTCCTCTTCCTCATTGTGTCAACCTAACATGAATATCTTTAACCCATGACAAATAGATCTCTATAAAATCCCATTCAAAGTTCATTTAGAAGGGGTTGGAAAACATTACAAAGGTAAGCAAGAATACAAGCAAACCACTAAGTCAAATTTCCCTATTCTCTACCTATAACCACCCAATATAGATACCAACATATTAAAACCCTCACACTAGTCCCTAGCCACCTCAAACATACCTAGTTTAGTATTTTTTCATCTACATAACACTATCACATAAAGAACATCAAATGGGAGAACTACATATGACTTGATCCCTCTTCAGAGTATTGGTATGTAGGTAGTGAGATAACACAAGGGGTGTGGATATACATTTAGTACATCTTAAAAACACTAACCCCCCTCTTTCTTAAGTTTCATTTAAGCATATTGAAGGTTTAAGGTTGGGAATTAAATCATATCTACAAGGATATCCATCAATATTCAAGACTCAAAATTTCATAGATAGACTAATAAAAAAATAGTAGACAAAACCCAAAAAACTTAAATATTTATGATTAGTTTGGAAAATAATGGTAAGACCTAGACTATAACACTAGATCCTAAAGTGTCCTATTTTTGGTTCTCCTATCCTTTCATTAAATTGTAGCAATATCCTTATTTATGATAGAGTCCTATTCCTACATAGCTAGTAGTAGGTTATGTCTCAACCATCTCAATCTTATTTAAGCTAAGTTATATTTATCCTATTTCATTACTATTTTTAGAAAGATATGAAGGTCAAATAAATTTTATAAATAAGTACTCTATATATTGCAATACTATTTGTTGATTTAATCAACTTAGACCCTTAACAAAATTAGGAATAGGAATCCAATATTCCCAAAATTGTTAAATCATTCAATAACATGGAACAAAAGACAATAGCATAATATGACATTTCCAAAGGGACCATGCTACTATCGAGTATCCCTAAGAAAATAAAATTACATAATTATTAGAAAAGTATAGTAGGTAGAGTCTATTTTTACACAATATTAGTCATATATTATCAAATATAATCAATCCAAAATTCATATGCACATATATCATATTTGGAGAAATATATGTGGCACATTATTCCCATATGTTTATTTTGACATCAATACTCATATGTAATGGTAGCTCTATGTCATTTTCCACATTATTACTTGACACACAGTTTGGACTAGGTTCACACTAGACTAATGCCTTATTCTATCCATAGTATTTTGCATTATCGAGTATTCCTTGAACTATATTCCTCAGTGCTTATATATCCCTTGAGATAATTTTCATTTTAGAGTTTTTAAGTGGCCCTAAAGCCATCATACGTAGTTTTAGTTACACAACACAACTTTAGTTACATTATGAACTTTTAATTTTAAATGCATCTACTACACATGGGTAGGTAATGATGGATTAATATCTTTAATTAAGTTTTTGAGACACTTACATAAGAGGGTGAGATAAGCCATTAGTACAATCCAAGTTATTCATATATTGTGATCCATCAATTAAGGGTGGGAAATGATGGATTTAAGGCTAGATTGAGTTCTTGAGTCACCTACATAGGAGGGTTGGATAAATAATTAGTCTAATCCAATTTATTCATAGATTAAGATCCATTGATCAAGGGTGGGTAATGATGGAATCAAGGCTAGATTTAGTTCTTGATCCACCCACACATAAGTATTATTCAAGACATCAACCCAATCAAATATATTCATCATTTTATTACTAACTACATGCACACATATAATGTCACCATGTTAGAGCATTGGTTCATATACCCAATAAGGGTATTAATTCACTTCCTCTCTCTTATATCTTTATGTAATTTTGTCTTTGCTTGTGATGTTTTTAATGTAAGGATTGATGCATAAATGTTTCATTTGTAACACATGCAATTGAGCATGCTTCATAGACTCAGACCCAGATTCATGAGTTTCACCTCTTAAGTAAGTCCAGGTATGTTTATTTTACTTTATCTTAGTGATTTCATTTTTTAAATTTATAGAATAAAATGGGTGAAAATTTAGTCATATAAAATATCATTTGAGTTCAACGAGTGTTGTTTGAGACCACCTTATGCCTAGCTTATCCCTAAAACTATTTTAAGGCCTTTATTGATCATTTTATAAGTTTTGTGTTAGTCTAGGCCATTCCCAGATATACCAAAAGTAGAAATGAGCCACCCCCTAAGTACCCAAGCTACTTATTCACTAGCTCCTACCACTTGTACATTAGTGTGACCCTATAGACACTAGCACATTATGTTATTGACCTAGGGATTATGATATTATCCCTTAGTTCTTTACTCCCCAACATATATCTTAATGTTATTCAAAACATTCCTAGGGTTAGCCTCGACCTATTTCACATCTTGACAAGCAATATAATACTATACATAGATAAATTTCAGTCACTTATCCATTACAATGAAATTAAATGCAAATTATCAAAAATAAATTTATAAATATTTATCCAAATCAAGGTCATTAATCCATATTATTTCCTTCTTCTTGATACACCAATCTATAATAGCCCACAACTTAGATTAATAATATTTATAGCCTTAAATCACTATCAAAGCACTTAAACTAACAATCATAATATCATTCATGTGCACTTAAACTAAAACTTATATTGAGAGTGATACATTGGGCTTGATACCCTTTTCAGATATTGGTATATTGGTAATGCTCAACACATGGGGCTTTCAAGTCACATCTATCCTACCCAACTAACACCACTCTTTTCTAATTTTTATCTCAAATACCCTTTAAAACACATAGGCATAGGGTTTCACATTCAAATCAATCAAAACAAGGAACATATAATGAATCAACATTCATCCACATAGGAAAATGCATCTTAGAACTAGGTGAAGTTATACCCAGAAGCTCACTACCTCCATTTCAAGAGGACACTACCACACCCTAAAGGACATTATCACAATGTACGACTATCCATAAGACCACACTATTATTCATGAGGGTTTCTAACTCTTGTTTCTAGTTTAAGATGCTCTAAATAACTCTAACACCAAATTCCTATCACTCATTCATCTTAGTCAATTTCCATCCAAGTACATCCCATTCTAGTTCATTGATATTTATAAAATACTTAGTTAAATCAATTATTTTACAAATTAGTGTATATTGCTATTTATATATTTATTACCTAGTTTATTATTTCTTAACTTTAGCAAGATAGGATTTTAAACTCCATATAATCCTTAAAAAGTAAATTAATTTACTATTTTTATAATACTTTCTAGTCATAGTAGTTATAAAATTAGTATTATTAATTATTGCTATACTTATATTATGATTTTACTTACTCTTTTATCTACTTATTTTTTTATATTATAATTCTTAAGTTGTATTTTTATATTTGAATATGTCATTATTTATTGTATGGACACTTGAATATGTCATTTTATGCTTTTTGTACATTTTAATAAGTCATGTCCTAAAAATTGTGTGGTGTTTGAACATCTCCCTTGTATGAGGTCTCCTTTGACCATTATATTATTTTCATTAGTTTTGAGTTCCCTTATGTGTGTGCTTTATTACTTGTTTTATGATATTTTAGTTTTAATTTTTTAGATGTTTCCTTGATCTACATCATGCATCTTAGGACTTGATGTTATCACATACTACATACCTCAATGCTATATCTAGCTATACATGTTCCTCCTACATTATAAATGGTCCATATATAAATTGTATAGTTATGTTTTTATTTTAAGTTAAGGTAACTAACTTATTCTACTTGCCCTCACCTTGAAAGGGGAGCATATTAGTGTGGGAATTTCATAGCGACATGAATTAAACATTTTCATAGTTAATAACTATTATGAAGACATGTAAACATGGCATGATATCCATATTTATTCAATATTAAACATCTCTATATTATAGTGGTGGAATGATATATAATAACATATTTTCCACATTTGTATAAATTCTCATATTTTCCATAATTGATGAGTCCATGTCGTAAAAATATGTTCTCCACACTTTAATCTATTTTAGATTCACAAGGTTTCATAGTTATAATATTAAGATACATACATAAATACATACATAAATACATATAGATACACACACACACACACACACACACACACACACACACACACACACACACACACACACACACACACACACACACACACACACACACACACACACACACACACACACACACACACACACACACACACACACACACACATGTACACACACACACACACACCCACACACAAATGCATGCAATATCTCTCTCACACACACACACACACACCCACACACAAATTCATGCAATATCTCTCTCTCTCTCTCTCACACACACACACACACACACACACACACACACACACTTTCAAGTTCATAATTGTCCTAATCTTATCTTCAAGGTTTTCACAATGAGGCATCTTTTTCAAATCAAATTTATGAAAGGAAAGATCATTACATCAACACATAGGTGTACTCTTAACCATCCTCTTCTTAATTTGGAGTATTTAAAATAATTTCAATTTCATATTTTTAATTTCCTAAACTGATTGTAAATTGTAAGATGATAGTGGTTTTAGGTTGTCACTAGCAAATCACTCAAGTTAGGCATACACAAATACAAGGCATGCTATACACACCCATGTACACATTTTTTTCATTTAAACTAAAAATTTCATTACTAGATTAAAAATGGGGAGAATATAGATACTAAAATTTGATTTATATAATACCTCAATTTTATACACTTGAAAAATACCTAACATGATGATATCTTTTAGTTTTAAACCTTAAATATATCAAAAGGCTCAGATTTGGTATCTCCTTGTACCAAGTTTTAGTTGTTACCAAAATTTTCACCCTAAAAGAGAGTGTTCAAGTCTCTTCCATATTTGGGAAATGTTGCAACATTTCTAGGAATGTTGGTACACCTATAGAGGAAATAAACCTCTAAATTTAAAGGTCTAGCTCCCTGAATATAGCTTTGAAAAATAAGTTCTATCTAAACTAGTTTTGTTGAAGGGAAAAGATTTATAAATTGCATAAAAGGAAACCTACTCTAAGAGTTCTAATGCACCAAGATTATCTTCCATGTAAATATCATATTCTACTGCACAATACAAAAAAACACATAGACCATCTTCAATCTCTAAGGATTCTAACACAAGTATTTTAGTATAGAGGAAAGATGCATAAAATAACACAAGGAAAATAAAATCAAAGGCAAGTTGCACATTCCAAGAATAGTTATATGCTTACAACAATTTAACACCCTTGAAAACACTCTGTATGACCTGTTAGACTAAGAAATTTTGATTTAGCATGAAGGATAAATGATAGAAGGATGGAAAATCATCACTTGATATCACTATACATCACTTACATACTTAGAAAAAATTTTAGAAGCTGAAAGAAAAGAAACTTTTACTAATTCTTAAAGGCAAAATGCGATATCAATCAAGTAGGGCTTCACCATACATTATATGAAACTTATTTTCACTAGCCTAAGGGTTATATTTATAGCATAAAGGAAGTGAGAGGGGAGGATTTTTGGTGCTAAAAAGAGGAATAAATATTTTAGAAGCCTCCAACCATGTCTGAAACTATCTCTTCAAAAGATGCTCATTCAAGCCATTTGATTGATCCATGTCACCTCAAGTTGTTACATAGTTATCTTACTCTCTCAAAGATGCTTCCTCAATAGTTACACCACGAAAATAAAGTTATTTTGAGCTGAGTCATGGCATCAATATAGTTATTGTAAATGAGTCCACCTATTATATATTTTTCTTAATGTTAACAAATTCTCACCAGCTCATTGAGGTGTGTAATGTCATAAAGGAGAGTCCTTTCCATTTTTTTGACCTTGGAGAATGAAACCACCTAAATCCTATGTGCATGCCTTCATGGAATTTTTTAGAATGTTGGGTTCATGTGTATGTCTACAAACATCCTTGAAAATCTCATCCAAACTTGACCTTAGTCAAATTTTCAATCCCTATAGATCCCCTCAGCCTTTCTTCTTTTTATTGGTAGTTAAAAAATGACTCAGATCTTGATCTAATCAAGGTGATATGATCCCTTTGATCTACTTTATTTTGTTCTATCTGATCTTCACTAGATGAATAATGTGAACCCTTTGATATTTGAGTGTTTGAGTGAGGACCATTAATCTTTCTCGGACCCATTATTTAAATGCCAATGGCTAGCCCATCACTGTTTAAATTCCAATGACTAGCTCATCACCCTGAAGTTGATGTCTGTGTAACTATCACTCTACTAGAACAATTATTTCAGGGTATTTTACTCAAACTATTTGCCTTGGCCCCTTTTCTCAAGAGAGAAAGTCTTTTGGATTTTTACAAGTACCCTTTGGATTTTTGTAAAGGACCACTTTTGTCATGAATAACCCTTCAAATTTTCTTATTTTTCCTTTCTAAAAGACTTAACATGCCCTTAAACATTTTTGAAATGTCCCTTCAACCTTCTTGATTTAGACCTTTTCTTTTGGAATAATTCATTCAGATCCTTTTTATCTTAATTAATTCCTAAAAAAAAACTTTGAAGGTATTATGCCTTAGTTTCTTTTTCTTTGGAAACAGACCCTTAAAAGGAAAAATACCTTTGGGAAAACTACATAGGTACCTTACTTGAAAATCACTTTAGACTTTTTGTTGAAGATGCCCCTTCAGAAATCTAGAAGATGCCTTTCAAAAAAATTGAAATATACCCTTTAGAAATCTTGAAAATGATACTTTCCTAAGAATACCCTTTGGGAAAGTCTGTAGGGCACTTGCATGAGAAACGATACTCCAAAAAAATTTCAAATGAATAATTCCTTTACACTTTTTGCAAAGGACCAATTCCTTGAGAATTTTTTCCCAAAGGGATTATTCCTTAGAACAATTCCTTTGGAAGTATTTTTTTTAACAAAATGTCTAAATAATTCTTGACACTTAAACAAAAACCCAAATCATAACTTTGTCAAAATAATTAACTCTTAGCCAAAAGATCTAGCAAAAGAGTTTTTGGGAGATTATTTCATATGAAATGTCCAAAATAATTCTTGAAACTTGTGCCAAAAACCCAAAACAAAAATTCTAAAGGAAATAACACTTGTGCAAAAAGATAAAATAAAAGGTTGCTTCAATAGATGAATTTTGAATGCTGCACTTAGCCAAAATTAAAGAAAAGATGCAAAACATGGGAGTTAAAATTAGATAACATTCTTGGTGATTCCTAAGGGTAGCATGCGTACTATGCCTAAGACCAATTACCTAAATCCTTCCATTGGGCATGAATTCACCCATATAGGCACCTAAAATGACTTGAAAAAACCTTTAGCTCAAAAAACACATGCTGGTTAATTCACACACACAAAGGCAAAGATACATATAGAACAAAAGGAAGGAAATACACCTATGCTTCAAATTACTTAGGGAACACAACAACAAATAAAAGGAAAAATAGACTAAACCACACAACTATGCTACTATTTACAAAACATGTGTTGAAAAGACTAATAATAGAATTCTAGATGTTTCCCATTCATAGGGATAGGCAAGTCTTCTCCATTCATCTTGGTTAGTTGAAAGGAGTTGTTTTACTTTCACTTGCTAATGATGTAAGGGCCACTCCACAAAGAATCAAAAATTGTATGTCTACCATGTTTTTCTCTATCCTCATCCCATTTTAGAACTAAGTCACCTTCCTTAAACACCATTGTACTTTTGTCCAAGGACTTCTTCATGAGTACATGGTGGTGTTCCATGGCCTTACGTACATTGTCTCTTTATTCTTATAATTTCATTATTTATGTCAATATTAATTACATTAGAGTATTTTGAAGTAGTTCCAGCTGATGTGAAAGCTCTAGAGTAGGGAGTTCTTGAGATATGGGCAACATAGCCTCTCTCCTATAAACAAGCACAAAGGGAGAGTTACCAATTGATCTCTTAGGATTAATCATATAAACCCATAATGTTGTCTTTAACTTGGTGTTCCATGCTGTTTGATTATTCTCTAATGTCCTCTTGATGATCTTGATGAGATTATTATTAGTAAACTCAACCAATCTATTACCTTGAGGGTAAAATATGGATGAGGTACTTAAGTAAACTCCATTCCTATTTTCCAAATCAAAAGTTCTATCACTTATGAAAGAAAGTTAATTATTAGAAATTATAACATGGGGAACTCTAAACCTTTTTATAATGTCCTCATAGAACTCCAAGATAGCATTTTCACTTGCCTCCTTCAATGCAATATCCTCTACCTACCTTATGAACTAGTTAGTAGTATTCAATATCCATTTGTGTCTAGCACTTGATGGATGGTTGACACACTAATGAATCAAGACCCCATTGCATGAAAGGCTAGTCTACTTGCACAAGATTCAATGGAATGGCTACAAGTTTCTATTTTACTAAAAATAAGGCACATTAAGGACAGCTTATCCCAATGGTAATAGTCCTTAAAATGACTAGGCCAATAGTAACCAGTCCTCATTATCTTTGCAGCAATCAACTTAGGAGAGAAATGACCTCCATCTACACCATTATGAAACTTTTCTAACAACATACAAAATTGATCATTGTTAACACACCTCAACAACACACCATTCACATCTTTCCTAAAGAGAACACCATCAAAAAGACAATAAGGAATGGTCTACAATCTAAAATACCTCCTTTGAGACTTGTTTAATCCATTAAGGCACCCACCATTTTGATGAAAACTAATGATGTCTTGTGTCTAAATTTGAAATTTTATGTGATCAGCTGATTAGGGGTAAACTTTGTTGATCAAGACTTCCTCTTTTGGCTCATGAAAATATAAATATAATTGCACACATAACCCTTATCCTATTACCAAGTTTTTCACCTTAATATACATATCATACTCCATTACCTTGGTAATCGACCTAACTCTCTTTTCATTGAGGTCTTTGGTTAGGATAAACTCCTTGGTGCTAGGATGAGAAACCATGGCATGCATCTTTTTATTTTAAACCATGTGTCTTAAATTTTTCAATCCTCTTATTACAACTATAGCTTGTTTATCAACAAATGTATACTTGACCTCATAATATTCCAATCCTTGGATAAATAATGTAATTGGTTTCTCTAACTCTTCATCATTATTTTGCATAAGCATAGCTAAGATTGTATCAAGGTTATCAAAGGTATAGATTATGAATTATTTAGAAAAGTTTGGTTTTAAGAGAGAAGGAGATTTTAAAATTTCTTGTTTGATTGCCTCAAAGCTACTCTTACCTTGCTTTGTCCAAGCAAAATCTTGGTTCTTCTTGAGCATGGACATGATAGTCTTTACCAAAGTTGCAAAGCCTAGAATAAACCTTCTTAAAAAATCTATTTTCCCCAAGAAGATTTGAATTCCTTTCTTGTGTTGAGGCAAAGTCAAGCCTAGAATAGCCTCAATCCTTTCAGGGTCAATAGAAAAGCCTTCTTTTGAAACAATATGACCCAATAACTTATCTTCATGGACAAAAAAGATGCACTTTTTTAGATTAAAGGATATTCCATACTCCCTAGACTTATTATACACTTGCCTTATATGTTTTGTATGATCAATAGCATCCTTCAAAAAAATAGTTATATCATCAAGGTACACACACAAAAAATCATTGATCAAACCTTTAAAAACCATGTCCATTACCCTTTGAAATGTACCTCCAGCATTGGACAAACTAAATGGAAACTTCCTATAGGTAAAGGTCCCCCATTTTTTACTAAAAGATGTTTTGAACTGATCCTCTCCATTCACAAGTATCTTATTATAACCTAAATAACCATTAAGAAGTGAAAAACATTGAGAACTTCAAAAAAACTTGCAAAATCTATTCCATTTAAGGTAGTGGATAATGATCCTTGAGAGACACCCTATTAAGGTCTTAAAACTCCACACAAATTCTGATCTCTCTAATATTATTTTAAACAGGTACAAGATTAGTCACCCATGTTGAGTATTTGATAGGAAAGATAATCCTAGACTTGATCAACTTGGTCAGCTCTTTCTTCATGAGTTCCTCTATGTTAGGATTGATAGGCCTTTGTTTTTACCTGACTGGTTTAGCTATATTTTCTAACTCAATGGTGTGATGAGATGGAATTGGATCAAATGATTTTAAATATTTATATTCCCAAGCAAAAATTTCATGAAACTCTTTGAATAATTTAATAAATGCCTACCTCTTAGACAAAGAACATGTCTTACCAATTTTTAGTAGATTGTCCTTGTAAATCATGACTTTCTCATAGTTATATTCTTTCATGGACATTCTCACTCTTTCTTTCTTATTTTTATCATCTTCATTGAAAAAAATCTCCAAATTAATTAGACCTTTAGGTATCTTATTTGTCTTTAGCTGAAAAACTTGTTCTTCATATTTATCATGCAGTCTCTTTTGGTTCTTTGAGGAGATTTTTTACTCTTTTTATATGAAGTGTGAAATGTGTTCATAAATTTCAAACACTTACCATGACACTTCATTATCAGAAATATAAGTCCTCACAATGACCTTGATATGGGACTAATCTTTCTCCTTCCCTATATTAGTAACTATGTCAAATTATGCTTATAGGGCTTTTAATCTATCAACATGTTTATTTGAATCCTTTGATTTGGGTTGTATGTTAAAGGCATCAAAGTCTTCATTTAGGTTCCATACCATATGCTTGTAGGATTTAAGTAATATATTTTTAGTTTTATATTTATTTCTCATTTGAAGGATGACAAATTCACTATCTACGTAACCCTTCAAATTCTTGATCCCTCTCTTCTTTACCCATTAGAGGCCATGAACTAGGCCTTCATATTATGCCACATTGTAGGTGAAGCTGAACTAGAATTTGTATGAGGAGTAGTATTGATTATTTTATGGATAAAATAACACAATGCTAGATCTTTCACGTAATTTTCTTCTTAATCCATCAAAAACATTTCCCATATCCCTTCAAGTTCATGATCTTCATTAGTGAGTGAAGGAATGGAAGAATATTTTTCATGCATACAATAAAATCCCAAATAAGTATCTTCTATGAATGTATATGGATCAAGTACATGAATTTTAGTGTTTTAATTATCAAGGAAAAGATTAGAAATTCCTTCAAGGGGGGATGATGCTTCACCATCCATGACACCTTCTTCTTTACTAATTAGACAATTTTGATTTGAATTTTTCTCTATGTATGGATCAATATGAAACCTTGCTAAGGGATATGTCTATATAGTCACATTGGTTTCATATATTATTTTAAAATCTAGACAAGACCAATTAGTATAAAGGTACCTTGTTATCTTAGCTGTGAAATCCATGGACAAGTATATAGCAAAATGAGCTAGAAGGTCTACCACCTCCTCTTGTATAATGGGAAACTTGGGAAATCTTGTAGAAATACTTTCAAGCCTCTGACCAATAACTATCTCAGTTGGATTCCCATCAAGTTACAACACACCTTTACTATATGGGTCATACTTCAATCAAAACTTATTAGCCACCACCTTAGGCATGACAGTGGTACTAGCTCTAGTATCTATAATACAATTGTGAACCAACTTATCTCCCATAATGAGTGTGAGGTACAATGGTGGAGGATTTTAATATTTAGTGGAAGGATATAATACATAATTTTTAGTATTGGTAAGGGCTACACTATTGTGTTTTAAAGTTTGAGGGGCTATATAAATTCTCACAAGTTGTTCTTGTATGAGCTCCTTTTGACTAGGCATATGTAAGACTTCCCAAAGAGATATGCCTATCTTGGTATTATTAAAAGAATAATAAATGTTTAAAGGGGAAGTATTCACCTTTTCTTATATTATTTAAGGTAGCGAGAGATATTGAACTTTCTACATTGTAAGCTTGATAACCCTACTTGTATTCTAAATTTGTTGAGGAACATGACTAGTAGTAGGTATTGCACTAGGATTCACACTTTGTGGCCTTGGAGAGGAATTGATTGGAGTCACATGTAATCCCATAACATCTCCCAAAGATCTATTTTTAGCTCTTGTATTGGCTATAATTGATGTGATTTGATTCAACACATAATCATCTTTGACTTGAAATTTCATCACACCTACACTTTGGTTGCTACTCTCTCCATAAATATCCCTTTGTATGAGATTCACTTATTCTAATGTCATGCAAGGAGTGGATTCTTCTTTTGCTACCAAAGCTTGGCTATCTTCTCCACCATCATACATGAATTTACCTTTAGGTTCTCCCCATTGGTCCAAATGATCCTCTCCTTAGACCAAATTAGCATGTATTAGAACAACAGCCTTCATGGAAGGAGTGGAATTAGGATTATAGGCACTGGAATGCTTGTTGAAACCTTGTTGACCTTTTCCTCTTCCTTGGTAGTGGTATTGGGGTGGAGATCTATAGCTTTGTTGAGGATATTATTGTGGGTTAGGTGGAGCACTTGCCTATGATTGATCTTGATTGAGTTGATCTCATAATGACTGGATCTCTTCATCTTTATCCATAGCATTATCTATCTTCTATGGAATGATTATCAACTTGGCATTGACATTATAAACTTGTGATATGCTTGGAGTATTAATAAAAATATAAAATAAAAAAGGCATAAAAGCTCTTAGAGGTAGCTTTCTAGCCTATATCAAGTTATTCTCAACTTTAATAGATATCTCATATGCATCTAGTAGAGTAAACCCTCCCATTGACTGAAATATTAACACCACATCAGTACCAATAGCCTTGAGATAAGTGGGAAACACAAAGCTTGGAGGAGGTCTCATGACAAGTGGCAACCTATGCCATGTCCTTTGAAATATTTTGTTAAAAATTTTGGTGGACTCATTAGGACCTCTCTTTATCACATTTATCTAATGGATTAGAAAATTATGGTCACTCTTATTGTCAAATCTAGTTAACAACAATTCCCCAAAGCCATTCCAACTTATAATGCAACCACATTCCAAAGTCCTATACCAGTCAAGTGCCTTACCTTTTAATGACATAACAAGAAATCTAATGGCTATGTTTGCTTGGGTGACATTATGGAAGTTACAAAAAATTTAAATTTCCCTAATATGCTCATATGGGGTAATAGGACCCTCTCCATTGTAACTAGGGAGATTCTTTGTAGCATTAAGAGGAATATGGTCATATACAAGAAGGTCAATTATATTTTGGGTGTTGAAGGTTTGGAAATGTTTCTCACTATCCATTTCCTCTCTTTCCTCTTGATCTCTTATCTCTTTAATCTCCTCAACTTCTTATTCATCCCCTTAAAAACCTCCTTGTTTAGGATCTCTAAGTGTTAGGAATGGTTTAGGGTGTTATTCTTTAAGAGGAAATTTAGTTAGAGTGGCTTGATCAAATATCTTAAATTCCCTAGTGAGGAATATGAATTATAATGTGGGAAACTTGATCTACAACTAGATATTCTCACTTTTTGGAGTCGCTAAATTCTAGATTAAGAATATATATGCAACCTTAGGCTTGTCAAGACCAATATTCACCTTAAGATGTAAATAATTAGGACTAGAGGTCCCACTAGCCATGCCATAACTATGGCTACCAAATCTTACACCCTAGAAGAGAGTGTTCAAGTATCTTCTAGATTTGGGCAATGTTGAAACATTTCTAGGCATGTGGGTATACCCATAGAGGAAATGAACCTCTAGATTTAAAGTCCTAGCTCCCTGAATATATCTCTATAATAAAACTTCTATCTAAAAAAGTTTACTTGAAGGGAAAAGAGTTAGAAATTACATAAAAGGAAACCTACTCTAAGAGTGGTGATGCATAGAGATTATATTCCATGTGAATATCACATGCTAGTACATAATACAACAAAACAAATAGACCATATTCAAGCTCTAAGGATTCTAACACAAGTATTTCACTATAAAGGCAAGAGGCATAAAATAACACAAGGAAAATGAAATGAAAGGAAAGTTACACATTTTAATAATAGTTATATACTTACAACAATTTAACACACTTAAACACACTTTATATGACCTATTAGACTAAGAAATTTTGCTTAGGCATGATGGATAAAGGACAAAAGGATGGAAAATCATCATTTATTGTCACTATACATCACTTACATGCTCATAAATTTTTTTATAACTAGAAATAAAATAAACTTGTACTAATACTTAAAGGAAAATTATGATATCAATCTAATAGGGCTTTACCATACATTGTGTAGAACTTCTTTTCACTAGCCTAAGGGTTGTACTTATAACAAGGAAGTGAGAGGGGAGGCTTTTTAGCATTGAAAAGAGGAATCAATCTAATATAAGACTCCAACCATGGCTAAAACTATATCTACACAAGATTCTCATTCAATCCATTTGATTGATCCATGTCACCTCAAGTGGTTACATAGTTAGCTCGCTCTCTCCAAAATGCTTCCTTAATGGTTGTACTAGTAGAATCAAGATATTTTGAGCTGAGTATTTACATAAATATGGTTATTGTAAATGAGTACACCTATTGTATATTTTTCTTGATTTTAACAACTTCTAACCAGCTCATTGAGGTGTGTAACAATGTAAGGTATATTCCTTGTCATTCTTTTAGACTTGGAGATGAAACTACATGAAATTTACATGTATTCCTTCATGCTATTTGTCATAATGCTAACTCCACATGTATGTCTACAAACATCCCTTGAAATCTCATCCCAAATTTACCTTAGTTGAATGTTCAATCCCTATAGATCCCCTTAGCCTTTCTTATTTTCATTGGCTATCAAAAAATGACTTGAATCTTGATCTCATCAAGGTGATGTGAGTCCTTTGATCTACATTATTTTGCTTTGTTTGATCTTCAATTGATGAATAATTCGAGCCCTTAGATATTTGAGTGTTCAAGTGAGGACCATCAATATATTTGAGATCCACTATTTAAATACTAATGGCTAGCCCATCACCTTGAAGTTGAAATCCATAAAATTATTTCTCTACTAGAATGATTCTTTTTGGGTATTTTCCTTGAACCATTTGCCTTGGCCCATTTTCTTGAGAGAGAAAGTCTTCAGGATTTCTCCAATTACCCTTTGGCTTTTTATAAAGGACCACTTTTGTTGAGAATAACCCTTCAACTTTTCTTATTTTGCCTTTTAAAAAGCTTAAACATGCCCTTCAACTTTTTTGAAATGTTCCTTCAGCCGTCTTAGTTTGGACCTTTTATTTTAGAAGAATTCATTCAGACCCATTTTATCTTAAGTAATTCCTTCAAATAAAATCCAAAGGGATTATGCCTTAGTTTCTTTTGCTTTGGAAACACTCCCTTTGAATGAAAAAACATTTGGAAAAACTCCATAGGTACCTTACTTGAAAATTCCTTTAGAATTTTAAATGAATATGCCCCTTCAAAAATATAGATGCCTTTCAAAAAAATTGAACTGTACCCTTTGAAAATATTGAAAAGGACACTTTCCCAAGAAAAGAACCTTCAGTAAAGTGTGTAGGGCACTTGCATGAGAAATGATCATTCAACATTTTTGCAAAGTACCAATTCCTTAAAAAAATTTGCCTAAAGGGATTATGCCTTAGAAAAATTCCTTTGGAAATATTGTTTCAAATAAAATTTCCAAAACAATTCCTTTGAGGAAATTTTTTCAAACAAAATGTCTAAAACAATTCTTGACACTTGAACAAAAACCCAAAACATAACTTTGCCAAAATAATTAACACTTGGTCAAAAGACTGAACAAAAGCTTCTCCATGGAAATTATTTCTAACAAAATGTCTTAAACAATTCCTGACACTTGTGTAAAAAACCCAAAATAAAACTTCTGAATGAAATAATACTTGTGCAAAAAGACCTAACAAAAGCTTCCTCTAATATACAAATTTTGAATGTTTCACTTAGCCAAAAGGAAAGGAAAGATACAAAATTTGGGATTGAGAATCAACAAATAGTTTATTATCTCTTATTCAAACCATTATTATTATAATAAACAAGCCTTATATACTGTGAAAAAATCTAAACCTTATTAACATGCTTCACTACAATGTTTGGACATGTGGTCATTTTATATCTTCTTAGACACATATGTCTCAAATAGACACTTACATTAATGTAAGTGTCCTCTTTTATTACAAAGTGTCTACTGAAAAAATTCATCCAACTTTCAAAAATAAATATATCCTAAAAGGTAGCCAAAGTGTTTTAGCTTGAGATATTTTAAAAGGTATTGGTATCTATACAAGATCAACCCTCATTCATACCTCACTGATAAGTCATGTAAAAATCACATATAAATCATAATTACATATACCAAGAAACACTAAATCAATCATTAGAGTTAAAAAAGCCTCCATATTTATCCCTATCTATATATAAATCATAGGAGTAGTATTCCCCTAGGTTTGAATCGTTCCAAGTGTAGTTCATGATCCATATTTGCTAAGCTACAAGATAGTTTACTACATGTCTTTGCTTATCATATATTTCATCTTTAGGAACACATAACCCAAAACATATGGGATAAATATGTATGTATGAGGCTATATTTGGGATAAACACCCATTAATAGAGGGGTCCTTTGGGTAGCTAGGAACCATGATCCCACTAACCCATTTCCCCACAATCACTCAATGGGTGAAGAACTAGAGTTTAAAAATCTTAAAAAGAGTGATATCATATGAATGTGATTCATATGAACTAAATAAAGTTAAAATAAAACCTATAAGTCTCTAGTTGGTTGAAATTAGATCCAATAAATATTACTTACACGACACAGACATCAAAGTTAGATATATGCATTAAATGAAACTATCCATATCTGACCTAAACATCTGAAGCCACCAAAAGAAAAATTATATAATATAAAAAATATTTAAATTTCATATTCCCATACACTTACAACTTGTTATAGATCATACCTACATGCATATCTTAAATTAGATAAGTATCATTTATTTTTTATCATTAAAATATCTATAAATAGTTGTACCTATTTGCCAAATTTGGCCTATATACAAAAATTTATGCAATCAAGAATAAGAAGCTGAGCAAGGTCCTAATTTAAGGGTGATCCAATGTCATATAAACTACATAGAATCTAGGAGAAGATCATTTATCATTTTTAAGCTTTTAAAACACTCTAAGAAATCTTAAATTATGAATTTGGTGATCTCAAACAACTAGATTGTCATCAAACATCATGCCTAAACAAAGCAAGTTGGTTGTACATTTAATAAATTCACTTAGAGAGTCTCTCAAGACAAAATATTGCTTGAACATGAAGTTATTGATGCCTAGATTATCCTATAAAATTTTCATATCTTGATGTCTTTTCTATCTTAAGATATAAAGCTTCAAAGTTAGACTTGTAGAGTAAAACATATGTGGGGACATCAAATTAAAGATATAGAAAATAGTCATTTGAATTCAAATGTTCTAAGGTTGAACATGGATACAAAAAATTTCCAAATCATGGAAGCTCAGGTTAAGATCCAATGGTAAGTAGTGATCTAATGAGTGAGTGGGTCTTTAAGGTCCAATGGAGCACATTTGATCATGCATTAAAGATCAAGAGTGAGCATCAAGTCAAAAATTTAGCATAAATGTGTTGATTAAAAGTGTCAAGATCTCAAGTACCTAAACATATATCTAATGGTAAGTGTTTCCTAATAAAACTAGTGAACCCAAATAGATGAATGGAATACATTATATTATACCAAAGTAGATCGATGGTGAGCAAATGTCAAAGAGTCAAGTGATCTCAAGGATGAATAAGTTCCTACCAAGTGTGTAAACTCTAGAAACTATCATATAAATCAATAGTACACATTTGAGCCATGAAAAGTTAGATCATTAGTTTATACGACAAGGAACTTAGATCAAATGCAAATCCACCATGTGGCACATGTGTGAAAGTATATAGAGATAGTAGGAACCTAGGAAGGGACACATAGCTGACAAATGGCACATATTTAGAAACATATACCAAGATCAAAGAACAATATCAAAAATTGAAAGAAATACATTTGACGTCAAACTAGAGAAAATATTTTATAGGGAAGCCATGGAGGTAGACACATTATTTTTGATGGGTTTGTGACCAAATCTAGTATCATGATTATGACCCTTTTCTCCACTCTTTCATGCCAAAAATGAACAAGTAGGGAAAAATCCACATCAAAACAAGATCAAAATAGTCAAATAAGATGTTGTAACTAAATCAACACTAGTAGGTGATTGCAAAATATTTATCTAGCTATTGTAACTACTTTGTCACTAGAATTCATCTTGAAAATGACTTGATCTTTCCATTGTAATAATAAGGAGCATCAATGTAGACCATAAATAGATTGAAAGGGACTGATATGATTGTTGTATCCATTTTATATAAGTAGTCTTATACATTATGGTCTCTTGTAACTAAATCAAAGCTAGATGATTGGAAATATTGGTCATTATGCTCCCTTCTCCATCCTTATATACATGACCTCCATCTCTCTCATCCCATTCTAATATAAATATAGGGTTCCAAGACTTGAAAAGGATCCCTCTCTTTTGCATTAGTATACTCTACCAAGATTTGTACTATAACACCTATTTAATGGAATAATATATTAAATTCCTCCATTTTTAATTAATTGATGTGGTTAAGTGAATGTATGTTTTCCTTGATTTTATCTGAGTTTTTTCACCTTTATGAAATGTTTTGATAGTTATCATAGGTCATTATAAGTATATATATATATATATTGTCAATTTGGAAGCGGACAACTGCCCTCCCATGCTAGGTTGATAGCTAGTCCATGCCTCTATGTGAATACTTATGTGAGGGTTGATTGAAGAGTGAGTGAAGTGATATTCTATAGTCCTAAATGTGTCTTATAGTCTATCTTGTGAAAGTATAAGGATCAAAACATTTGGTGCATCACCTACTTTTTAGATGCTTTCATAGGTTATTTTTGATCTCTATCCCCTTTTCCCTAAAAGAAGCTAGATTAGGTTTAAGCATATTTGGTAAACCCAAAATAATGTTGGCCTCTTCTAGATCTATGACCCAATATTAGGTGACCCACATCCTAGGTTCATTTCCATATTGGACTAAGTTTAAGTAAGAAGACCTATACAATCCCCTTCTCAGCTAGGGTGTAACCTAGGATGCCAAAAATTCTAGCATGCCTAGTGGGACCAAGTATCCTAGAGGAAATGAAATTTGGATATGAGAAGAATCATCTATAGAAGTAATGAAATCCCATCATCATAAGGAGATAAAGATATTTAAAGGTGTAGAGCTTATAGCACCATCCAGATAACATTCTCATGTAAAAGGTTACTATAAGACTAGATAATAAAGGTATTCCCATTATATTAATTGAGATACCTTCTATTTCAATTAATAGAGAAAGATTTAATAGGATAAGACCTTATCCCTAAAAGTAATATTCATCTCCTAGTCATCCTATTATTTCAATCAGTGTAAGCCCCTACTCAAAATGGCCATAAAAAATCAATTATTTGTTCCATTCAATATAGGTAGTCCATTTAACATATCCTAGTATGATTATATTCCTGTGTATACTCTAAAAATCATCACATTATTTTTTGGAGAAAATCAAACAACTGATATTGAGCACATCTCAGATGTTGATAACCTTTATTCAATACCTAATGTTTTTTTAAGATAATGTGGCCTTTAGACTACTTAGTGATTCCTTCAAAGGAAAATCTGTGTAATGATATATAAATCTCTTGTTAAATTCCATAACTACATGGGATTAATTAGGTGTAGCCTTAGTAAATTTGAAGAGAAGTCTGATCACCTATCTTTAGTTGAACAACTCACTAACATAAAGAGATATCTTAATGATTATATGCCTGATTTCAACCTCAAAATTTTGAAAGACATGTAATAGAATACCTATAGTGATTATACTATCCCTTAAATATGCCTTATTGTATTATTTAATATCCCTTAATTCTAATATTAGTGTGATCATACAGTGTATGGGTGGTAATACCTTACAAGATGCTTATGAGGTTGTAATAAGAATATAAAATAGTTTGATATAAGCTATTAAGCTTGACCTAAGGCATACAATGCCTATATTCATATATTTCCAATATATTCCACCCCCTCAACTTCCTCAATTTCCATAATTAGCCCCTATTCCACCTCTTCAAGCTCAAGTTGTAGCCCCTTCTAGTCAAGCCAATGAGCCTGGTGAGCTAAAAGGTTTGCTTAAACCTTTTGGAAATGAAGTAGTATAAATAAATAGGAAATAGTATCATGATAATAGGCCCTATCAAAAAAAAATTAGGCTACTCATCATCCCTTTAGAGATTAAAGGCCTCCCCATCAATGATTTATGAAAAATAGACCACCCTACCATGCACAAGGAGCCATGATTCCAAATAAGCCATTTATAGATGTTGACCCTAATGTACCAATAAATTCAAAAGATAATTTTCCCACACAACCTCAAAAAAATTTGATGCATGACTCAATTTGACAGTCCCCCAAACTTAATGATGCTCAAAACTAAGCCTTGGTATCACAAAACATTATTATGCCACAAATGACACAAGAAGAATTTTCTCTTCATACATATCAACATCAAGATATGATTTTGATGCCCCAAGGAGATTCTCAATAATATCAAGGGAATAATAATGCCATTAATGTAAAATATCAAATGGATGACTATGTTGCTTTTAATCATGATGGTGAGACTAGTAGTTCAAATGGTCAAGTTATAGTTATAACTAGAGCTAAAATAAAAGTATTAATGAGGATCAAGATGTGACTAATGCTTCAATTACTCATAATTTTATTTTAAAGAGTACTAAAGATCAAATTTCTACCCCTAAACATATAAAAATATGAATGTAAAGGCTAGGAAGGTCCCTCAAATACCTTTTATCCATGAACAACTAGTGGATCAAATGGTGTAGCCAAATGTTAGTGGAGATTTATTCAATATAGTGGGTCAGATGAAAAAATATAGTGTCAACATTATAATTTAATATTACCTTTATATTTTAGGAAAAACATATATGCTCATCCAAGAGCTTTCAACTCTTAAAATGTCTCTGAAATCAATTGATAAACAAGGAGTTGTCCTAACTAATTTAGACCATCCAATGAAGCATCAAGTACAATAGGTACACAAAATGGAAAAATAGGACAAGGCTAAGGAAAATTCAAGTAAAAATCCTCCCTTATACCTCTCTTTTATAGTTGGTAACTATTTAGTTCATAAATATATGGTGGATAGTGGATCCAGTACCACTATCATACCTAAGCAAATTATAGACACATTTCGTCTTGTCTATAAACTGAATGTTAAAGAGGTATTGAAATTGGATGTTTAACCAATAAATAAAATATGCATAATTAAGTATCTAAATTTAACACTACATTTTTGTCCCAATGTCACCATTCAGTATGATGTGGTTGTGGTAGACTTGCCCCCCTACTTTGCCATGTGTCTCTCAAGGGGACTTTACCTTAAAGATTAGAGGATACTTATCATATGATTGGACATACTTGATGTTTATGACCAGGTATGGTAATTAGGTAACCATACATTATAAATTTATTGCATGGTTCCATTTGGAGCCATATATGCCAATTTTTGTGAACACCAATTGCCTCATCTCAAATGAGGTGATAGAAGATAGTATAAAGTAAATTGAATCACCATTATATGGGATTCTATATTTTTTCCTTGATGAGGGTGCCTCTATATCACATGAATATAATCCTTATAATCTAATTTAAGGACTTGGTGTTTATTTATTTCATGAAAAATATGCACCAATTCAAGCTTTGATGAAGGATGATGAGTCTAGTCATGATCTTTGGATATTATACTTTAATGGGTCATGAAATAAACATGGTACTAGGGCTAGAATGATGTTTATTTCTCAAAAAAATGAAAAGTACATCTCATATATTAATTTTTAATTTGGTTGATCGAATAATACTATAGAATATGAGCACTAGTTCATGGTTTACAATGGGATATGAAGATAAAAGTTAACACCTTACAAGTCTTAGTGATAGTAAACTTGTAGTTCACAAAGTGAGAGGTCTTAATGTATGTAAAAAACCATTACTTAAATCTTCTAATCATAGGTTATGGGACTTACTTGAAGAGTTTTAGGACTTCAACATTCATGTAATATGAAGAGATGAGAATAAACATGTAGACAAGGTAAATTCCATTGGGGCATAATTTAGTATCCCAGATGATGTAAGAAATGAAAAGGTCTAGTCACACAATAATGTGATTATAAATACTTCTATCTCAGATAGTAATAATAATTGGCAAGTGATAATTAGATTGTCAGATTCTTGTAAGAAGAGGTTGAGTTTTCCTCAATAAATTAGTTGAAGTACTTGTAAGAATATGGTGAAAAAATTATACAACTAAAAACAAAAAAATTATCCAAGGGATTGATCACACTTGAGAACATATTCAGTGGTGATGATGAGCTGAGGAAAGAAAAGTAAACTTTGTCAACAAAGGAAGAACACTATGCCAATGTGGAAGTTGTACCTAGTAAGATCTTAAATTTGGGTAAAGTATGCACTTATTTAGAAAATATAATCTTTCATTGAGTTATGTTCATGTTTTGTTGATGTATTTTCATGGTAATATAATGATCTCAAGGGATCTAACCCAAGTCTAGCTGAACACACCATTGAGCTAGAAGATGAAACTAAGTGGTAAGACAAAGACAAAGTCCTATTAATCCTAAGCTCGAGACTTTTATGAGATTTGATATTCATAATCTCATTTAGTTAGCTATTATATTTCCAATCAAGTCTTCAACTTGGGTGACAAACCTTATTCCAACACTAAAAAGAATGGGGTAAAATTAGACTATGTGTTAAGTTTCATTACTTGAAGAAGGATTATCTTAGAGACCACTATCCATTGTCATCTATGGAAAAACATTTATAGTTGGTTACAAATTTAGAAAGGTCATATTTATTTGATGGATATAATGGTTATAACCATAGTTCAGTCAAGGAAGAAGACCAATTCAATAAGCCTTTACAATAAAGTGGGGAACATTTGTATATATAAAGATGACCTCTCGTTAATCCAATGTTAGAGAAAATTTTCAAAGAGCCATGGATATGGTATTCTAGGGGCTTCTTAACAATTATGTGCTAGTCTATTTAGATGATATAAATTTTTTTGCAAAGAATGGAAGTGAAGACATAGTTCACCTTGAGAAAGTGTTTTAAAGGTGTAGGCAATTTAGGGTATCCCTAAATCCAAAAAAATTTGTCTTATCAGTTTATGAAGGTAATCTACCTGTACATATAGTTTTAAAGCATGGTTTAAGCATAGATCCTGAAATAATATCTTAAATTCTTGCACTTTCCTTACCCAAGGACAAAATGGCTTTGCAAAAATTCTTAGGGGAGATCAATTTTATTATAAGATACACCTCAAATTTTGCCACTTTAACTAAGCCACATATAGCCATACTAAATAAAAATTAGAGCTTCGGTTGGTCTAAGGAAGGAGTAAAGAGTTTTGATGAAATTAATAAATCCATGGTTAGTGTTCCTATTCTCATGAAACCATATTTATCAAAAGACATCATTATATACAACTATGATAACATTGACACCATTTTAAGCATTGTTATGTAGCAAAATAATGAGGCCTTAAAGCAACAAATAGCCTTCTTCAGTCAAGGCTTAGAAGAGTATGAAACATGGTATTATTTTATTGAAAAACATGTAATTTCTATTATAAGGTCTCTCAAGAAGTTTATATATTTATTTCCTAATAATAAGATACACCTAATGGTTTCTCATTCAAGTATCAAGGATTTTGTCTTAAATAAAGACATAAATGAGAAAATAGTTGGTTGGATAATAAATGTAATAGAGTATGATGTATATATCAAGATAACAAAGCTAATTAGAGGCAAAGGACTTTGTGAGCATCTAGAAGAAGCCAATGATGTTGGTATTGTGTCAGCTATTGAAGAAGTTACAACTTATCAAACTTTACCTTCTAGCTAGTATCATGATTTGGTAAGATATATCCAAGATGTTATTTATCCCTCTCACCTAAGTCCTTCAAAAAGAATATATTTTAGATTTTAATCCATTTCTTCTTGTTTATGGTATTTTTTTTATAAATATATTAATGGAATGTTGTTAAGATGCATTAAATAACATCTAAAGGAAAGGCTAATTGAAGAGTTACATGATGTACATGGTGGAAGGAATTATTTAACAAGTAACATATCCCACAAGATCATTATAAGTTTGTATTATTTTCCAAGCTTATTTTGTGATTGTCATGCATGGGTTAGGAAATGTAGACAATGTGTTATGTTTGTAGGAAAGGTGAAACTTGTATCCTTATCTCTCCAACTAATTAAAGTGGATAATCCCTTTATTCAGTGTGGATTATAATTTATTTCTATCATTAACCCCCCTTTAATCTTAGGTCATAAATGGATACCACCTATCATAGATTACTTCACTAGATGGATAGAACTAGTGGCATTGAAGGAAGCAAATGAGATCAATGCTCTAAATTTCCATGAATATTTGTTAAATAGATTTGGAGTCCCTTCAACCATTATTTTTGATAATTTTATGGCCTTTTTTGGGACTAGGATCATTCTATGGGTTGTTCAACATGGGGTTTATCTCAACACTTCATCAAACTACTATCCCCAAGGAAATGGTCTTATTGAGTCCACAAATAAGAACCTATTAAAGATCATAAGAATTAAAATTGAATATAATTAGAGGACATGGAATATCAATTTGAATTCAACTCTATGGGATAATAAGATCACATTAAAAAGGTCAATATCCAACACTCCCTATAAGTTGGTTTATGGTAAGGAAACAATAGTGCCTATTTATCTTGAATTTCCTGCCCTAGAACTAATGCAACAACTTGAGTTATTAGAGAATGAACCTATGGATATTAGATATGTTGAGCTTATGAACCTAGAATATAAAATAAATCAAGCCATTATATCCATGTAAAACCATAAAGAAAAAGTGAAGAGACACTTTGAAAATGGAGATTATTCACAAAGTTTTAAAGAAGGAGATTTGATTCTCAAGTGGGATGAGGATAGAGGTAATCTAGAAAGACATACAAAATTTGACTCTCTTTCTAGTGTTCCATACACAATATCAAACTATAAATCCCACAATGACCTCTAAATTATAAGGATGGTTGGTGAGGAGATTCCTATCCAAGTTAATGTGATACACTTGAAACATTTCTACTAAAGGTTGAGTTCCTTGTACATAGTTTGTTTTGGATTTCTTCCAAGTGTTATCTTAGCATATTAGCTTATTTTATATTTTATTTGTTAGTTTCCCTTTTTTTTTTTATTCCATTTTTTGGTGGAATTCACTATCTTTACAATTCAAAATGTTATTATAGTCATGGATTAGATTCATCATTTTGGTGAATCCAAGAGTCATGTAAATGGGCTATGTTCTCAAGAATAGAAGGCATGCTAGCCGGATGAGTCATCAAAGATGTTAGCCAAATTTGGTCTAGATACCAAAATTTTCCTAATCTAGATTAAGAAGCTGATTAGGGTCCTGATTGTAGAGTTATCTAGTGTCACAAAGAGTAGACATATTATAGGAGAATATCACTTATCATTTATAAGATTTTGAAACACAATAAGTAAGATGAATGTGTGAATTTGGTTATTTTAGACAACCAGATCATCATTAAACATTATGCATAGATAAATAAATAAAGTTGGTTTTAAATTTAATAAATACACTTGGGGAGCCTCCCAAGCCAAAATACTACATGAACATGAATTTGTTCATGCCTAGATATTCCTCTACAAATTTCATATCTTTATGTCTTTTCTATCTCAATATATAAACCATCAAAGTTAAACTTATAGAGTGAAACATGTGTGGGGACATCAAATTCAAGCTATATAAAATAAAAATTTGAATTAAAATGTTCAAAGGTTGAATTTGGAGCTAAAAAATGTCCAAATCATGAAATCTTAGGTCAAGATCTTATCGTGAATGATGATCTAAAGAGTCAGCAGGTCCCAAAAATTTAATGAAGCACATTTGATTGTGCATCAAAGATCAATGGTGAGTGTTAGGTCAAAAATTTGGCATAAACACATTGATGACAAGTGTCAATATCTTGATTACCTAAACAAAGATCTAGTGGTACATGTTAACTAATAAGACTAGTGGGCCTAAATAGAATAATGAAGTCCATTTCATTATACCAAAATAGATCAATGATGAGAAAAGGTCAAAGATTCAAAGGATCCCAATGATGAAAATGTTCCTAAAAAGAATCAAAATCATGTCAAATATTAGATAAATAAATGATACAAATTAAATCCATGCAAATAAAGAGAAATAATGCATAGGATAAGGTGTTCAAATCGAATGTGAGGACAACACATGGTGTAGGTATGGAAGTAGATAGATCTAACAACAAGATCTTGAGAAGGGATGCATAGCTGAGAAATGGAAAATTTTTAGAAACCTAGCTCAATATAAAGGGTCAATATCAAAATTCAAATCAAATATTATTGAGGTCAAACTAGGGAAAATATTTCAAAGGGAAGCCATAAAGATATACATGTCAGTTTTGATGGGTTCCTCACCAAAGCTCACAACATGATTATGACCCTTTTCTCTAATCTTGAATGTCAAAATTGAACCAATAGGGAGTAATCCATGCCATAATAGGATCAAAATGGATTGATTAATTAGTTATAACTAAATCAATGCTAGAAGGTGATTGTAAAAGATTGATCTAGTTATTGTAACTAATTCAATGTTAGAATTTATCTTGAAAATGACTTGATCCCATAATTATTACCATAAGGAGGATCAATGTAGACCAAAAATGGATTGAAAAGGACTAATATAGTTGTTTTATCCATTTTCTATAAGTATTCTTGGACATTATGATCCTTTGTAACTGAATCAACGTTAGATGATTGGAAATATTGATCATTATAATCCCTTCTCCATCCTTCTATGCATGATCCCCATATCTCTCATCCCATTTAATAATAAATATAGGCTTAGGATCCTTAAAAAGGATCCATCTATTTGGGATGCATGACTAGATTCTATCAATATTTTTACTATAACACCTATTTGATACAATAATAGACTAAATTACTCCATTTACAAGTTGAATTGAAGTGTGTCTCATGAATTCATTGATGTGGTTAAGTGAATGTATGTTTTAATTTATTTATTTTTAATTTTAATCACCTTTATGTATTTTTTTTATATTTCTCACATGTAATTCTATGTTCATATATATTTTGTTGGTCAGTTTGGAGGTGGATAGCTTCCCTTCAATGCTAAGTTGAAAGCTAGTCCATGCCTTTGTGTGAAAACTTATGTCATAGCTAAAAAAAGATTGAATGAAGTGATATTTTAAAGTTTTGAATGTGTATTATAGTGTGTCCTTTGAAAGTATAAGGATCAAAACATTTGGTACATCACCTCCTTTCTATATGCTTTCATATATTATTTTTAATCTCTCTCCCCTTTTCCTAGTAAGAAGCTAATTTAGGTTTAAGCATAGGTTATATACCTTAAAGGAAGCCAAAATTATCCAAAGGTCTAACCCAAGATTAGGTAAACCATAACCTTGGGTCATTCCCATGTTGGACTAGGTTTGAGCAAGAGGACCTGCTTCTTAGCAAAAGTGCAACCTAGGATGCTAACAGTAGCTTACTATTTTAAGAATCTTAGTTGTATAAATATAGAATACTATTTGTCTATGTTTTTCTATTAATTCACTTGATCATTAGGTTATTTCACCATTATTATGTAAAATATAAAATAATACCCCTTAACCCTAGATACCCACATATATAAACTTAGGGTTAAATATAGGCCATAAAGACTATGCAAAAAGGAACTAAGAATAACAAAAAAATATGTTGTTAATTAATAAAAAGATAATAGTTATTTAAATCTAAATTTGGATAAGGATCATATTGGGATAGAGAGGGTTAATATTATATAAATTAATAAGTACAAGGGCGATAAATTTATTTTTGGTAAGCCAATAAATTAGAAAAATAAGATAAAACATATAATAAATTTATTATGTTAATATATGCTAAAAATAAAAATTATAGATATGCTATATATTTCAATGATAATGAAAAAAAGATACTTAAGTGGTTATGATTATAATATATATTTAGGTTTGGAACATGTAGGAAGTAAACTAGAAGAATATATTATAGTAATGGCCAAATTTTGGATTAAGTGCATCTATATCCATGGATACTTGTGTTATCCTTGCATATTTTAATGGGTCCTAGTTATGGATCAGACATAGGTGTACAATATAAATTAACTATTGAAACATTTTTTAACCACCTATATGCTTATAGGTTTATCATCACCTTCATTATGGTGCATTCAAATTTGAGTAATTGACTATCATTTATTGTCAAATTATTAAAACCATAGTTCTTCATATTCATAGTGGATGTGAAAAAAATGGGTTAGTGGGCTCATGGTGTTGAGATCCCCAGAATACCCCTATATCAATGAGTGCTAATTACATATCTAATAATCTAAATAGGGCCTTAGACTTATGCATTTACCCCTACATGTTGGCTTATGTGTGATTCATGTAATATGTGATAAGTAAGTACAGTAGTGACCCATCTTATAACTTGTAAATTATATATCCTGGGATGATCCTTCAATACTTCAAAACTATAGATCTGATTTTTATATGTATACTATGGAAATATGAGGAAATAGGGAAGATTTTTTCACTTGATTGATTAATAGAATGATTTGGTTAAGTTGCCTTGGTATGTGCTAGGTGAAGAATGAATGATAGTTGATCTTATATTTATAAAAATCCATTTGGAGAAGATATCACATAATAACACTTAGTCTAACTAGAATGATACCTTTAATTTAAAAATTAGATGACTTTATGGCACTTTAATCTTGTGTTAGGTATGGACACTTCCATAAATCTAGGTGTATGAATAGGATGCAAGTGTCTAGGAAGCATGAAAATAGGATCATGCCTAGAATTTGTAAATGCATAAGATAAGTAGGTTTTAAGCATTATAGGTAATATATAAGGCTCGATTAATCAACATAAGTCTAGTCATACTAAGATATATACCAAGGTGCACCAAAGAGTAGATGTGAGACCTTAAAAAGTGTGAAAGGTATATAACTAAGAGGAACAACCAAGGTCTAAGTTTTCCATGTGCACAAGACTGAGGTATTATATAATTCATAAATATCATTAACGTCTATCTCCATTTAATATATTAATTAAATTACTACTACAAAGGAAAGGGATGTGTACCTTGGTGTTTATAACACACCTTGGATTTACTTGAGTCCAAATATAGTTATTTTATGGTGATTAATCTTCTACCAAGAGCATGTTACGGTATATAATTAGTGCATATAATCTGAAATTTAAAGTATTGAATTGACTAAAATTGAAGAAGATTAATGTTTAGGAGTGTACCTATGTATCAATGCAATCATCTTTCCTTTTGTAAATTTCATTTAAAATATGTATCCTTATGAATCACTAAATCTAATATTAATAAAATTATAAACATGGAAAGTGCATGTGTGTGTGTGTGTGTGTGTGTGTGTGTGTGTGTGTGTGTGTGTGTGTGTGTGTGTGTGTGTGTGTGTGTGTGTGTGTGTGTATAGAGAGAGAGAGAGAGAAATATATGATAGCCGATGCCCCCAACCTTGGAGAAAAGATGGATTACCACCTAGAATTTAAGACTAGCTCAATAGTGCAACCAAATCAAAATTATAACTTAGTGAGTGTGAGCGAAACAAGACAACTCACACTATCAAAATAGTGATGATAGATGATAAAATTAATTTAAACATAAAAAAAGGGAAATTTGAGGGATTTAATCACCTAAACCATACCAAAAAGTGAACCAACCACTATAGTATATTGGCTCAATATAGTTCATAAAAATCCAACTAGGTGGGTGGTGATAGTCATTAAAAATGTTCTAAATTTGTAATTGATTTGATTTTGAAATATTAGGAACACATTTCATAACATATGTACCTTATATATGTATCATTATAAAATTATGTATAAAAATGATACTAGTGTATAGAATTCTCCCACAAATGTGTATCTAAATCATATATTTGTGCAATTTAGAAAATTTTAAACTATGTAACTATAGAGAACATTATTAAAAATTATTACCCAAATATAATATAAAAAATAAATTGATATACGTGCCAATGTTGAGGACATCTTCCCAAAACATGCCCCCATTATAATCTAGAGATGATGAATGCCAAGTGTCAAGAACATGTTTCCAAAACTTGCCCCCACTAAATCTAAGACTATGAACATATACAATCCATGCCTCTATGGCATGCACCCATTGATATTCCCATGTTTTAATGTGAGGAAAGATATAAACTTGTAGTTACCTCACCTCAAAAGGATAAGATAACCATATAACTATGAATGAACCCATGTATCTATTGGAGAACATGTCTAGGCAAATGTATTATTAAAGCACATAAAATGTGATCACATAAAGACTTAAGATGCATGATATATGTCACAAAAATATATGGATAGTAACAATACAAGATTTATATTCAATAAAGCATAAGTTCAAGGTCACTAAAAAAAATCAAAATTAATGGTCCAAGGAGATCATAAATAAGGGGTATGTTCAAATGTTGCATAATCGAGTGGACATGACCTAATAAAATGTAAATAAAAGAAGTAATGACATATTAACATGCCCATAAAATAAACAATGAAATATTCAAATGACAAAGATTTAAACAAAGGCATGGGGGCCATACAAAATATATCATCTTCAAATCATCAATAAATAAGATGATATCAAGGTAATACACTCATGGAAGTGCATAAGTGCAAACATAAGCATCTGACATAAACATATCATATTAGATCATGGATTAAATGTGTTATAAAAAAAGGTCAAGTACATAACATATAAATTATATTGTATAATATATAAAAATGGATAAAGGCATATGTAAGTGTGTGTTTTTTTTTTTTTTGTGTGTGTGTGTACATACATACATGAAAAAACATGATAATGTAAAGTGACCATAGAATGATGTAAATTTGATGTATTGTGATCATAGAAGTGGATTCCCCCATCTTAGGGATGTAAGTAGAGGGAAATACCAACACCTAAATGTACATAGATCATGTGTCTGTGTATTAATGTATCACACTAAAATAAAAGTGCAAAACACATGTATGTAAAAACAACCTATATGTTATGCAAAAACATTGAACTAAGACATAGATGTCAGGGATCCAATATATATATGAAAAATAATTTTTTATTTTTGAATGTTTTTTAATTATTTGGTATTTTTTGAATGTGTCAAGAGACTACCCTATGATCACATCTAAATTATTCTTATAGATATATCCTCACTATGAACCTCAATACATGATCACATATTATTTTCCATAAGATTGATCATTTTATCCAACATTGTCTTATACCTAAATACATTCATTTATTGTTTCATTGATTTATTGTTTGATTTTTCTAATTTGGGCATAATAAATAGTAATTTTCATAGATAATTATTTCAATAAATTAATGGTAAGACATTTAAATTATATCATATATTAGTGATGTAAATCATAGAACCACCTCAAATCATAGACCTTGAGGCTTTTTGGAACTAATTTGGTCAAAATATTATCATTGGAGGACTAATCAAGGTAGGTTACATAAAAATATCAAAGATGCTTCTTAGGAGCACCCTTTCCATCATAAAAATGGAACTTAAGTTCACCACAACTATTTTTATAAGTGTTAAAATATATCTCAAGTGTATGAGGGTGATGCAACACATCTTGTAAATCCATAGCATAAGGAAAATTTTAATCCTTTTGTTCAATGTTTATAACCTTTTCATCCAAGGTATTCAGAACTTGAAAGAGTGTTTGAACTATTAAAGAGGATGTAAATTATCAATTTGAATTTTCACCAATGGATATGTATACATGGTTTCAATAATATCAAACATTAAAATCAGCATTTGAGTTTACACATTTGTTATCCTCATGGTAGATGTAGAAATATTAGTGTTAGGAAATAAAGGTTGAAAGACGTAATAAATTCCTCCAATACATGTAGGTGGATTTATTAGTATAGAATTAATGGTATTACCTTCACATGACTCACCATAACTAGGTGAATAATCCTTAGATTTATAACGATTACTTATTTCATCTCTTATAACATACAAAAATGCATCCATTAATATCTTGGTATTATTGAGATGAGTTATCAATGATTCTTTATCTTCCATTTGAAATTAGTTTTTTGGACTAAAATTTTTCATTGATTTACAAATCAAAAAATTGAAATTTACAACAAAATATAATAATCAAGAAAATAAGAAATAGAAAACCCTAAACACCTATGGTTTTGAGCTCCAAGATAAGGTTCACCAAATGTTTAACCCTAAATTTATATAAGTATTATATTAGGATAGATATAATTAAGAATATATAAATGAATAAGTATAAGGGTGATAAATAGATCTATAACTTGTCAATTAACTACAAAACATAGATAAAACATAAACTAAATTTGTTATGTTTAGATATGATAAAAAAATAGAAAGTACAATTATGTTATATAATTCAATGATAATGAAAATAGTATATTTATATAGTTTTGAGGCTAATACAAAATTGGATTTGGAACAATAAATAAGTTTACTAAAATGATATTTTATAATAGTCACCAAATTCTAGATTAAGTGTCTCTATAGCCACAAACACTTGCATCAACCTTGGATGTTTGTGTTAATGTTAGTGTCTAGAATTGATGTAGGTGTCTAGTATGGAATAACTACTTAAATAGGATGCAACCCCCTAAATTATTTTGGGTTAATTATCACCTTCACTCTAGTACATTCAAATATAGGTCATTACCTGTCTCTTCTTGTCAAATGATTAATACCCTAGTTCTTCATATTCATAGTGTTTTTTGTAAAAATGGGTTAGTGAGTACATAGTGTCAAGGTTCCCCAAAGACCCCTTTATTAATTAATTATCCCTTCATATCCAATATTCTTAAGATGGCCTCAAACTTATTTGGTTCTTCCCTACATTTTCCCTTGTGTGTGAATAATGCAATGTGTGATAATCAAGTATACTAGTAACCTAGATTTTAACTTGGAAAATATACCTTTGGACTACTCTTTCAATACTTTAGACCTATATATTGCCCCTTTGAGTGATATGGAAATAGGATAAAATAGGGAAGACTCCCTTACATGAGTGTTTAATAGAATGTTTTTGGTAAGTTTCCTTACTCTATGTTAGGTGAGGAATGAATGAGGGTTTATAATATTTGTATACCAATCCCTTTGGAAAATATATCACTTAGGTCAATTATTATTATATGTTTCATTTAAAAATTATATGACTTTAGCACATTGGACACTTGTGTCACGTAATGACACTTACATCGATGTATGTATCTGACAGGGATGAAAGGGTCTAAGAAGTAAGAAAACATGTACATGATCAAAATTTGTAGAGGAATAAGATAAATAGTTTTTAAGAATTCTAGTCAAAATAGAAGTCTTAGGTCATCAACATAAGACTAGTTAGACTAAGCAATAGGCCAAAGGGCACAATAGAGTAGATTTGATACTTACAGAAGTGACAAAGCTATATAACTGATTAGAATAAACATGGTCTATGTTTTCCAAGTGTAAAATACTGAAGTGATATATAATTCATAAATATCATCTATAATATCCAATAAACAACAAAAGTAATCATGAAAGGGAAGAAATATTTACATATCAAGTTCTTTTAGAATAAAATTCCATTCTTTTTCCAAGTCATTATGGACCTTCCCATTGTCCCCTATAGTATGTGATTCAACATATAATATATTGATTTTGTATGGACCCTTTGTCATATTTATGGTCTTGATGTTATCTTATTACTCCCTTTCAACTTTTATTATGTTATTCAAGACATCAATATTGGAGATAAAAAAATTTATGGTGAGTTTTCTCATCTAAATGAGTTATTTGATGTTTTTTTATATGTGGATATTATCCACCTCAAGGGTAGAAACCTTATATTTCAAAATTTTCACAATCATATGTATAATAACATCTTGTTCAATCTTGATCTGACTGAGAAGACTCAAGTTGCCTCCATAAGAGTTTTTATTAAGATGGATTAACTCCTTCAAGATGTTGTTTTCTTTCATGATCAATGATAAAAGATTTTTATGGAGGTCAATGTTAGTATATAGGCCCTTTACCTTTTCCATAATATTTTCATCATTGGAATACACCTCTCTCTCTTTATTTTTAAAATCCACTTTATAATCATCCTTCATATTTTATTTTGATCATTTTGGTTTAGTATCCTCTTTTCAATTGTTTACATCTTAGACTCTCAAAATGTGAGAGCTACCTGACCCATTATTTTCATATTTTTCTTCCTCGGGATTATCATCAATGTCTTCATCCTTGGAGTCCAACATAATAAAACATGTAATATTTTATAGGGAAGAGTCCTAAAATGGGTCTAAATGGGAGATTTAGTATGGATTTTAGTGGACACAATTTTGTAAACTTTTCCTTCACCATTCCCTTTCCTTATAATTCTTTCATTCTTGATTGACTCTCACATTTTATGGTGGGAAATGGTCCAAACCAAGGTATTTTGCATAGCTATATATATATATATATATATATATATATATATATATATATATATATATATATATATATATATATATATCTTGGTGATAAGGTGAGGGAATTTTTTCCATGTTACACATTTGATGACATAATTATCCAAAGATATAAGCAAATATAAATAAAAAATAATCTAGATATTATGATGGAAATTTTAATGGAGAGAAAATGATATGAAAAAAATGCAACATAATTTATTCTCATTATTATGTATTTCATTATTTTCTTAGATACTTTATGATACAGCTTGAGTAGGGACTCCCTAATTTAGGCTCTTTCGAATATTATTACCTCCTCTTCAAGTTTGAGAAATTGATATACTTCTACTTCTTATCTCATTTGTAATCTTATTACATTTTACCATGGGAGATCATTCATTTAAATTGAGAAATTAAGTAATATAAGACTATAGTAGTGACCTCTCTCAGGGTGACCACTCTTACTTTCCATTCTATAAAAAATTAAACGGATATGTGAGCATAATTACCCTTAATTTTATCCATGTAGCTAGACAAGTCCTTGTATTAGGGAATTGACCAAACAAGCTTCCTTTTATTAATCAGTCCCACACTTGTGGGATTTACCTTGCACAAATATCCTCCCATTTTACTAATGATAATTTCAATGTCTTTAATATTATAATTGAATATGTTTCTTCAAGAACTGCTTTCAAAAAATGAGACTAGAAACTAATGCTTACCATAATAAGTGGTGATAATCATCAAATTTACTAGGTTTATATCCTTGGGACTTCCATCATGTTTAACACTAACATTATGATAATTTATGATATTTTTACCATTATTATCCATGAAATAAATAATTCATAATAATAATTGGTTGTCAAATCCATGAGTTTGCATTTTCAAGGTTGATCCATATTGGTATTTATATGGCACAAAACATACCAACCAAAATTAAAACTAATGTTTATAACTTTAGTAAAATAAATATTTTCATCATTCCTATTTATATTAATATCAAGATTAAATAGTAATGAATTCTAATACTCCCAATTGGATATCACTATCATTGTTACATTTAGTGAAGTCTTGACTATTTATGCCTCTATTCTCAAATTAATCTACAACATTATTTCCTTTCCTGAAGATATGATTTATCATGGTCTATTGAAATGTAATAATGATCTCAAGGTTTTATTACAATTTATTTTGATATTTCATCTAGGAGATTAATTTTTTAAATAGTTAATGAAATTATGTATTTCCTTTCTATACTCCATCAATGTTTTGTTTTACCCATCCCGAAAAGGGAAGAGTGTATTTAGTTGAATTATACAATGATTTTCATTAGTCTATATTATGCCTTCCATCATTAGAAATACGTAGATTTTTAGTATTTTTTACCTCATTTTCATTTAACATATTATCTTTTGAATGTTTCCTTGACATAAATTTTTCTTTTATAAAATTTATCATTTTAAAATCCATAATTGCATCCTTACTATGCATGCCTTTAAAAATCCTTTGATTTTTGTCGTTCCATAAACCCAAAAGATATGGGGTAAATCAATGCACAATAAAATTATAAGGACTTTCCTCATGAAATAGGAATAATAATAAAAATTAGTGCTTATCTCTAGGTTTTGATCTTTGACGATTGTATTTTGTAGTCATTTCAAATGTACCCTTTATTTATATAAATGATTTTGGATGAATTGTATATATAGGTTAATGTAATATAAGTTTCTCAAGTTAGACAGTATTTAAATGTGAAGGAAATATGATACATATGTGAGATAAATAATAATGGGAAAAAGGAATCCCAAATTTATATGGGACAGACTCATAAAAAGCACATGCTTTCCTAGGAAAAACTTACATAGATCACTAGATTGACCTAAAATGAATAAATTATCATTGTGAAAAACATACCCATTTTTAAAAATTCAAAATAAGGATCCATTAATTAATAATAAATTATATATTTTATCTCCATTAAGTTATAAATTGGCCCTAGATCCTGACCATACCAAAGTTCAAGTCTTGATAATCTCTTTTTATCTCATAAATATTTGGGTAAAAATCATGAAGACTTAATTGAAAGGACAAGTTTATTTTAAATTCAGTTATTTATCTAAAAAAGATAATGCTTATATGATAAATACTATGAGGATATAATTTATAGGTCACGTTTGTGCCTTTCCATGTTTCTTCTTGTTGTAGGTAATTGGAAAGTCCATCTATTCATTTTTATATCTCCAAACAATGCAAGAACCTATCATGGATTGGATAACCATCCCCTTATATAAAAATTCTACTAAAAATTAAATATTTATATTTTTCACACTTATGGAACCTAAACAAGCCTACATGACTAAGCAATATCACATAATGTGTGTTGATTTTGTAGTATCACAAAGAATATTCCAAGTCACTAATTATTTATAGATATGTGAATAAGCAAAATTATTTCACATTTCATGATCTCACACCACCACAAACTGATAATAAAACCTATTAAGCCATGAAGAATGAAATAACATGACTAAGAGAGATAAAACCATGAATCTTCATCTTATATATTCATACACTCATAGGGATATAAAATGATCAAAACACATACAAAACGTCATAGAGACCTCTACCATGTGTTTTACTTAGTGTTTAATCATTTTTTGAAATAAAGATTAATAGGAAGAATAGTATCCTAATCAAACAATGAGTAAGCTACTCTAAATGGTTGTCTAATTAATTAATCTATATTCTACTAATATTATGATATGAAATATTAAATCTAAGCATACACCAAATATACAAAGTAAAACATTCAATACTATGATAATATATATATATATATATGAAAGATAAATTTTACTTAGCCTATACACTAATTCTTAGGAAAATATGACTGATGTAGGTGTAAAAAAATACTATATGATTATTATGATATAGTCACTAGATTACAAAATTTAAATTTTATCAACATAGAAACTTGCATTACCCTGTGGACACTCGCATTGATGATAATATTCTTGCATCAATGAATTCATGATGTACATATTATTGTATTTTTATTTGAACTTCCACCTTTTTATTTCTATATTTTATGTCACCTTTCAAATTATTAAATTTAGATTATACACATAGGCTTTCAATATAAAAATATATCTCAAACCCTAGATCCTCGTTTTAGTTCTTATCACCTTGTTAAAAATGGATTAGTTAGATCATGAATTTGAGATGAAATAAAGGAATAATAAATAAATTATTATTACCAACATAGCTAATACTCCAAAAAGGGCCTCAAACATATGTAGTTCTCCCATATGCATTGGCTTATATGTGAAAAATGATGTAGTGTGATATTTTCTAGTGCATGTATTGATCTATCTTGTAAATTGAAAAATACTACTCATGAGGTGTTATTTGAATGATTAATATCTATAATATGACTCCTCCAATGAATGATATATTAATATACAACAATAGGGAAACATAACTAAGTTATGTAATTGATTAAATGACATTGAATATGTGTTTGCTTTGTATTTTCTATATTAATAATGAATTGGATTTGATGTGTATTTATACCACTTATTTTTTAAAATTCCTCAAATAATTATTAATGAAAAATAATAGGTTAACCAATACATTTCAAAATATTCTAATATTTGAGTGTTTACAAGGCACATACATTTCCATTGGAGGATGAACTATAGTGTTGACACTACTATCCAAGTCTGAACACAACTATATAAGAACATAAAAGGATGATGGAGAATTTTAATTTGTAGTGAAGGATATATTTTAATTTAAGTTTAATGCGGGCTATGAGTGACTTGGATAATCATAACAATAAATTCAAACTTTAAGATAAGCATTTTTTTCTAATGAGATGGTGAATGTGAGCCTATTACATTTGAAAAAGGTTAAGAATTGAAGGGTATATACCTAACTAATATTTGTCAAGTGTAAGAGACTAGTTTGACATATAAATCCATATTTAAACATATAAATTTTTCACCACTTAATGTAGTAATGCATACGGATGAAATTATTAGTTTAAATGAAATAAAAGCATATCTTGGTATATACACAACTTAATTTTATTGATACCTATTTGAATTTAATATATGTTCTTGAATTAAAATTGAGATCATATTAAAAGTGTAATTAGTGCATAAAATCTGAAAATAGATAGTTGAGGTTCACTTGAAATAAAAGAGACCAAACTAGGAGTACACTTGTGTGTCAATGTAGCCATGTTTCCCCTTGATAGTTTGATTTGGTAATGATGCTTCTTAGTTGAATCAGTAGAGAGATGATCACAATTCACACATGGAGGTATGAATTGGGGAATTAAAGGGTGATTATGCCACCAATTGAATATAAGGGTGTGTTATGCATGAACTTAATATTTTTAATCTTTATCAATTACTAACACTTTCCCTATTGTAATAACCTATTGAGTTTCAATCTATTTGAGTTCACACCTTAAAGGGTGATTTGGGAAAGGGTTGAGTAGACCATTGGTTCTTCTTAATATTATTGGATCCTATAACACTACCTAAAATCACTATAATATACTCTTATTGAAATATATCTTAGTGCACACCTTAAAGGGTGCATCAGGAAAGGGATGGATACAACCATTGGTTATTTATAGGATTTTTGGCCCCTGTAACGCTACCTAAAATCACTACAAGCTAATCATATGTAATTACCTAAGTAATAAAAACTTACTTATACACTCCCCTCATAAATTAATTGCATAAAATAACCCCTACCTAAATAAAAAATCCCTTAACCCACTTTTTCCACTACAACAACCCAGTTGACCTTGTTGGGAATTTAATTTATGTTACATAACTCTATCAGACAAAACTAATGTTGTTAAAGACCTAATGACTCTATTTCCCACCAATAAGGTCACCCTAGTCAACCTTGCTAGCTAATTTTTAAGGATTTTTTAGGGTCAATTTTTGGCTATAAATACCACCTCAACTTCATTTCTAAAGGGAGGATCATTTAATTTTTCATCATTAAAGCTCTCAAATATGCTTATAGAATCAAGAGGAAGTTTCATTGATTAGGTTTTTTCTTTGGAGTAGTATCACCTATCCTATGGAGGTCTTAAATGTATAAGAAAAGTCTTGTAGCCTAGAGTTGATTTATGTTTGTGATCCTTAGAATCCATAAAAAGCTTTTGTAAAACACCATTGTATAAGTAAGGGATTGAGGCATGATTGGTTTAATTAAACAAGTTAAGTATAGTCTTATCCCTTCATATTTTGATAATTATATGTTGTAGAATTAATGGATTGAATTATATCTCTCCTTAAATTATTTCTATGTTATCTTAAATAGAATTATCTTAATTTTTATATTATCTTGTCTATTTTTTCTAAAAGTTTGTGTGAGCACTATATTAGCTTACATATTAATTTACTACATTAACTTGCATGTTTTTTTACAATATTATCTTGCTTAACTATATTACAATCATAATATGTAGCTAGGGTTATCACATCATGGAATTTGACTAGAGGTATTGGAAACCTATCCTTTGCCATTATGTGATAAGAGATCCCTTAGTTTGGGTTTATAAGATCCAATATTGGTCATTATCCCAATACAAAAGAGTATTGAAAAGTGAACTATTAGTTAATTACATTCTTTTAGCTTTGATATTAAGGAGTAGGATAAGTTGTAGATCTATCTTATTTCACATGCATACATGTTAGTAAAATTGGCATGAATCTAACCCTTTTAATTTTTATGTTTTATTTACAGCCAACTAGATCAAGCCTATCAACCTAGTTTTATATTTTGTGTAAAATATTTCAATTAAACTAAGCCTATTATCCTAGTTCTATTTTTTGTGCTCAAGTTTTCAACTAGGTCATCCCTATCAACTTAGTTTTGTTTTTTGTGCGTAAGTTTTCAGTCAAGTTAATCCTATCGACCTAGTTCTATATTCTATGCATAAGATTAAAAACTCACCTAGATGACCCAATCAAACATTAATTTCACATTATCAAGATAAAATACTAAATAGACTTAGTTGATCTTATTCTATCTTTTAGGTTCACTCTTACCAACCTAGTAATTCAATTCTGTTAATTATCTAAATTTTTCATTTTTATTTCTCACTAAAATCAATCAATACTTAAAATTTGTATTCTATTTTTTATATTATTTCAATTTTTTTAATACTATATACATAATCAACTAGATCAAGTTGGTCAACCTAGTTTATTTTGAATTTCTCAAAATTCTACTAGATTGAGCTAGTCAACCTAGTTTGTTTAAGCCTTTTTCAAACTATTATTTTTCTGACATGAATTCAACTAGATTGACTTGGATTACTCCATAGGACTTTGAGGACCTATTATAATTTTTTATTCCTATTTTTATTCCCAAAAATCAACTAAAATGACCTAGTTGACTCTATGGGTCCTAGTTGATTTAATTTAGTTGGTGGCTTACCTAGTTTGTTTTGCCAATATTTTTAGACACAATTCAGTAAGTGGTTGACTTAGTTTAGTAGGTGGATGGCCTAGTTTTTTTACTCTATTTTATTACATATCCTAGTAGTTGGATGACTTATTTCATTAGGTGGATGACCTATTTTATTAACCTAAGAAATTAATAATAATTTGTTATTTTCAACTAATAATTAATCAATAACATTACATAATCAAGGATTTAGATTAGAACCTCACTTATATTATCACTTAAAATGAAACTATCAAATTATTTCCTTTTTGTCAACGTAATCCAAAATTAGTTACTAAATTGTGTAATACAATTGAGGTTATGCACCTTAGTCCTCATCCTATTACAAATTTTGGTAATCCTCAACCCAACAATCCCTCCCTTACTACCAATATAGGGATTGATCCTTGTACCAACACTAACATTCCTACCACTAGGAATCTTACTCCTCCCATTGATACAACTCAAATTATTGATCAAATGATTCAATAAATGAATGTTATGCAAACAAATAAAAATTCCCAAATGATTCAAATGCAATATCACATCTTACAAATGATTAGTAAACCACCTCAAGTAATCATGACTCAACCAAATAATAATGTTAACCCCCTCCTCTTAGAGATGCCAATGGGAATAAAATACCTCAAACCCCTTAGAATATAGAAATTATTCAACTTATTCAATATGAACCTTTGGATCCATTAATTATATCCATATATATTGAAAAACATTCTCCAAATATTACATATTATGGGACTAAGGACTCTTATATTTCTTGAAAACTTTGGAAATATCTATAAAGAGAGGGTCCAAACTAATAGCTTTGATACCACCAATATACTATCAAAAGAAATGGAAATGCACTTTAATGGTACAATCAACTCCCTCAACATTATATTTTATAACTAGATAATTTAATGAATTTTCTATTAAAGGAATTCACACTTAATGAGCTTTCTATAAATTACCTTAGCCATTTCATCAATTCTAAGAAACTTCCTAATGAATATACTCACCCTATCATCAAATGATATAATTATCTAGCTCACAATGTTGACAATAAAATGAATTGTGATGATCTATTGAAACTTTTGGTTACCACTCTTAAAGCTCCTCTTCAATACAAAGTTTGGATTTTACACCTATAAATTTACAAGGATCATTAGATCAAGAAAATGGAAATAATTTATTATGACTCAATTTAAAGCACACCAAGTAACTATTAAGGAACCTTTCCAATAATTTTATCATAACATTTATTCATCTAAGCCTCCCCAACCTCAAAATGGAGCCTCCCATTAAACCAATTTTAACTTAACCTACCATTATTTGAGTATAGAAGAAATTAAGAATTAGTTATGATCCACTAAACCCATAAGCTTTGATCTTTCCAAACCATTTCAAAAAGCATACAATCTTGATAAGTTTTTTTGGTGGCATGATATGATAGGTACTTTATCTTGAGACATATTGTGATCTTCACTAATTTCTTATTGATTCTTTACTTGGAAGACATTTAAATCTTTATATTCATACATAATTACATTATCAGGATTATCTTAAAACCTCACAAGCCTAATCTAGATAATCAAAATCACATAAACATCACCTACCTAATGATAAAAAATAATTACCCCATACCTCTACCTCATCCACTATGTTGTCCAAACTATAGTTGATACTTATTATTACACTAATAGGGAAAGGATATATAACATTAATAGCTTCAAATTCATGGTTACATCCATAAAACCTCAGCCTATAAGGTCACATGAATCTAAGGAGCACCTAGTTCACATGCCTAGTCCAAATTACATCATAAATGGTCCTATTTTACCCTATTTATATCCTCAAAACTCTTTTACATATCCTATTTCAATTTCAAAATCCTCAATATCCAACATATCAACACATTTACCTATCTCCAAATTCATTAAAAATCCCTATATAGTTCATTATAATTATTCAAATTCACCTCACTCCACATCACATGTTGGGGCATCTTGTGATGCCCATCCACATGCCACTTCAAACTTTGGGGCATCTTATGATGCACATACCTACTTAAAATTACCCTTTTTGACATCCTACTATGTCCAATCTTATTAAAATTTACATTTATAAAAACAAATTCAGATTCAAGAAATCTTTTGAGACACATTATTGTATTTCAAATGTTAATATTTAGCATAACTTTTTCTCATTATTTTTGTCTCATGTTTCTCTATTTTTTTTTGTTTTATTTAATTTATATTCATTTTTTTTATATAATTGTTTCTTTTGGGTTCTTTTATTTTTTTTCACTTCACTATAATTATTTTTTCCTTTGAGAACTTTTATTTTATTTCACATTACGTTTTAGCTTTGCTTCCTTTAAGGTTCTTAGGTACGACTTTAATTGTTATCATTTATTACAATATATCATTTTTGCCTCAGAATATTTATGATTATTTGACCCTTATTTACTTTCTCCCTTTCTTGGGATGATGACTACTTTTATTTGGTGCTTGTCTTATATCCTTTTTAGGTTAGTATAACTTATTAGTGACATGACTACATAAACATAGCCATGTCCATTTCATAACACTATTTTACCTCTTTATGATAAAATATGATAATAGTCATCATGGTATAATTTATTACATGGATGGATATCACAATTCCCATATTTATTTTATTTCCTTTCATTTGAGACACACATAGGTCAGTTTTGAGAATGCACACTTATGTTTGTGCATGTCTAGGAGTATTTAGACAACATGGTCTTTAGTTACTCTTCTATGGTGACCAATTTTAATCTCACTTGTGTTTTTAACCTATTTAATTAATTATTGTTTCATTAAATACATATGGAGGAGGAATATAAAAATCCAAAAAAAATTAAAAGATAAATCATAAAATAAACACAAGGTAATGATCAATAATAACAAAAATCTTAAAAGTTGGATCACACAAAAAGACATGATTTTTGGAACATATCCTATCTTAGTCCAAGATAAAAATCCAATGTTATCCTCTTGGTATATCTAATATCCATTGGAGTGTGGTAATTTATTACACTATGTTAGGTTATCTCATTATATCATATACTATCTAGTGCCACCTACTTTCTCATGAAATTACCCAATACTTTTAGTAGACCAATGGCTATGTAAGGGGACCTAATAATGAAGAAATTTAACAGGAAGGTAGGTTCATTTTAATTTTCATGGATATATCCTTGATGGGATTATATATGTAGTTCACTTCTTAGCCCAACCTTTGTGTTTACTAGTTGGAATGCCCTAAATCATTGATGTTGATAATTATTAGCCTTGATCATTTATATAGTGTGACTCATTCATATTAATGATGTTAACATCACCCATATGGTACTTAATATTACTTATTTACATAATATTATTCCCATTATTCCCTTGAAACTAATTTCAGCTAATGACATCATTGATTACATACATCTACGTATGCCTCTTGGTTAATAATTGGTGAGTTGAATTGTAATACATCAGATAGGAACTAGTATTTCCTCCCCACACCTTTTTTTTACTACACCATATTGTTATCATACTATTCATATCATTATGTGTTTTTGTTTTATTACATTGTATCTTATAACAAACACTAATTTTGAGTTATCATCCTTTAGAAATTTTTATTATCGTTTATCTATCATGATCTTATTTGTTTTTATGGACTTCAATTATCTTACATAGAACATTTTACATGATTTTCTTACATCTTGATTTACATTTACATTTACATTTTTAATCCTTTATGATTTTTGTATGTTTGATTCAACATGTTTATCTTACATGAGGTAAAATTTCACTTGATTACATATATTTTTTATATTTTTATATCATACATGATTTAGTATGTTCTAAATTCCTTTTTATCATTCATGTTTCACATGCTACCAAACATGATTTAGTATGTTATATATTCCATTTTATAATTTATGATTTACATGATTAAAAATATGATTAAGTCTATTGTACATTCATTTCTCATCATTTTTTCATTTACATGGTTGATATTTTGGTTGTAATGTAGCCTTAACAATTATAGATTTCTAATTTTTATAAAAAATTCAATTAATTTTGAGAATTATTCAATTTTTACTTTGACCATACTACATACAGACATATTTCTTCTATTTTTAGTCTTGTATCAATTGTATAGCATACCAAGTACCCTATCCAAGATATAATCATGGATAAAGGTATGTGTAAGTATATATGTAGACTCAAAAATGATAATGTAGAGTGATAATCAAACCATATAGCTTATGTATCAAGATAAAATAAGTGGATATCCTTAATGTCTGCATGGCATGAGTAGAAGGAAATCCTAACATATAAAATAGGAATGTATCATGTGTATATGTATGCCTATATCACACTCAAGTATAATTGTGAACCATATTTTTATGAAGGAGTAACGGATTATGTCATTCATTCACATAGAACTAACACATGGGTGATAAGTATTTAATAGAACATATAGGTATAGAATTTTGTTTTGGATTATTTTAATGTTTTTACTTTTTTGGTATTTTTAGAATATTTGAAGAGGAAAGATCATCCTATGATGCCATTTAATGCATTGTCATATATATATATATATATATATATATATATATATATATATATATATATATATATATATATATATATATATATATATATATATCCACTATGAAATTTACAACCTTATATTGGATGTTTTACATTATTTACAGAATGATTAGATAGGTTGAAAAGGTATATATCATATTTCTCCTCCTATTTTGCATGTGTAGTATAAGAAATAATGCTATAATTTGAAATATGTATTAATTTTACATTGTGAGGAATTTAATTACCTTGATGATTTGAATCATTTTTCAATTCAATTTGGTACATCCTAAGAGTTTCTAGTGTAAGTGCATATGGAGATGTGGCAAGCATAACCCAAACCCATGTTGGAATTAATTTAGGACCAAATTTTTTTGATATTATTATATTATCCAAGGAGTCTTTCCAAAATCCTTTATTTTTTAATATTAAATCCAATTTTTTTAAGTTTCTTAGATTTCAAGTATTTTTTCTTTTGTAGGATCAATATGGTTATGCCAAAAATCAGCACCACCCATATAGAAAGTAATTGTTAAATCTTGTTGGCATAGATGTTTTTTATGTTTTTTTATTTTGAGATTGATTCATAATATTTCAACCTCGGATTGGCCATATGGTAAGTATCACGTACAAATTAGTCATATAATGAATTCAAATACCACATTATTATGTGTAATGTTCCTTTGGTAACTGTTGACCAACTTTGACCCCCAAGTCAAAATGATCACCCATATATTCAAAAACTTGACCTTATCATAGGGTTTATAATTTTTCAATGCCTTGATATATCCTCCAAGTGGCCATTTTACCCTTATTATCATTATTTAAGGTTCATTTTCAAAATTTAAGGTAAATTCCATTTCAAACCTAGTGTTATTCTAGGCATTTATGAAAGTTGATTAAGAAGGTTCAAATGTTTTAAGTGGTATAAAATATCATATTGGTAATGTCATGAAATATTAAATTCAAATAAAACCTCCAATAATTTATACCACTCCCAAAAAGGTGGAATATTCAAATTATAATGTACATATCACTATTTATGTGTTTTATTGGCCTTTTTATGACATTCAAAAGGAGGTTTTTGAATTAAATGGAAAATTGGAGGGAAAATAAGACATTTTAAATATCATGACAAGTGTCTGTGTGTGTGTGTGTGTGTGTGTGTGTGTGTGTGTGTGTGTGTGTGTGTGTGTGTGTGTGTGTGTGTGTGTGTGTGTGTGTGTGTGTGTCTATATATATATATATATATATATATATGGGGAGATATATACATACATGAAATCACCTAGATGAATTTCCTCTAGGTAAACCTATATGAACTTGGTGAAAACACCTGATTTCAGCTTGTAACTACCACATTTACCTTGGATATTGATGGAAGATGGATGACAAGTGCTATTATAATAGCACTTGTCATCCATCTTCCATCAATATCCAAGGTAAGTGTGGTAGTTACAAGCTGAAATCAGGTGTTTTCACCAAGTTCATATAGGTTTACCTAGAGGAAATTCATCTAGGTGATTTCATGTATGTATATATCTCCCCAAGTAAAAATATAGATTTTTAATATCTAGGTTCTAGATAATTTTTGAGGTCCCAAGAGGAAAAAACCTATTTCATTCTCCCATTGTTCTCTTTAGGAAGATTATATAGCCTTTAGGTTTTCATTCACTATGGATAGGAGAGATTAGATAAATATCTAAAATTTTAGTGAAAGGAAGAGGTTACCTTGATTTTATCATCCATTCCATTTTTATACAATTCCATCTCTTGTGATTTATGAACAATGTCTAACAATCTGGTCACTCCCATGAACCTATCCATCTATGTAGGGTTTGAAGATTGCAATAGTTTTGACCCATTTTGGGAGTATTTATAAAACTTGATTATGTTTGTGTGTTCATAAGGACCCCATATAATATGTCCATCATCCACACCCTTGGCTCACACATGTGGGATTGTCAAAATCAAGCAAACTCCAAGTTTTATTCCATTTTCAGAGAATGGGCTAAATTTCTAAAATTATAGGTTATTTTAGTGCACTTAATGGAAAAGGATGATGATTTTTAAATGTTTTATTTCTCCAATAACATCTATAATGTATTTTATACCTCCCAAGATAATCATGTCATTATAAATAAAATCAACCTCCACAATATCTCCATGAAAGCAATATGCATTTTCACTTATACCAATCATCATGAATATAGGTTTACTATGTTGAAGGACTTAAGCACATCGAAAAAAGTATAGCTTATGGCCACTTCATATGGAATTTATTGTAATTCTGCATTAAACAATTCAATTACATGAGGCCTAAAAGGAAATATTAATAAGACTCTCCACACAATTATGAAAACTTAGTCAAGTCTCCCAAAGAAATTAGATAGAGGCCTAAATACAATGGTAAAGAGTAAGATGAGATAGATGAACAAATTATTCAATGTTTAATGGAGATTAGAATCCTTAAGAGACACCTACATGAAACATAAACCCAATGAGCACCTCCATAGAGGTTGAGATAATTAAAGGCACCAAGGATCCATGATGGAGGTCTTCACCTACATCAATGTCATGTAGTAGGGATCTAAGAAGGTGATATCATAGTATGACACCCAAATCAAGGATCAAGATAACTTGTCTTAGGTGATATATGGCCAATTATTCAATTTTAATACTCAACAAATATATTAGTGATTAAATAATTAGTTGATGTCATAGTTGATGGAAGAGGATAAAATTTAATCTAAATAAGCAAATATAGTAGTCATGAATGCTACTTCAAGAGACAAGGCATTTTGATGATCTAAGATGGTCTAAATAAGTGAGATATAGTGGTAAATAGGTGATTACATACACTAGGCTAGAATTCAAAAAACCTTGAATGATTGAAATTATGAAAAACAATTTGGAGGGCTTAATTGTAGTCTTAGCCTACTTTTGAAGCAAAAAGTAAGGTAATTTTTGTAATTTTAAGGTAATTTATTTTTTTGTTTCCAATCAACAAAAAAGAGAGTGACTGATGATTCTCCAATTTTGTTGTGTATTTTAAAATAATGATGATAAGTTTTAAGGCCATCCTTTCATCTATAAATCATCCCTGTACCTCTCCTATATCCGTACAAAGGTCTAAAACCAACTTCAACAAGTACCAAAGAAGAATTCTAATGAATGACTAAGAAATTATCTTCAAGGACAAGTATAGGTGAGAGAAGATAAGACTTATATTGATTTATAAACAAGAACATAATATTATATAACACCAGAATTTTTCTTAGAGCATTCACCTCAAGTGGCACACATGGACTGTCTTAGTTTGTATAATGAGGAAGCTAAGAGACTCTTGACAATTATATTGTTGGAAGGGAATCAAGGCTTCCCATAAGGAAAATATGAATAGTAATAGGTCTTAATTACATTATGATATTATTTTAAAGGACCATTTTAAAACTTACCTCCATATATATCAATTCACTATCCCATACTAAGCTAAACTATCACTTGCAGCTACCTAAATTGGATTATCCATGGCATGTGGAGAAATTTGAGAAAAATTTATGATTCATAGGACTATGAGGTTTTTTATGGAAATTTTAAGGTATGGTATATTCTCAAGGAGGTTTATATAATTAATATTGTATACCTTAACTCTTTTGAATGACTAGCACAAGAAAAACATCTACAACCCAATATTTTTGAGAGAGATTGGCTTTGGGTTAATTATGTGATAAATTTTGTTGAGATATTTAAAAGGTATTATGAGAAGTATATTGTTATAGAAGGTAGTAAATATAAAAAGGAGGATTCTTTAATACTCAAAGACCCTTACCAAGATATAATCTTAATGTTTACAACCCCATGACCACTCACATTTAGGGTCAAGTTTGACTATTTTGACTAGAAAGCAAGATAATTTGAACAAGATAATGAAGTCTTACACTAGACAATGAGAATAGAGAGAGGCATAATATGTTAAGGTCAACTAGGAGAAACATTAAATGCTATTAAAGAGAGATCCCATATATTATAACATCATACATAGCCAAATTAACACTAAATGCACATCTACAATCACGATTGCTTGGCTCACTTGGGAGTTATGCAATGAGTATCATCACTCAAGGTAGTTAATCAATGGGATAAGTTCATAATAATTATTTTCAAAAGAGGATGAATTATAGAATGTCTAAAACACCATATGGAGCCTATATCCCTCATAATGTATATGATTACCCATATCAACACCATATGTAGTTTTGTAGCTAGATTGTAAGATCAAGAAAGGTAAATTTCAAGAAACAAAGGTGTGGTTTTTGCACCTACAACCTATGCAAAACTAGATCACTTTCAGTCAAATCATTCATAAAGAGAAGGTATGTGTTGGATTCCCAATTTACAAGTTAGTCTACTAAAATTATAAGGATCCTAACGAGTCTAAGACATTCATATGAGGTAGTGGATAGTGTGTATAACCTGAGTGGTCCCATTAAACGTCCTAACCACATCAATTCACTCCATTCTATAGAAACATAGTCAATAGGTAGTTTAATACTAGTCTAAGCCAAAGTAATAGTGTGAGGCCTTTATAAGCATGTAAAAATCTAAAAAAATAGTAAAAATGGTCATCATGACCATTTAAATGTAACCATGCATTCATTTGGTGTAGACAAATAGTGGGTGTACCCATTATTTTGTCTCAGACCAAGCCTTATCCATGATAGTCAATCTATGAGATAGATGGGTAAAATTAGGTTTTGGAAGATTTACAAATAGGTTTGGTCTCACAAAAAGTTTTGGATCATTTTAAAATGTTGAACAAGGTCCTTATATCTCCTCCAAAAGGTTTATCAATCATATCTACAATCAGGTACCTTAAGGATAGACCAAAAAGGCATTTCTTAAGCCTAATCTTAGAACCTACTACCATATTAAGGTCTTTCCAAAATCTTGCAAAAATTTAGATGATTAATGAGGGGTGTATGAAGATTTTTTATACCTTTTAAAGAGGTTTAAAGTACATAAAAGTGAGAAATAAGAAAAAGTGGCTTCAAGACCTTGCTTGAAACACTCAACGCTACACATAGTCAACTTAAGAGCTAATTTTAAGTTCTCAACCACTTCATAAAAATAAGGATCATGACCAAATATCATAGGGAAGCTTAAGTCTCCACATGGACCAAAGATGTAGGAAATATTGGTTGGCAATTGAGGGATAATATTTATGAACAAACCCTAAGAAAATAACTTGTCAAAATGGGTCTATAGACAACCTGAATGCCACCTTCTAATGTTTCTATCTCCATACAAAAAAATCATGTTAACCTAGGCCATTAATGTAAGATGAGTAGGTCAATGAAATATATATTCATGGCATTTGTTCTTGAATTAGATGTATGTACATTATGAACTATCACTAAGACTCTTAAGCACTCATAAACCTCTTTAAAACCCTAGGAAAATTCAATTTTATAAATATTGGTGTTTTATAATCCTAGAACCTTTAAATATCTTGATAATCTCATGGAATGTTGATAAAACTTAGAGAGGAATCAAATAATAGAATCAATTTGTATAAACACTATATGAAAGTGTCAAAAATCATTGTTTTTACATGATTTTGAGTATAAATGAGGGTATATAGCTATTTGAGATGATTACAATCCTTGGAGGGGATGTTTTTGGACCTGATTCACTTTATCAATTAATTATATGTCAAAGGATCCACCTAGAAAGGTCCTTGAAACTCATTTCAAAACTACCATTCTGCAAGTTGTAAAGAAAGGTGGACTAGTCAACGAAGAGAAGTGAAATTTTGAGTGCATAATTTTTATATAATCCTATATTATTGTTGATGATGTTTCTTCATGTATGAATCAAACATATACATAGGATATCAATATTTATTTCAAGTTTAATAGAGGCCAACATACAAGTAGCTAGGCTATTAGGCCTAATTAGCCTATCTGACCTATTTGGTAAACAATAGTGCTCAATTTTGTCATAGAGGGGATAATTAAGAGAGTAAATTTAGAGGTAATATGCATGGTAAATTATGTTTTTAATCATAAAATATCACTTTCAACAACCATTATGAAGGTTGAGGTAGTTTTAAAGCTTCCCACATACATAAGGACTAGAGGGATGTTCAATGCCTCCTGAAGGATAATTACACTCCACTTTCACTTGGTAACTACCACATGTTAGGAGTTATTTAATATTTTTTAATGTAATTGATTTTAATAGGTCTGACCCAACATATTCCACCTTAATTTAGTGCCAAAAATGGTCATTAAGGGGGCATCAATGCATGGAAAAGGTTTGAAAGAGGACTGCATAACTAATGTAACTAACATTTTAGTGCATAATGGTCATTAATGAATTTATCTCCTATTATCTGTGCCATTATCCACTTATTTTCTCCCCATTTATTCTATATATTTAATTATTTTTACCTTGTATTGGATCCTTTAAACTAGTATGAGGAAACTCTGTGAAGCTTTGTACTTGCATACTTATTATACTAGTGAATAAAACATTTGGACCTCCTATATGATCAATACATAGTGTCTTCATATTTGTTTTAACATGAATAAGTGGTTTAATAATACCTTCTATAGGTCCTATTTCACTAGGTACTAATAATATTTCCTTTCAAGCCATCTAATGTGTCATGAGGTTGATGGCTCAAGCTTAAAGTGGATGTCTGATTGTAAGTTTCTTGAATCAGGCCTTATTCTCATCACCCTCTTGATCTAGTCACTCAAACTAACGTCTAGGTGAAACATTTTCGCTTTAAAACCATTAAAGGTAGTGCATTTATTCTATGCATTGCCCATTAGTTTTATTAAGAGACCAAATTGAGTGGAGAAGTGAGTATATTGTGTCATCACCACTTCAGAGTAGGTTTTATTTTATGGAATCTCTCTTCACTTTTCATCCCAATAAAGTTAGGACTTAGAGATAACATTGAAGTGAAATATTAAAGGAGTTATACCCATAAAATCTAGAGGTTTGGCCTAATCAATAGGTAATACATAGCCTAAAGGCCACTCCCATGTTAGCTTAGGTTTGAGGTGGATGTGAATAGTATTTTATTTAGAAAGGGTATAACCTAGTCACCTAATAGTTTTGGCATGCTTAGTGGGACAAGATCCAAGTTCCTTGAATCATAATTTGGTAAACTTTGAGGACATTTAGAAGCTAAGGGCATTCACTTATAGCCTTGTTATCATTTTGAGCAAATTTAATCACTACATTAGTAGATTAAAATTAGTTTTCAAGCTTAGAGACACCATGAAATCATTGTTGCAAAGGTAATAAAGGTTTATTTTCATTAAATATTATTGTGCACATGTTCCATAAGGATTTTTGGTAGACTATGGGGAAAATCCCTATCATTCAGCTCCCTATCAGCCCTACCATGACCCCTATCAGTCTTATCCTGACCTTTATCAACCTTAAAATAGACATCTTAAATACCAAGACTACCCACCTTATTGTTAACCTCATCCACCTCCATGGAAACCTTTTCATCAAACATGATACCCATCTATTGTTCCTTATAATAAGCTTACACTAAACAATGATCATCTACACTTATAAATTGAGAAGTTAAGGGAAGAAAGATACAAGTTGTAGGAATATCTAATGTAGAAGAATGATATTAGATACCAAACCCTTATGAATCATCTTGCTCAAAAATAATGTACTTATGTTTTAGATTCCATCTTAGAGCCTTTACCTTCTCAAGAACCTGTGATAATCCTAGATTGGAAGCCTTCATGGGGAAAAGACCAAAGCTATATCATGCCTATGTTTGAAAGGATGAGGAAATAAAGGGGAAGGCATGGATTCTTATCTAAGAGATGTATCATTTTCTCCAAACTCCACTTTATCTCTTCATGTTGTAGCCTCTTATGAGCACCAAAGTGTATATAAATTTGGTAATACAATTGAAGATTTGAATAATTAGGGTGTGATATCCAAGTGTGATACTCCAAATATTTTAAGTTGGAAGAACACCCTTGTAACCATAAATTAGGCTAAGGAAATATATTCTCCATACAACCTCTCCTCTCTTGAAAAGGAGCCAATTAAATTAAGACTAGAATTAGAGAATCCAAGCATGATAGACAATATATCAAGGTTGATCAGTGAATGGGAAATCTACTTCAAGAACTTGACCATGTGATAGTTGAATAAAAGTCTCAAGAGCACCTTGAGAAGCACACCTCAAGTGTCTATAAAGAATAAATTGTGATTGGAACCCCTATTCATCCTAATAGATTAGAATTTGAACATGAGGAGAGGTTAAATGATGTGGGTTGTTATAATGACAAGATATTAGAGTTGATGTAGATGATATATAAATTAATCCTTCCTGAGGAAATAGTCATGAAGATAATATTCATGAGTTCATTGTTGATGTTGAAGATAATTCAAAATAGTTAGATGATCATTGGTAATAGTTATATTATGATTTCCTTGATGAAATTAAAAGACCAAGTATAACAGACCTAGATGATGGAATTAGACAATAGGTTGATGTACCAAGTGAAGAGGGAAATGTGAGTCAAGAGGTACCAAAAGAAGAACTCTTTTTTTAGTAGATTGTGGAGCTACCTTTCTTCATTGAAGATGAAGATGACCAAGCTATGGCAAATCAAGAACTTTACTATGACCCTATCAAAGAATTGAAGGCAAGTGATCAACATGGTGTCTTACAAGAAGATGGTAGAAAAGGAAGTGAACCCCATGTTTTTTCCATTAACTAGGATGAAATGTCTTTTGATTTAAAAGAATTTTTCTTGAGATCAAAAACTCCATCTTTACACCATGAAGAGTTTGAAAAATATCTTGTCAAGGATAATTTGGTAGAAAACCACTTTAAGTCTAATGGGAAAATTTAAGTGTAACCCATGATTAAAGTGGAATTGGCATTTCTCATGAAAAGGAGGCAAATTTGGAATGAGTATGATTGGGTGATTGAATCACCCAATCAACTCATGCACATAGAGATAGATCCAAGAATTATATCTGATTCCATAAGAATCCATGATCATAAAAATACTCTCTACTATAAGTGGCAACCTTCATCCAATGAGAATTACCTAGTTAAACTCAAGTTAACACATGGGAATCACACTTGATGGTACCATAGTGATTAGAGGACATTTCCATTTCATCCTAGAAGAAGGAATTCAAATTTAGGTTACCTTTCTAGTAGTTTGTTATCTATTATAATAAGTGTGGTCTACACAAGTTTGTATTTTGTTCTCCTTTGTGCCTTTTTTGTCTTTCTTGGTGTGTTTATTAGGTTTAGGTGTTTTTTATTCATGTATATTATTTTTGCTACAAGTCATTAAGGTGTCATAAAGTGAAAATCAGTTGGACATTCAGTCAAATTGGTCCTCAATTTATATTACCTTGTTTGAATCATCATGTAATCCTTTCCATGGAAGTGGTTAGGTTGTCTTGACCAACAAGCTGGTGACCCCTAGGAGTCACCACTAATGTTAACCAATTTTGACCCTTGAGTCAAAATGGTCTCCTCTATATTCAAAAACATGACCTTTTCATAGCTTTTATATTCTTTCAATGCCTTGAGATGTCCTCCAAGTGGCCAGTTTACCCTTATTAACATTATTTAAGGTTCATTTGGAAATTTTAAGGTAAATGACATTTGAAACCTAGTGTTATTATAATCATTTATGAAAGTTGATTAATAATATTTATGAGGTTTAAGTGGTATAAAGTCTCATATTGGTCATGTCATTAAATGTGGGAGAGTCAAATTATAATGTACATCTTACTTTTTATGTGTTTTATTGTCCTTTTTAAGACATTCAAAATGAGGTTTTTAAATGAAATGGCACATTAGAAGGAAAATAAGGTGTTTTAAATATAATTCCAAGTCCATAAATACATGTACCAGCTATAATATCACTTAACATCCATATTCCATCAATCTCTAAGGCAAATGTCATAGTTCCATGGCAAAATCAAATGCTTTCACCAAGTCCATATAGGCGTACATGAAGGAAATTCTTCCAAGTTATTTTATAGATGTATATATCCTCCAAGTATATATCTATGTTATGGAAAATTTACAAGGTCCCAAGAGGAAAAATTTAATTTAATTCTCCCATCATTCTCCTTGATAAGCTTATACAACATTCAGGTTTTCATTCAATACAAATAGGATATAAAAGATCAAGATCTAAAATTTTGGGGTAAGGAGGTGGGTCCCTTGAATATCACATACATGAAATTTTTATGCAAATCAATCTCATGTTCTTTTTTAACAATGGATACAATTTTCTCACTCTCATGAGCTTATACATCTATGTAGGGTTTGAAGATTGTAATAGTTTGGGCTCATTTTGGGAGTCTTTATGTAACTTGATGATGATTGTGTGTTCATAATTACCCCATATGATATATCCATGACCTTAAACACTATATCACATGTTTGTGAGTATCAAAATCAGTACAACTCCAAGTTTTATTTCATTCTTAGAGCATGGGCTAAAATTTTCAAATTATAGGGTCTTTTGGTGCACTTAATAGAAAAAGATGATGATGTTTAAAGTATTTTATGGGTCCATTAACATCTCTAATTTATTATGTGCCTCCCAATGTAATCAAGCAAGTTATTATAAAGTAAATTAGCCTTCATAAGATCTTCATGAAAGCATCCTACATTTTCACTTGTACTAGTCATGAAAAATGAATAGTTTGTGGCCATTTAATATGGGAGGTCTTCCAACTTAAAATCAAAAAATTTAATTAAGGGAGGCCTAAAGGGAAAAATCAAGAAGAATATCTACAAAAAAATGAAAACTTAGGGATGTCTCAAAAAGCAATTAGATATAGACCTAAATTCAATGGTGAAGAGTAAAATGAGATAGATGGAGAGAGTATTCAAGTTTTCATGGAGATTGGAAGCTTTGAGAGACACCTACATGATAAATGAATTGAATAAGCACCTCCTTAGAGGTCCATATGGTTAAATCCATGAAGGATCCATGAAGGAGGTCTTCACCTACAATAGTGTCATATAATAAGGGTATGAGAAGGGGATATAATACTATGAGACATAATTCAAGGATCAAGAGTACTTGTCCTAGATGAGATATGGATAATTATTCAAGTTCCATGCTCCAACCAATATCTTAGTTCTTAAATAAATAATTTATTTCCTATTTGATTGGATAAGTTGAAATTAAGTCTAAATAAGCATGTACAATAGTCATGACTACTACCTCAAGAGACAAGGTGTTTAAATTATCTTAGAAAGTCTACATAAGTGAGGTATAGTGGGAAATAGGTGATTAAATCCACTATGAAATAATTACATAAACCCTAAATAAGTGTAATCATGAAAATCAAGTTGGAGGGTCTAATTCTAGTCTCAACCTACCTTGTTATCAAACACTAAGGTAATTTTAGGAATTTTAAGGTAATTTGGTTTCTTATTTCTAATCAACCACAAAGAGAGTCAGTGGTACTTATCCAATTTGGGTGTGGGTTATCAAATATTTATTATAATTTTTAATTCCATCCTTAAAACTTTAAATTAGCATGATACCTCTTTTATGTTTGTATAGAGGTTTGACACCACCTATAATAAGTACCAAAGAAGCATTCTAATGAATGACTGATAAAGTCTCTTCAAGGACAAATATAAGTGAGATAATAAAAGATTTTTTGGTGAGTTATAAATAATAACCTAATTATATATGAGTTCAATAAATTATTTTAGAGCATTCACCTTAGGTGGCACACTTGGACTATCTCAGTCCATACAATGAGAAAGCTAATAGAGTCTTGACAATTAGATTATTGGAAGGGAATAAAGGATTCTCATATGAAAAGCATGAATATTTATATTTATAAATGGAATGGTGATATTTTTATAATGGACCATTTTCCAACTTACCTCCATATCCATCAAGTCATTATCCCATACCAAGACAAACTATCACCTATAGCCACGTAAATTGGCATATCCATGGCATTTGAAGAAAGTTGAGTAAACATTGTGATTTATAGGAATATGAGGTTTATTATGGGAATTTGAAGGTTTGATTGATTATTAAGGAGGATCAAAGAATCCATATGCAAGACCTTAACTATTATAGAGTCCTAACATAAAATAAGCATCTATAGCCTAGGATTCTTGACAGAGATTGGCTTTGTGTTCATTATGTGATAAAGGTTGATGAGATAATTAAGAGGTATGGGGAGAAGTGAATTAATAAAGGAGGTGGTTAATATTGAAAAGAGGCATATTTAATACTTAGAGACCCTTTAATAGGATATCATCTCAAGGTTGATATCCCCATGACCACTTATAGCTAAGGTCAATCTTAACTATTTTGATCAGAATGCAAGTTACATTGAATCAGATAATGAAGGCTAACAAGAGAAAAGGAGATTAAAGAGAGACATAATATGATAAGGTCAACCAAAATAAACACTAAAGGTTATTTAAGAGAGATCCCATATCTTAAAGCATCATACATATCCAAATTGACAGTAAATGCACATTTACAATCATGCTTGCTTATCTCACTTGGGAGTTATGAAATAAGTATCATCACTCAAGGTAATTAGTGAATGGGATAAGTTTATTATGACTCTTCCCAAATGAGGATGCCTTTTAGAATTTCCAAAACACCATATGGAACCTATCTTCCTCACAACATAGATGATCACCTATAGTAGCACCATATGTAGGTCTATAGTTATCTTGTAAGATTAATCAAGGTAATTTTTAAGAAATAAGGGTGAGGTGTATTCACCTACAACATATGTAAAACTAAGATCACTTTTAATCAAATAATACATAAAGAGAAGGTATGTGTTGGTGTCTCAAATTACAATTTGATCTACTCAAGATATAAGGATCCTAACTAGTCCAAGACATTCATATGAGGTAGTGGATAGTGTGTAGGACCTTAGTTGTCCAATTCAAGGTCCTAACCACATCCATTCACTCTATTTTAATTAGAAACATAGTCAATAGGTAGTTTTCTACTAGTCTGATCCAAAGTGATAGTTTGAGGCCTTTACAGGCATAAAAAAGTATAAAAACCTAGTATAAATGGTCATCATAACAATTGAAAGGTACCCATTCCTTCATTTCGTCTAGAAAAATAGTGTGTTTACTGACTATTTTGTCTCATACCAAGCCTTGTCTATGACAATCAGTCTTGGGGATAGCTGGGCAAAATCAAAATTTTGAAGGTTTGAAACTGATTTTGGTCCTATAGAATGTTTTAGATAATTCCAACATGGTTAAAAAGGTCCTAATATCTCCTCCAAAATTTTTATCACTCACAACTATAGTTAGGTGCCTTAACGATAGACAAAGCATGTAGGTCTTCATCCTAATTTTAGACCCTACTACCATACTATGCTCCTTCCAAGCTCTTGAAACAAGTTGGGTTAATGATAAGGGGTGTCTGAGGATGTTTAAGAGCTAATAAAGAGGTTTCAAGTACATAAAACTAAGAAATAAGGACAAGTGGCTTCAAAACCTTGCTCAAAACATTTAACCCTACACATAGTCAAATCAAGAGCCAACTTAAAGTGCTCACCCACTTCATCAAAACAAGGCTAAGGGCCAAATATAATAGGGAATTTTAATTATTCATATGTTCCAAAGATTCATGAAATATTGGTTAGTAGTTAGGGGCTAATCTTTATGAATGAACCTTAAAAAAATTACTTGTAAAAATTAGTCTGCAAATAAACTCAATACCACCTTCCAATTTTCCTATCCCATACACCCTTTGCATGGTAAATAATGTCATTCATGGAAGATTAGGAGGTTAATGCACTATAGATTCATGGCATTTTTTCTTAAACTGGATGTTCGTAATGTTATGAACTATCACTAAGAATCATAAGCACTCATAAACCTCTCTAAAACCCTAAGCAAACCCAATTTTAAAAATATTTGTGTTTCAACATCTTAGAACCATGGAATGAATTGATAAACTAATAGACTATTAATAAAACTTAGAGAGGACACCAACCACGACATCAAGTTGTATAGATACTATATGGAAGTGTCAACATTTTATACATTTTTAGGATTGTGATAATAAAGGAGGGTATAGAACTACTTGAGATGATTACAATCCTTGGAAGGGATAGTTTGGGTCCTTATTCACCTTCTCAAGTAATTATATGTAAAAGGATCAACTTGTAGAGGACTCTATAACTCATTTCAAAATCACCAGTTTGTAAGTGCTAGAGAAAGGTGGATTAGTCAACTAAGAGAAGTGAAATTTCAAGTGCCTAATGCTTGGATAATAATATATTATGGTTTATGATGTTTTTATAGGTATGAATCAAACTTATCCAAAAGTTATCAATATTTATTTCAGGTTTCATGGAGGCCAACATATAAGTAACTAGGTTATTATGCCTAATTGGCCTATTTGATCTATTTGGTCAACAAGAGAACTCATGTTTGGTGTAGAGGGGATGATAAAGATAGTAAATACATAGGTGATATGTCTATTAAATGATGGTTTTAATGGGGAAATGTAATTTAAAAAATCATTATTAAGGTTGAGGTAGTTTCAAAGCTTAGCACATGCATAAGGACTATAGGGTTGCTCAACTCCTTATGGAGGCTAATTACACTCCACTTGCACTTGGTAACTTCCACATGTGAGGAGTTATTTACTATTTTGGCATGTCCTTTCCTTGAATAAGTATGACCCATTATTTTATACCTCATCTCAACACTAAAAGGGGCCATTAAAGGAGAATAAATGCATGGAGAATGTTTGAAAGAGGACTACATAACTGATGTAACTACCATTTGAGTGAATAATGGTCATTAATGAATTTATCTCCTATTCTCCATGATATTATCCCTATATTCTCTCCTAATTTAATTTATATAGTTAAGGCTTTTGGCCTTGTATTAGATCCCTCAAGTTAGTACGAGGAAACTCTACCAAGCTTGGTAATTTTAGACCTATTGGACTAAAGAATAAAATATTTATAGCTCCATCATTATTAGTACTTAGTGTTTTCATCCTTATTTTGATATGCATAACTGGTTTAATCTTCCATTTTTTAGGTGTAAGTTCACCTAGGTACTAATAAGTTTTCCTTGTAGGTCATCTAATGTGTCATGAGGTTGATGGCTCAAACTTGAAGTGGATGTCTGATTGTAAATGCCTTGAATCAAGCCTTATTCTTATTAATCTCTTTCTTTAGTCACTCAAACTGACCTCTAGGTGAAACATTGTCACTTGGAAGCCATTTAAGGTTATGCATTAGTTTTGTGTACTGTCCATTAGTGTGATTAAGAGTCCAAGTTTAGTGGATAAGTGAGTATATTGGTTCATCATCACTTTAGAGTAGGTTTTATTTTATGCAATCTCTCTTCCCTTTCCATCCCAATATAGTTAGGACTTAGAGACAACATTCAAGTGATAAATTAGGGGAGCAAGCCTTGTTAAATATAGAGTTTTGGCCTAATCAATAGGTAACCCATAGTTTATAGGTCACTCCCATGTTAGCCTAGGTTAGAGGTGAATGTGAGAAGTCCTTTCCTCAACAAGGGTGCATCCTAGTTACCTAGAAATAAGTTATCTCCATCCTTTGTGTGAGAGATACAACTTGTGTATTTGGAGGGAGATATGTTAAGTTCATTTGAATGAGTAGTTAAGAATGAAGAATATATATTCAAATAATTATATAAATAGGTAAATGATTCATATTTTTCTATGTAATTTCCTTCCCTTTAATTTGGAAATAATTCCTCTACGAAAGATAAATTACAATTCCAAATTTGAGGGCATAAATACTAGCTCATATGATGTAATTTTTGATCAAATAGTATAATTTTGAAGGAATTCATCATCACATTATTTGAAACTACGTAAACATTAAAATGTAGGATTTTAAACCTTGTAGATATTTAAATTAATGAAAAATTCATCTTCCAATTTTAATAAAGTGTTTAAGGAACCCTCTAGTAAATGAAAGAATCAATTTTTAGCCTCACTATAAATTCTCATATGGAAAGATTTTATCAATAGTTTATCATATTTTTACCATTGAAAGAAATAATGTTTATATTTAATCATGTGGTCAAATGGGTCCTCATTTATAAAAATCTTACGAATAAGGATATTCAATTATATATTAAAAAAAAGGTTGATTATTAATTGAAGCTACATGTGCATTGTCATTGTGGAAATCCATTTCTAATTGGAGTATAGGAACTTGATATTGAAGATACAAAATAGTGGTCATCATAAAAATTAAATATTTTATTGGAATAAAGGTGCTTTTCATAGGTGTTATGATTGGTTGAAATGCAACACATTTTTTGAATCTAGACATAGGGTATCATCATCCTTATGTATAACAAGTGTAATTTCAAGATCACTAAATATAAGACATTTTAGTAATGGTATGGGATATTTGAACTTTGGTACATTTTGTATATCATTCGAATAGATTGTATAATTTGAATAATTTTTTTCATTTTACTTTGGTAAGGATATAACAATGTTAGCTTGGGAAAATTTTAATAAGGTCATATTTTTTTATATAAAATTTCTTTTAAATGAAGGTAGGAAAAAATCATCACCCTTAAATGGAGGGATATTTTTTTGGGAGAGTAATAATTTTGAGGGATTTAATCTATTTTTTTAAAATCATTTCCTCCTTATGAGTTGTTTTTAATTAATTCATAATGGCATTTTACAATTTTCATAATTTTTTATGATGAAATAAAGGAACCTCTTGGTCATATGTACCCATATTCTTGGTAAAATGTAAATTTTTAGTTGACTTGAATGGTTGGTAACTCAAGGATGTTTTTGAAAAAGTCAACCTTTACCTATTTTTATTATTATGTTTAAGAGATATAGGGTGGTTATACCTTGCTCATGTTTTCCCAATACTTGGCCTTGCTATCCATACTTTCAAAAGTATCAAATACCAAAGTCATATAAGGGTGGTGTAGGAAGTATGGATAAAGGGTTTTTATATTCCCTAAGATGGATCAAATCATTTATTGAAGTAGTGGGTTTATATACCTAATTAATAGGATAATAAATACCACCATTCAATGATTTTTTATTGCATGCTTTAATAGTTAAAAGAAATAAAATATAGTGTAGTCATTTAACATGAAAAAACTGGTATCTTGAGTGTGACTTGTGACATGCATCCCATAAGTCCCTAATACTTTATTTCATGACCCTCATAGGCATCTTTTCACTAATTCCAAATCATCTATAGCTTTCCAAGCCTGATCCCAACTAATCCACAATCCTCTTTTCATGATAGATCCATCCCCTATGTCCTATTAGCTCAAGACTATAGCACTCAACTTAGAATATAGTGTTGGACCCTAGGGTGTCTCATTTTTAGTGATCCTATCAAATCACATATTGAGCCCAAATGGTCATTTCCTTATAGTTTCTATCCTCCTTCTTAATAGCGTAGCATGAATACATTTAACCCATGACTAATAGATTCCTATAAAATCCCATTCAAAGTTAATTTATAAGGGGTTGACAAATATCACAAAGCAATCAAGAATACAAGAAAGACTACTCAAGAGTATTTCCCTATTTTATGCATAGAACCATCTAATACCATTTATATATTATTCAAATCCTTACACCAATACTTATTCACTTCAAGCATACTTAGCTTATCATTTTTTATCTTTATACACACTATTTCACAAATCACATCAAGTGAGAGAACTACACATGGTTTGATTCCTCTTCAGAGTATTTTTATGTAGGTAGTGTGCCCACACAAGGGGATCAGATAGACATTAAATGAATGTTACACACACTAACCCCTCCCACTTTCTCAAAATTGGTCAAATAATAATGGATTCTAGGGTTTGAAGACAAAATCAACTCTACAGGGAGTTTTATTGACATCTAATAATCAAAATTTCATAGGTAGGGTCTCATAGACATAGCGAGCAAAACCTATAAAGCTTAGGCCTCCTAGATAACAATGATAGATGTAGACTATAGTGATAAATCCTAGGGTGTCCTATTTTTTACACTCCTATCCAATCATAAAATTAAGACCAGATCCTAATTTATGATAGTGTCTCAGTCCTACATAGTGAATTCTAGCCTTTCTCTTAGTTGTATCAGTTAGTTTCTAGCTAAGTCTTGTTTTCTTTCCCTTATTACTATTTTTAGAAAATTTCAAATTGTAATCAAATTATATAAATAAACATATTAATTATTGTATATTTATTTACTAATTTTACTACTCAGATCCTTTAACTAAATTAAGAATAATATACCAATATTCCTACAATAGTTAAATCATTTAGTGAACTCGACTCTCTTTGTTTGTTCATAAAAACCCTAAAAACCATAGGGTAAATTTTCCCAATATTTTTCATATATTTTTTTATTTTTTTACCTACATAATAAAATCATAACTTAGCATTAAATTTTAAATTTTTTTAATAATTTTAAAATAATTTTCTCTCAAACCCTAGTTGTCCATACTAGGTCCCAGTATTTTCCTAGTAATTTTCCAATAATTTTTTAATTTTTTACTAGGATACTAATATCATAAATTCACCTTAAATTTAAAAAATCAATAGTAATTTAAAAAAAAAAAAAAAATCAAAACCTTAGTTGAATTTACAAGGTCACTTTAAATCACTAATTTTCCAATAAATTCTTGATTTCTTAATTGCATATTTCACTCAAAAATTCATTTTAAATTAAAAAATTTCATAGTAATGTTTCAAATAATCAAATTTCAAACCCTAGTTGGACATACTAAGTCCCATTAATTCTTGAGGTATTACCTTACATCTAAACTCACATTGCACATCAAAACAAAAATAGATCTAACTTATTTCCAAATATTTCTTACATTTCTTGCAAATAATAAGCAGGCCATACTTGATCCTATCATGTACATGAATGATGAAGTTTACCATATGTTAATTCAAAGTTTCATTATTTCCCTTTCATGCTTAATTTTCATAATGAGGGATGATATTACAAAATTTATTACAAAAACTGCACAAAATTTCAATATTTATTTTGCATACTCTCTCTCTCTCTCTCATGCAAAAAAATTTCCAACTCTATTTTTCTAAACATGTTAGAAATAATATATTACAAGTCAAATATCTTTATGCATTAGTAAATAATTACATGTTCTATACCCTTTTCTTTTTATCTCTCATATAGAAATTTTTTCATGTTTATCTTTCTATACATATTAGATATATCATATCATATGTAAAAGTTATTTATGCATTAGTGCACAATTTCATACTCTTTATCCCTTGTTTTCTCTCTCTCATGTGGAATATTCTTTATAATCATATTTATATACAACTTAAAACTCCAATTACATGCATTTTATACCACATACATGGTTTTTACCTAGTCGATCCATTGCATAAGCTAACAACCAACTGTCAAGCTTCAATGTCATATCTTATGCACAAGAAATAGTTCCTTTCTCCTCCTCTAAACTAATAGGGTGATAGATACTTTCCATATAAATAGGTCCATGCTATCACCATTCCAAAATGTGAGTCAACCTATACTATTGTTCCTAATTCATACGTTGAACCTATAGCTTCTTCAAAATCTCTTCAACATATGTGCTTACATGTTCAATCAAAAGCAACCAGGGTTTGCACATATGAGTCTATAAGGGATCAAATCACCAATATGAACAAGTTAATTTTAGACTTAAAAATGTAGGCTCATATATTACATGATAATATGATAATATTGGAAAATCATGTTATAATATAAAGACCTCAAAGGCACCCTAGTGTCAATCATATATATGCACCTTTACCTAGTCAATTGGTTGCAAGAAATGTTTTATATCAAAACATGAAATCACAAAAAAGTAACTTTACAACTAATTATTCCAAATAATTAAAAAATAAAATAATATTTCAATTTAATTACTAATGGAAATGATTAAATCTAAGTTGATCAAACTACCTCCTCTACATCTAGTGAGAAGATCTATATATTATTGTGCATATCATAGAATGCATGGTCATCACACAAATTCATATTTGGCATTGAAACAAAATATACAATAAATACTTGTTAAGAAAGACTGTATACAAGGTAAATTAGTCAATCAATCCATAATGACACAAGAACACATTCATAAAGATTCAAATTTAGAAATGATACAAAAGTGGTTGCCAAATCATAAATCAGAACAATAAAAGGATCAAAAAGTAAAATTAGAGAAACAAATAGTACCAAAAAAAATTAAAACACCAAAAATGTGAAAATATTTCTCTCCAAAATGAGGCTCAACATTCAAAGTATTATGGGTTTGGTCAATAATATCTACAATAGTTTGATTAACAAGGTCAAGGGTTGAAAAAGTATGGTCAAGGCATCACTACTCCTATTTTAGTAGTTGATAATGTTTGTCAAGAAGGTTTGTGATTTATTGAACATCCTAAGGTAAATCATTCATAGACATAATTTATCAAAGTAAAAGATCTAGATACAACAAAATTCAACACTAGCATTCCATTGGTTCGAAATCAAGATGATAATGATAAGTAGAACAACATAGGTTATTATGATTTCCAAGATACAGACAATGAAACAAAATATTCAAAATCAAACTTTTAGCCATTCCCTCATGGTGCACAATCATGCATAATTCTTTTATTCAATATAAGGCACCATGATAGGTAGTCTCCCATGAGACACATTAGTTAATATAATCTATCCTTAGCCTAACATGTACATAATTTATTTTTGCTTACTTGTACATAGTTTCTTAAAATCTCTTGTAAATAGTCTTCTCATTATTGATTGTATATAGATCAAATCTCAAAATTACCAAAAACATTCAAATATTTCAAAATACAAAAACATGAAAAATATTTTGATTATATGCATCATCCATGCTTTACATTTATAATATCATTCTAGACTTAAATTTGTTGTTCTATATTATTATTTTTCAATTTATCTACATTACCATGCTTCACTTGATCTTCTTTGATTGTGTATAGTGACATCTAGATCCTTGATTGCTTCACTCCATCTACTAAAGGGGCATCCTACTTCTACATCAAGACATATATCAATATACAAACCCACTGGGGGCATATTATACATGACTACACCATACAATTTATATCATTCCTACACCACACACTCTAGTTATCATGTTGATATACATTAATTACCAGCTTACATAGATTAATCTATTGAAACTCACTAGTATATATCACTTGTGTATTTCTTAACATATACCTAGTTTTGTACTAACATGTCTTCCATACTTTCACTTCCTTATTTTATTAGTTATATGTGATTGTATTTCTATTATTTACATGCTTTATTTCCTTTATTTGCATAGCTAGATGTGATTTCATTTCTTAGTTCTTGTTTGTCTCATAAATGTTCCTTAGGATATCTACTAATGTCTTTTGTTTCTATGTATTTTGTTTGCCTTAGGACATTTCCCACTGTCTTTTACTTCTATTCATGCATGTGCCTTGGGACATTTGTTAATGTCCTTTTCCTATAATGTTCTATGTGGTTGTGGCTTTCATGACAATCTTTCTTATTTCAATTATATGGGTATGTGGCATTTGTACATGCCTTGTATGTTTGCATTATAGTTTGAGGGAAATGTGCCCATGTCCCTTGTTTTCTTAGCCCCTTGTCCACCCTTATATGCTTCTTCATTCTTACCTATTATGCTTATTGCTCGATTTCTTTTTTATTGTTTGCAATGTCATGATCCACATCATGCATTATCTTGATTTCTTAGATACCGTGATGGACATCATGATCCATCTCTCCTTGACAACTAAAAATGAACATCTAACAACTAACCAGACATGTAACTATAGTTCAATATATTTCACATGCTATCACATTTTTATATCTATCTAGGCATACCCCTATTGATATAATAATCTCCATTATAAACACTCCTATATCTATAGATATTTTGTCATTTATCATTACTATATCATGTATCTTTACAACAAAACACACTTGTAGGGCTCTTTCTTCTGAGAGAAATCAACTTAGGGTTTTCATTCCTACCCTCAAAATAGGGGGAAAAAAAAAGGCTTCTAACTTAGAGATAAAATCTCTTACCAATTGAAAAAATAGTTTTAGAACACTCAAAATAACAATCGAAGGTCAAACTAGGTAGAACAAACTAGAAAAATAATGATAACTCTAGAAAAAAATTTAATTTCAGCAAAGGACAATAGTAATGGACATGGAAAATAGTTATATACACTAGGGTGTCCTATTTTTAGGTCTCCTATCTAAAAAATAGAAAACCCATATTTTCTAGAAGTAGGTAAAAAAGTAGGTTCAACTATAGTTTTGCACATTCAAACTAGTTTAGAATCAATAGTTTTCAGTACACTTTTGCTTAGAGAATATTGATATAGGGGCCATCATGCATGACATGATGGATCTCCCTTATAATTTTAGATATGGTAGTTGGTATAAATTTTAGATCAAAATCCATGTTTTAGACACCAGTGATTAGGGGCAATGTGTGTGGTACATTTGTTTTATTTTCTTTTTGAGTTTAGCATATTACCTAGATATTCTTAGTAGTTGCATGCTTTAATCCATCTATATGTGGTTGGAATCACTTCAAAGTAGCTTTTATATAAGCCTAACCTCCATATTTTATAATGGATTTAATATAAGCCTAGTGCCTAGTTTTGAAGAGGATTTCATACAAGCCTAATCTCCATCTTCTGAATTAGCCAAGAGTAGCCTAGTTTCCATCATACATTTGGCTATCTAAACTAACATTTTTATAGTGCATAACATTCATAAGCTTTATAATCCATCTCATATGACACATATTTCATACTAGTATTAGTTTATAGCTCTTTTTATTACCCAACTTTATATGTTCTTATTTTAGATATAGAGTATCTAGTAAGAACTAATCTACTCTTTATTTTTTTGGTGTAGATTCACACTTCATATTATGCTATATCTACACATACCTAGCATCACACAGCTTCATGAGGTTCACCCTTATAATTAATTTTAGGTATGCTTTCTATTTTCCCTTTATCCTATTATTTTACTTTTCTACATCACTAGAATAAAGGGTAGAAAATGTAGTCATAAAAAATTCAAAAATTGGTAACTTGAGTGTGACTTGTAACATACATCCCATAAGTCCCTCTTGTTTAATTTCATGACCCTCATAGGCATATTTTCACTAATTCCTAGTCATTTGTAGCCTTCTATACTTGATCCCAATTGACCTAAACTCCTCTTTTCATGATAGATCCATCCCCCTATGTCTTATCATATTATGACTATAGCACCCAACTTAGACTATAGTTCTAAACACTAGGGGTTCCCATTTTTATCATTCCCATCCAATCACATTTTGAGACCAAATAGTCATTTCCTTCTAGCTCCTATCCTCCTTATTAGTAAAATGTGAATACATTTTACCCATGACCAACAGATCCCTATAAAATCCCATTCAAAGTTCATTTATAAGGGTTTGGCACATTTCTATAGTCTTTATATATATATATATGTATGTATGTATATATATATGTATGTATATATATATATATATATATATATATGTATATATATATATATATATATATATATGTATGTATCCAATATAATTTCTAGTTTATTTAAATCCTTACACCAATCCCTAGTCACCTCAAGGACACTTATTTTAGCACTTTTCATATTTATAAATAATATTTCACAAAGAAAATAAAGTGGGATAACTAGATATGGCTTGATCCCTCTTCAAAGTATTGGTATGTAGGCAACATGCCCACATAAGGGGTATGGATACATGTTTAATGAATCTTACACACACTAACCCCTCCTCTTTCTCAAAATTAGTCTAAGAATAATGGAGTTTAGGGTTTGAAGACAAAATAAAATCTAAAAGGAGTTCTATAGACATCCAATAATCAAAATTTCATAAGTAAGGTCATATAGACACAATGAATAAAACCTATAAATCTTAGGTCTCCTATACAATAGTTACATAAGTGGAATATATCACTAGATTCCACGGTGTATTAATTTTGATGCTCCTATCTAATCATAAAATGAAGACCAAATCCTAATTGATGATAGTGTCTTAGTCCTGCACAATGAATTATAACTTCTATCTCAATCATATTAGTTAGTTTTCAACTAAATCTTATTTTCTTTTTCTTATTACTATTTTTAAAAAAGTTCAAATAAAAATCAAATTATAAAAATTATTACATATTTATTTACTAATTTTACTACTCAGACCCTTTAGCTAAATTAGGAATAATAAACCAATATTCCAAAAACATTTAAATCAAATGGTCAATTTTAATTCCTTCCTCGAGGGTGAGTAAGATAGTTTAATAATCATAGTCATTAAAGTAATCAATATACTCCATGAAAAAATATATGAAGTAAATAAAGATAATGACAAAATAGGTAATAAGCATCTCATTAGGTATGCTTAGGTATAATGGTGTTTAAATATTGGGTTCACCAAATGTTTACACCTAAAAGGAATTTTAGCTGATCTTATAATTAACCCTAGATTTTGACTAAAGGGCTATATATAAATTAAATCACACAAGGGTGATAATCAGATCTATAGCAGGCGAATTATGTCTTGAGATCAAACATAAGCATACATTGAATTTATTATGTTTATATAGTATAAATATGGAAATTACAACTATGTTATATTTAGAAATAAAAAAGAAGTGATGTACTTGTTCTAATGCTAATGTTGTTAATGATTTGTACTAGGTAGAAATTAGTTTGTAAGGAAATTCTATAATAGTCATTAGATTCTAAATCTAACAGTTATGGAACTTTAAACACAAACATCAGTCTAAGATGGTTTCATCAACAATATTGTCTAGGTTTGATTTAAGTGTCTTGTATGTAATACCTTCCAAACTAGGATGCAACCAACTAGATAATTTTGGGTTTGACTTCACCTTTGCTTTTGATAAATTCATATCTGAGTCATGGACTATCACTCCATATGAAATGGAAAAATCCCTAGTTTTCCATATTAATAATGATGTTGGGTAAAAATGGGCTAGTGAGAACATGATACTGAGATGACCCTAAAGACCACAATGTCTTAGTGAGCTTCCTACATATCCAATACTACAAAATAAGGCCACATAATCATGTAATTCTCTCATACATGTTTGCTTGTGTGTGAATCATGTATTTTGTAGAAAGTAAGTACAATAGTTAGCTAACTTGTAACTTCAAAAAATGGGCTATTTGGATGATCCTTTAGTACTTCAGACCTATATATGTGTTGTAACTATGACTAGTGTGTAAATAAGGAATATTTGTTCAATTAAATGATTGATATAGATTTTTTGATAAGTTACCTTGGTCTCTTTGGTATTTTATTATGTGTATTTAGGTGAGGAATGAATGAGGGTTGATCTTGTATTTATATCAATACCTTTAGATTAATAAATCACATTAAATCACTTAGTTTGACCACTAAGATATGTTTCATTTCAATTTAGATGGCTTTAGGGTACTAGACACTTGTGTCAAGTTAACATAATACTGTCGACACTATTATCTATCTTGGATGTTAGTATCCATGGATAAAGAAGGTAGGTATAGGTTCAAAACTTGAATATATGGAAGATAATTACACTATAATCATTTTTAGAAAGATAGAATACTTGGGTCATCAACATAAGACTATTCATACTAAGATATATATGCCAAGGGGCCAAAAGATAGAGAAGATGTGAAACTTGAAAAAGTGGGAAGGGCAAAAGATAAAGAGGAAAAACTAAGGTCTAAGTTTCTCAAGTATACAAGACTAAGGTTTTATTTAATCATAAAATATCATCTAGATTCACATCCCTCTCAATATAGTAATGAAATTTATAGTTTAAAGGAAAGGAATGCATACCTAGGTATGTATACACACCTTATCTTTATGTGTGCCCATTTTATATGATTTGATGCTGACTAACCTAAAGTAAAGAACATGTTATATTTTAAAATTAGTGCATACAATATAATATTAACATTACTTGAAATATATTTAAATTGAACTAATAAGGTTTATTAGTATACCTATGTTTCAATGTAACCATCTTGACTATTTTGAAGTTGTCTTGAAAAATATGTACCACTGTAAGGTTCTAAGATTAACTTTAAAATAAATATACATCAATATTTAATATTCATACTGTATACAAGTGACATTGAAGATAACCTAAAATTCAATCCTAACTCAGAGAAGATAAATAAAAAAACTATATTGCTAGCAATACTTATATAATCTAGGTCATGACCAATATAGATATGATAAACTACCTAAGGGATATGTTATCATATAATATGTTGTGAGAGAGTTACAAAGCCTCTAGTTATCCAGAACCACATAATAACCCTAACTATGTCTTCATATTCATTACAATAAAGTAAAGTAAATCTAATTGAGTGTTAAATAAAGCATGTGGCACAAATGAGGGATAAACATGAAGAATAAACATGCAAATAAGAACTCTACTAAAGTCAATATAGAGGGATATTCAATACATTAATTATCCATTTTACATGAAAATATATCTACTAAATATATAAAATTAAGAGTTATGAACACTTACCTTGAATATGAACCCATTGAGCCTCAATCTCTCATTTGGACAATGGTTCTTTACAAGATAATGTTGTGTATTATTTAATAAACTAAGGATGGATAGTGGAAGTTAGTCTATCCAAGGATATCCTAGTAAATATCATAGTTTCACATGATAAGGGTTCTCCTCTAAGAAGTAAGAAACCCTAAAAAATGACTCCTCAAATAGAATGACAAAAATGTAGATAAAGAAGTGAAAATCAATGATTCTCCTATTATAAATAGGGTAAAATATGTTTATATATTTCCTAATTTGAACCTAAACCCTTATGGAATTTTAGCTAATGAATTCAGCCAAGTTGACATATTTAGTTAGGAAATAGAGTAGTTAGGTCTTGAACTAATTCTGCTAGTGCTCAATTCCCATAACTAAGCTGACCTAATCGACTACATTCATTAAAGTGTTAAAAATGCATTTTGTCTTAGCCAAATATTATTTGAGGTGGTGAATTATTTGGAGACTAATGTAAGGTAGGTGTCAAATCTTTTTAAAACATATATTACGTGTTTTTAGTTAGAGGTATAGGGAACAATAATCTTAGAATGTGCTAAAGGTATACCCACCAGTTTGCTAGTGTAATATTTATGGTGTCCACTCAATGTGGTTAAGTTTAGATGGGTTTTTTTAAGACATAAAACATCAATAATTGATAAAGTTTAAAAAATACTTTTTTTATACATATGCCCCACTCAAAGGTCATTACATGTCAACAAGTTGTAACATAGGATGGTGCTTTCAAAAAATAACATAAAAAAAAAACTATACTTAAAATAAATTGTAGTATAAAGTAATAAGTTAATAAAATGGAAGGAATTCAAAAATACATACATTTACTTACCTTAGTTCCATAGAGTAGAAATGATGTGAGAAAGAAAGAAAGGAATACAATATAGGGAACATTAGGTGAACCTATAAAATAAGATATATTATATATATATATATATATATATATATATATATATATATATATATATATATATATATAGGATGTGAAAATTCTCTACAAACTCAAGATTTTAGAACATTTTATGGTCTAGAAAAAGATTTAGTAGAAATAAAGTTATGAGCAAAATTCATAATATAGTGGTAAATAATTCATAGGTAAATAATTTTGAATGGTAAATATAAATAGGATAAAAAATAATTCATTTGAAATTTTGTTATTCTAATACAATAGAGTTGTGAGAGATCTAAAAGAGCCTAGAGAGTGATGATGGTGAAGATATGACAAGTGAGAGCTAGAGGATGGATAACTATGAAAATGGGTGTAGATTAGGTAAGTGATGAATTTAATTTAATTTTTGGTGTTTTTTTATTGAATATTAAGATAGATGTGAAAAATTACTCATTAGGAAGAAATTGTGTAATAGAATTGGCCCTAAGAAATTGTTATGTAGAGTAGGTATTAAGTGAGTCAATGGGTAGAAAGTGGTAGGAGCAATAAATTTTGAAGGCATTTATGATAACTAGTTTAAAACTCATCATATTTTTAGAATAGAGTTGGCCCAACTAGCTTTGTTGAAATTGGAAATGGTGGTTAAGGGTGATAATTGCATAGTAGAGGGATTACTTAGTATAACTCAATATATATGACTATATAAAAGAGGGATAATTTAGTTTGAATGTTGAAGTGGCTAAATTAGTATATCTTGGCTGACTTAGTACTTCAAGAGGGTGGCCAACATAGTTTTAAGGAATGGGATGAATGTATAGGAGAGGGTCGATGTAGATTGTAAAAATGGTTAATAAGGTAGACTTAGTATAAAATTGGCTGACTATGTGAGCTAATAGGGTAGACTTAGTATTTTATGGCTGACTGTGTAGGTTGACAAGGCTAATTTAGTATAATGTGGTTATCTATGTTGGCTAATAAAGATGACTTAGTATAATTTGGATGACTATCTAAGATGATAGGGAAGAAAATAGAAATAATAGGTTGATGAAGTAGTTAATTTATTAAACTAAATATTTTTAAATTGTATTTTTGTGACTTTTCTATCAATATCTAATACATTTTATGTTGTTTGGAATCTTGTAGAGGCAACATAGATTTTTTCACCTTGTGGATGAAACATGGTTTCTAGACTTTTTGGATAAAATATCAAATGATGATCATGCCTAACTGGATTCCCTATGGTTTGGAGGTATTAGGGAGATGTGTAACATCCCCTTAAGTGTTAACATAGGCACTACGTTCTTTAGAGCATTAGAGATACTAACCAATAATTTATAGTGGGAGGTAGATGGGGATACTATTGAGGTGAAATAACATTGAAATATGTCTATGATTTACTTGGATTAACCATCCTAAGTACTCATGTAATCTTTGGTGCCTTAGACTCTAAGGTAGAGAGGTGGGCCTTAGCTTTATGGGTGATAGGGTTAGATAGGTATTTTATTATATTATGAGTGTGCTTGTTTGTTGATTATATATAAAACATTATATAAATATAGAAGACCATGATAGGGCTTTTGAAATAACTTATTCTTTGTCACAAGTGGGATGGGAAGGTCCCTATATATATAGTGGACTTGTGTCAGTATATTCTAGAGTAGGGCAATCTGTATGACTTAGGATCAATTATTTAGGTGGAATTGGTGTAAGATATGTATGAGATGATATCTAGAGGGTATTATACCATGGGCCCTATGATTTTATTGAGAAAATTTATATATGATAGTTTCTTGATGTACTAGCTAGCTAGGTTACCCCATGTTATAGATGATATGCTTGGGTTACTAGGTGGTGATAGGACCATGTAGTATGTTTTTTTTTGCATACCCCATAACTGTAGACTTACATTTAGGGAGATTATATGGTATCCATATACATATTTTTTTGTTATTTATCCATCTTGGTCTATTTTTGTTATTAGCTTGGTTTCTATTCACATTATTAGGAATTATACATGGTAGGTAAAGCCATACATTTTTGTTCATGTTCTTGGATATTTTGGCCTACCACATATAGTGGCTCTTATAGTAGTTTTTGGTTTCTGTTGATGACATGCTAGGGATATTATGGGTAGAGGTCATGTAGGATCACCCCTTGAGATGCTTATTATTAGGATACATTAAGTGAGACCTTAGATAAGTTAGGCTCAATAGTATAGGGTAGATTGAATAAAGGTTGAGGAGGTAGTTATGGCATATGTGGAGATGGTGGGTGTTGAGGGTGAGGAACTAGCTACTACTAAGACACAATAAGCATTATAGGTTTTCCCATAATCATGGAGAAGATGGAGATGTCATTGAGTTGTACATGGGACAAAGGAGGTAACATCTACATAATGAGACCCTATGGTGTAGTAAAGGAAGTTTGTCAATCCCCTTCATTTAATAATGTCAATCTAGGGTTGGTGTTCAAAGGAAATATGTAATAAGATAAATATATCTTTGAAAATTGATCCCTTCTACAACAATCCACACCTTTATAAATTGAAAATCACTCTTTCATAAATTAAATCACACATGCATGAAATTAAATCACACTTATAGGATATTAAATTGTTGAATTGAAAATAAATGATAAATAAATAAAACACCTTTATGTCCACAATAGACTATAAAATGGAATAGTTACAAACACAAAGAGATAAAATAAAAATCTACAAAAAATTGATAATTATAAAGGAATAAAAAAAAATATAAAGATCCATATTTCTTAGAATGAGTGGCCATCTCATTCCTTGGAAGAAGATTTATTCAAAACACATGCTACAAAATAGATTTCTTACAATGATGGAGAGAAAATTATATTGGCTAATTATATTTAGGTGTTGGAGGTTGAATTTATAATCTCATGCTTCCAATCAACACTTTATTCAGGAGTACCAACCTAGATATTTTAGACTATCTAAATCTCCAAAAAACATGGAGAGAGAGATATTTATTAGAATGAAATTATACAAATCTATATTTAGATAAAATAGAAAGTTTATATATATATATATATACTTTAAATGGAAAACAATCTTGTGATAGCTAGAAATGATCTTGATCATCATAAAATGGACCAAAAATTATTAGAATGTCTTAAAAATGCTTTCTAAATTAGTCCATAGTGGCTATGTCACAATCCATATTAAGATTAATGAAGTCTGTAGAAAGTCTGATGAAGTTTTTAGCTCACTTGTGGAAGTATATAGCTACAAACTAGATGATTTTGTATCAAGTCTGATGAAGTTTGTAGATTACCTATGGAAGTCTATATCTATAGACTAGGTGAGTCTATAACTGTAGACTAGGTGATTCTATAAGTATTGGTCAAGTATGTAGCTAGGTTTAGAATGGATTAGGTGAGTCTAGAACTTAGCCTAAACATTAGATCTTCTTTAGGAGTTACTATAGAAGTCTCAAAAACTAATCCAACATTATACCTGAATTGTTACTCTTCATAATTAGAATATTTTCTAGTTTATTATGGAATACATATACATATATTGACATATTTTATTTATAATGATTATAAATATCTAAGAAATAGATAATGCAGTCATGTAAAATGAAAAATTTGGTTACTTGAGTGTGGATAATGAAACCCAATCTATAAGTCCTACTTTCTTTCACAACCCATATAGGCTTTTCTTTCACCAATTCCTAGTCATTCGTAATCTTTCAAACTTAACCCTTACAAATCCAGGTAACTCTTTCAGGCCTAGATCCATCCCCCTAGTTCTCATTCCCTTTAGATATAAGTACCCAACTTAGATAAGAGTCCTAAAACCCAAGGTGATTTGTTTTTGGTGATGTTATCCAAAGGCAAATTTGGTTCAAACAATCATATTTTCCTAAATCCTTATCTTAATTCATGTCAACCTAACATGAATTCATTTAACCCAAAATAATTAGGTTCCTTATAAAAGTCCATTCAAATTCCATTTAGAAGGGTTGACACTTAATTCTAGGAGAGAAGCAAGAATATAAGCTAGTACACTCAATCACTTTTCCCTATTCTCTACATAAAACCTTCCAATATTACTCAAAGCTTGTTAAAACCCTTGCACTAGTCTTTAGATATTTGAAGTATACCTAGTTTTGCATCTAGGTGCATTTTCATACATAAATGAACCAAGCACTTCAATGGAGAAATTACATTATCTTGATCCCTCCTTAGAGTATTGATATGTAGGCAATGTGACCACACATGAGGTGTGAAGTACATCCAACCTATCCTTTACACACTAACCCCTTCTCTCTCTTTCTCAAATTTCCTCTCATGTTCAAGCATTAAGAGCTATTAGGGATTTTAAATATTAAAATAGATTCACAATGAGCTTCATATACTTTTGGGCTTTTATATTTCACTGACAAGATAACATAGACCTATCGAGTAGAACCCAAAAAACTTAGATCACCTGGATAATAACATTAGAAAAAGAGTACCTCACAAAATAGAAGGATGTCCCACTTTTGGTGCTCCTATCTAATCAAAAAATAAAATTCAAGAACCTATTTTTGACACTATCCCAATCTCGTACCTAATTTATTAGACCTTATCTTAGACTAGATAGATTAGAATAAGATAAGTCATATTTTCTCTCATTTATTATTATTTTTAGAAAAGGAAAAAATATAATATATTTACATAAATCAATGGCTTAATTATTTCACATTATTTATTGATTTACTTTACTCCATACGTATTTATTAATTAAGAATAAACCTCCATTATTCTAAAAAACAATAAAACATTTAGTGAACTTGACTTACTTTGAATTTTTCATAAAAGCCCTAGAAACCTAGGGGTATATTCCTAGCTAATTTTTCACATTAATTTTTGAATTTTTCTTGAATATTAAAATAAATAATTTCACTCAAATTTTAAAAAAATTTAGTAAATTTTAAAATAAATTTATTTCAAACCTAGTCGAATACACTAGGTCCCCATAATTTTCAAGTAATTTTATAATTATTTTCTAAATTTTTAGTTACATATTAAAATTAAAAAAATAACTTCAAATTTCAAAAATTCATAGCAATTTTCAAAAATTTATTTTCGTCAAAACCCTATTTGCGTCTACTAGGTCCCATTAAATCAAGCATTTTCCCATTAATTTTTGAATTGTTTCTTGAATACTTAACTCAGAAATTCATTTTCAATTTCAACAATTCATAGTATTCTGTAAAAAAAAAATTAGAAATCCTTAGTTACATGTACTATCTCCTTTTTGTTTCTTGAGATATCACCTTACACTTATAATCAAATTGCCAAAATAATTCTCTTTTATTTACAAACTTTTATTACATTTCTTGCAAATAACAAGGAAACCATAATGGGCTCTATCATGTACATGAATGATAAAGTCTATCATATATTATAATAAGTCTTCATCCTTTGCATTTCATGCTTCTGTTTCATTATATGGGATGATATTAAAAAATTCATTGCCAAAAATGCACAAAATTTCAATTTTTTTTTGCATAATCTCTTTTGCTCATATGAAATAATTACCAACTCTATTTTTTAAAATATATTCAAAATGTTATGTTACATACAAAAATTATATATACCTTTATGCAAACATTCATGATCTCTATCCTTTACTTTCTATCACTCATATGGAAAAAATTTCAAGTTTATCATGTTAAACATGTTAGAAATGTTATGATTCATGTCCAAATTTTATATACATTAATGCACAATTTCATACTCTCCATCCCTTGTTTTCTATCTCTCATGTGGAATTTTCTCTATAATCATATTTCTATAAAATTTATAACTCCACTTACATGCATTTTATCCCATATATATATTTTTTACCTGGATGTATATGCCTCCTTGGGTACTCTTGTTTCAATGTCATATTTCATGCAGAGGAATGAAATCCCTTCTCTTCCTCTCCCTCAAGAGGATGATATCTACTTTCCCTCTAATAAATTCCATTCTTTTAGCCCTCCAAAAGGTGAGGTGGCCTCTACTATTGTTCCTAATGCATGCACTCAGCCTATAACTTATTCAAACCATCTTAAGCATAGGTACTTACATGTTCAATTGAAAATAACTAGGGTTTGCACTTGTGAGACTCTAAGGGATCAAACCACTAGTATGAGCATGTTAATTTCATAAATACACACCTAGAATCAAATATTATGTGAAAATGTCACAATATTGGAAAATCATATTATAATACATAAGCTTGAAAGGCACCTTAGTGTCAATCATGTATATGCACCTTCACCTAGTCAATTGGTTGAAAGCAATGTTACATATCAAAACAATAAATCTTAAAAATTAACTCTACAAATACTAATTAAATAATCATTCAAAGATCAAATAATATTCCAAGTGAGGTACTAAGGGAAATGGTTAAATCTAATTTGATCAAACTACCTCCTCTACAACTAGTGAGAAGATCCAAATATTATTTTGCATTTCATATAATACATGCACATCACACAGATTCATTTTTGGAATTGCAAAAATATATACAATAGATAATAGCTAATAAGGATCATATACAAGGTAAATTAGTCAAGCAATCCACAGTGACATAGGAACACATTCACAAACAATCAAATTCAGAAATAGTACGAAAGTGGTTACCAAATCATAACTTAGAATAATAAAAAGATCAAAAAGAAAAATTAGAGCAAAAAATAGTGCCACAAGAATAGTTAAAGTACAAAAAATTTGCAAATACACCTCTCCAAAATGAGGCTCAGCTTTTAAAATAGAATGGATTTGGTCAAAAACATCTACAACAGTTTGATTTTTAGGGTCAAGGATTAGGAAAGCATGCTCAAGGCATCACTAATCCTACTCTAGAAGTTGATAATGTTTATCACAAAGGTTTGGGATTTATTGAACATCTTAAAACAAATCATTTAGAGACATAATTTATCAATGGAAATATCTAGATATAATAAAAGTTAACAATAACACTCCATTGATTAAAAATCAAAATAATAATCATGAGTGGAACAATATAGGTTATTATGATTTCCAACATAATAGCAATTAATACATATGTTCAAATTCATATTTTCATTCATTACCTCATGCTTCATAATCATTCATGATCCCTCTCTTTGATACAAGACACCATAATAGGGATTCTTATCTGAGACTCATCGGTTAGTATCATTTATTCTCAGTTACATGTACATAGCTCATTTTTAATTTCTTGTACATAATATTCTTATCATTATCTATATATATTTTATTTTAATTTATTTTATATAATATCCCTATTCTTGATTTTACATAATTTAAACATTTCAAAATCCAAAAACATTCAAATACATCAAAAACACGAAAACACGAAAACATTTTGATTATATGCATCATCCATGCTTTAAATTGATACTACTACATTAAGACTTACATTTGTTGTTTCATGATATTTTATGTCAATTTATCTAAATTACCATGCTTCACTTGATTTTATTTGAGTGTTTGTAGTGACATATAAATCCTTGATTGCTACATTCTACCTATTGACAAGGCATCTTACTTCTACATTTGAGACACACATTGATATACATATCCACTAGGGGTATTTTATACATGACTACACCATCTATGTTATGCCATTCCTACACCATAAACTCTATATATCATGTTGACATACATTACTTACTAAGTTTACATTGATTATAAAATTGATACTCAGTAGTATCTTGTGCTTGTGTATTTCCTAGCATATACCTAGTCCTGTACTTACATGTCTTGCATACTTTCACTTCTTAATTTTATTAGTTAATATGAGATTAAAATTAAAACATATGCATTATTTCCTTTATTTATTATCATATCTTGATGTGTTTGCATATTTCTTAGTTCTTGTTCCATGCCTTGTATGTTTTTAAGACATTTGCCAATGTCTTTTACGTATATTCATGTGTGTACCTTTGGAAATTTTCCAATGTCCCTTTATTGTAATCTTCTATGTGCCTATGGACCTCATGACAATATTTGATTATTTCAAATAATATTTATAAGTGGAATTTGAACATGCCTTGTATGCTCACTTTCCAGTTTGAGTGACATGTACCCATGTCCATTGTTTATGTGGTCCCTTGGCCAACCTTGTATGCTTCTTGCTTCTTACTTTGTATGTTTATTGCTTGATTGCTTATCCTTGGTTTCAATTTCATGATCCAAATCATGTATTTACCTAGATTTTTTGCATGCCATAATAGACATCATCCCTCCAACTAACAACTAAAAACTAACAACTAAAAACTAATAACTAACAATTAACATCTAGCATTTCTAGTTCCAGTTCAATACATTGCACATGATTTTACATTGTTATATATATCTAGGCATACCTTTATTGATATTACAATATCTCATTACAAAAAAATTTATATCTAGATATTTATTATCAAATGTCACTTGTATATCATGTATTTATACAACATAACACACTTGCATGACTCTTTATTCTGAGGGTAGTCATTATAGGTTCATTATTCATACCCTCAAAAGAGAGGGTGACAAACAAGAGTTTTATCTTAGAGATAAAAGATCATATAAATTGAAATAAAAGAATTCAAATCACCCAATTTAGAATATAAAGGTCAAATCGATCAAAATAAAACAAAAAATAGTGATAATTCTAGATCAACAACCAGTTTTAGCATAGGATAATAATGCTAGAAATGGATATTAGTGCCAAACATAAGGGTGTCCTCATTTTCTCACTCTTATCTAGGCCAAAAAAACATAGGTTTTCTAGTAACAGAAAAAAATTAGCTTAGCTATAGTTTTTTCACATCTAGACAATCAAAATCAATAGTTTCACTACAAGTTAGATAATCCAGATATAGGGGGTATCATGCACAACATCATGGATATCACTTATATATTAAAATTAGGTAGTTGTCATAACTTCCAAATCAGAATCCATGTTCCAAACACTAGTGATTGGGGGAAATGTGCATGACACATTGGTCTTCTTTTATTTCTAAGTTTAGTTTATTACCCAGGCATTCTTAATAGTTGCATGCCTTACTCCATCTGTAGGTGGTTGTCATCATTTTAAAGTTGAAATTTCATAAAATTTTAACTTCTTGAGTACTTAAGTTCCTAAGTTAGATTTCACATAGGCATATTGTATCAGTTTTGGAGTGGCTTTCATACAAGCCTAGCCTCCATCTTTTGAAATGGCCAAGAATGGCCTAGTTTCCAACATATATTTGGTTATCCATGCCACATTGTTTAATTTTTAAATCTTCCATGGGCTCCATGAGCCATTTCATATGACATTTATTCTATAGTAGTATCACTTCATAGCCTCACTTCACGGGGCAATGATGGAGCCAAAGGACTAGCTAGCCTTTGTATTCTTGAGCTACCTATTTAGAGGGATTGGACACATAGTCCAAACATCAATTAGCACATGTATGATTAATTAACTTCACTTATTTTGTGATGATGGATTCAAAGGGAAATCCTTTGTATTATTGATCGACCTCTCTAGGAATTAAGTACTCATCTCCATTCATGATATCACTCTTGATTCAACACATACCTAGCATCATCCAACACAATCCAACATCACAATAGGTTTTGTATGTGTTCACATACCTAGTGAGGTGTATTCATTTCTTTCTCTTCCTCTTTATCTTACCAAACTTTTTATTTTCTTATTTTAGATATATTATATCTAGTAAGAATTGATTTACTCTATGATTTTCATTACAGATTCACACTTCATAGCATGCTCTCTCTATGCACATCCAGCACCACATAGCTTCATGAGCTTATCCTTTATAGGTAAGTTCAATTATGATTTATACTTTCTTTTATCCTAGTATTTTTATTTGCTACATCACTAGAATAAAGTCAGGGAAAATGTAGTCATGTAAAATGTGAAATTTGGTTACTTGAGTGTGGCTAATGACACCCAATCCATAGGTCCTCCTACTTGATTTCATAACCCTTATAGGATTTTATTTCACTAATTCCTATTCATCTACAACATTGTAGACTTAACTCTTATAGACCTAGGTAGTTCTTTCAAGCCTAGATCTATCCCCTTAGGTCTCATTACCTTTGGACAATAGTACCCAACTTGGATAGGAACATTGAAACCCAAGGTGTCTTATTTCTATAAATGTTGTCCAAGTGTGAATTTGGTTCAAATGGTCATATTTTACCAAATACTTATCTTAATTTATGTTATCTTATTGTGAATTAATTTAACCCACAATCATTAGGCTCCTTATAAAAGACCATTCAAAGTCCATTTAGAATGGTTGGCACTCATTTACAGGAAAAAAGCAAGAATACAAGTAAGTAAACTCAAGAAAATTTCCATATTATTTGCATACAACATTATAATATTATTCCAAGATTATACAAACCATTTCACTAGTCCTTAGTGATCTGAAGTATGCCCAGTTTCAGATCTAATTACATTTTCATACACAATTTCACCAAGCACTTTAATCGGAGAACTACATTAGCTTGATCACTCTTCAGAGCATTGGTATGTAGGTAACATTCCCACACATGAGATTTGAAGTGCATATACCATATATTTACACAATAACCCCTTCTTTCTTTCTTAAATTTCTTCTCAAGCTCAAGCACAAAGAGATCCTAGGGATATTAAAGATTAAAACAAATGCATAATGAGCTTGGTAGAGTTTTAGGCTTTAGTATTTCATTGATAGGGTAACATAGACCTATCGAGTAGAACCCAAAAAACTCAAATCACTTGGACAATATCATCAAAAAATGACTACAATAATGAAAAATAGGGTGTCCCACTTTCAGTGCTCCTATCCATTCAAAAAATGAAGTTTACAAAATTATTTATGACACTATCCCAATCATGTACCTCAATTATTATACTTTATCTTAGATTGGATATCTCAAAATAAGCTAAGTCATATTTTATCTCATTTATTACTATTTTAAGAAGAGTAAAAAATAGAATTTGTTTACTTAAATCAGTGGCTTAATTATTACACATTATTTATTGATTTAATTTACTCTAGACCTATTTATTAGTTAGTAATAAACTTCCATTATTCTAAAAAATCATAAAATAGACAACAATGAATTATAAATAAATAACCATGATATATACATTCTATTTTAATTTAAAGAAACTATAAGTTTATAAACTACACTTAGATCCATGTTGTATGCAATGAAAAAGGATTCTATTTTATGTATATAATGAGCCACTTTTGGGGCTCGTCATTAGTCTACAAGGAGCTAGGCTATAGAGAGAAAAATTTAAAGAGGACCTCAAAATTCAAAAGTTATTGATCTAGGATTTTTAGCTACTTAGAGATACTATAGTGGAGGTGTTAGGTGGATGTGCTGATAGGGAGACCATGGTTAGTGACACTAGTATTGGTAAGTAATGGTTTATGTCTTGAGTATTTCATAGATCACTTAAATGCTTTGATGATTTTGATATATATGTGATATCTAATGTAGACTTGGTTTTTATTTTGTAGATACTTCTTAGGAGGAGTTAGTATGGGGTGCATTACTTCAGACTGCACATAATGATATTTTGGATGGGGTGTTATTGCATCATGATATTACTACCATGGATGATCTTGTTATACCATATGCCCCAGTGTATGATAGTTAGCTTCACTTGGTTGGATAGGTGGACTAAGAGGTATAGGCATGAGGGGATGGTATATATCTACCCATATAGTTGGATATGGAGAGGTATGATCCTAGTAGGCATTAGCCTAGGAGTGAGTTATTTATATGGAAAATACTATAGATATTGGACATGTACAGGCTTAGCTGGCCAATCTATAAGGATAGGTTGATGGTCTTAGATCTAGAACTACCTCATTATACCAAATTATCTAGATCGGTTAGTCATAGGAATCTATGGGTAGTGTGGCTCAACCACAAAATAAGTATGATAGAGCATATTTCTAGACATGTTTGATATTGTATTTGTACTATATATTATTATTTTGTATAAAACTCTTGATAAATATAGATCTAGACATTACTTGGATTATTAGTTATAATTTTATCATGGATATATTGATACTTATGGGTAATTTAATTCTAACACATGTTTAATTTTTGATTTATATGCTATAGGATGTATGATTTCTTTTCTATCATTATGTGAGACACATGCATAGTTAAAAAGAAAACATAAAATCTGAATGAGTAGGTAAATAATCATAGAATGTAACACACACTAAATCACAATGGGAACTATGTAAAATAAAATATTAAAATATAATAAAAAAACAAATTTGTAATAATTTAAGGTAAAAGGAAACATACCAAATTAAAACAAAATAAATCATACTAAGTCTAGATAGAAATATGACAAATTTGTAATAAAATAAAAAAGATGTTATATCAAATGTTTGAAAAGTAATCACACTAGATCAAAACAATGTAAATAATACAAAATAAATATGGTAATTATGATTTTTTTTTAATAAAATGTAAAATTAATTCTATCAAAATGTTTGAAAAGTAATCACAACAAATTAAAACAAGGCAAATCATACTAAATCAAGATGGGAAGTATGAAAAAAATGTAATAAAATGGAAAAAATGTGATAATGAAAAAGAAAATTAATAAAAAAAATTCATAAATATTTTAATAAAAATCCAAAATTTATTTTAAAACAATATTTACTACATAAATATATTTTAATTCAAGTATCAAAACACACACGTTTTCCGTACACCAATTGATCTCGAGAAAGGCAATTTTAACAAAATTGTAATGGGAAACTTCCATAAAATTAAAATATTTAAAATTAATATAAAATTTAAGTATTTTTATTTCATATTTATGTTATATAATATAAATTTTCTATATTTAATCACAAACATGAATCTACATACAAAACTAGCAATTTCACTTTACCTGATTTCACTAAAAGCCATAAAAATGATGAATTTTGAATTCCAAATTATAATAATGATAAATCTGATGAAATTATGTAAAAGGTAAATTTATACAGTAAAAAAACATAAATAAACATCTAAAAAAAAAATGGAACCAACACATTGGAATCTACTCAAACTACACACTCTAAAACATGCAAACATACACACCAAATTGAATATGAGAATCTGCAAAACTATGAGGCTTCAATGCAATCCATGTATGGGATTAACATATATGTGTGTGTGTGTGTGTGTGTGTGTGTGTGTGTGTGTGTGTGTGTGTGTGTGTGTGTGTATGTATATATATATATATATATATATATATATATATATATATATATATATATATATATATATATATATATACATATATACATATATATATACATATATACATATATATATATATATATACATATATATATACACATATATATACATATATATATATATATACATATATATGTATATATATATATATATATGTATATATATATATATATATATGTATATATATGTGTATATATATATGTATATATATGTGTATATATATATGTATATGTTTATATATATATGTATATATGTATATATATATATATATGTATATATATATGTATATATATATATATATATATATATATATATATATATATATATATATATATATATATATATAGAGTCATAATATGATCTCCAAAACACAAGGGGTTTCATATTTTAATCCTTTATTTGAAGCACAAGTGCTTTAATCCTGTGTAAATTTTTGAATAAGTAAAAGATATCCTAGAATGAAATCTTGGCATATAAATAAACAAGAGGCCCCAAAGGTTGGCACCAAAATTACCAATATCATTTATTAGAAAATATGGAATAAATTATAAAATTAACCTATTTCTATATTTATACTCTTTCTCATAAAACATTTAGATCATACTTTTTTCCTCATTTGTTTCCATTTCCCAACCTTTCCTGAATTGGACCAACTTATCTTGAGGATAAGAAAGGAAGAAAAAACTAACAAGTTTATTTATAATCCCATTACTATCTCCTCCTATAAATCCACATCACAATTGGTATGTTTCCTTTTACACTTTTAAATTTCCAATTCTCATCAAATAATTAAATAAATATTTTTCCAATTTTCCTTTCCCTTATTCTCCTATAATTGGAAATTATATTAATTAATTATTAAATATAAATTACATAGAAAGGGGACATGAAAATTCCTCCATTATAAAAAATGATATCTCTCAAGAAGTGAAATTTTATGTGTTCAAAAAAATTTGGTCCTTCCCAAGTAGCCTCTTTTATGGGTAGATTCATCCAATGAATCAAATACTCTATAATGCTTCTATTTCTCAATCTCTTCACCCTATTGTCAATAATGGAATATAGTTACTATATCAGCTTTATATAATCATATATTATAAGGAAGATTATAAATTTTATCTATTTTATGATAATTATGCTCGATTTTTCATTTTTAGGGGTGATACTTGTGTGTTTGTAGGTTCCACATGCCCCAATTCTATGAGATTTGGTGGGTAAGTATCATGAATAATGCACAACATTGGAGAATTGTTATGTTCAAAGAATAGGTATTGGTAAATATAAGAAACTAATATCCTCATATTACTCATGTTCACCACATTCTCATCATTGGTTTTAGGATCTATGGTACTCTCAATGTTTTTGGTGGTAGGGATAGGTTTATTAGTGTTACCCTAATATTTAGGAAGAGGATATTTATAGATAGATAGATGGCCATTGTCCTAATTTAATTAATTATTTTTATTTTTGGTTTCATGAGACTTAATTTATATTTCATAAGATTGTTTACATTTAAATATAAGTGATTCATGGTCAAAGTTGGGTTAAAGGAGAAAATCCATATAAAGATTTTTGAATTGGAAACAAGTTTCATGAGAATGACCCCAACTTGCATAAAATCAAAAAAATTTGTTTGGATCATGCCAAAATTTCACAGGAGTTTATGGTCAAGGTATCATGGTGAGGGTTACATAAGACACCTTTTAATTTCTTCTAAATAAAGAGGTTTGTGTGGATTTGCATTATGTTATTGAGGAAATGAGGAACTAGGATGAGAATTGTTATTAGGTGGAAGTGAAAGCGTATGATCCATTATAGTGTTTGGATCAATATCTTAGATGGTGTGTGTGGATCAAAATCCACATTTTCTCATTTTGGAATAGTCAACCCTTTTTGCCTTAGGCTTTATCAACATCTTCCATAGTTCCTCCTTTGGCTTCTTCCTTCCTAGGATCCTTTTTGAAAATTTTATCTAATTTTTGACCTCCTTCTACTTCCCTCACATGTCAGTCTGATGCTTCTTTAGCACATAGAATCTCTCATTTCCCTCCAATATATCATGAGATTCACATGTGGTACCCTAGTGCTCATCTTAGGCCAGTTCATTTTGGTCAAACCTTTATATAGTGTCATTGGCTATCAGATGAATTAATGGGGCCCACTAAACCATTTATTGGTGAACTTAGTTCTAACATGAGGTGCCCTCATGCTCAATTTTAAAAATAAATTCCTAACTTCCCCCAAGAGGAGCATCTACTTTAAATGTGGTGATCCCATGCTCATCCTTGACAAAGAAATACCCATTTTCCCTAGAGAAGCACTAGATCAACATGTGTCATCTCTATGATTACACATAAATAGATTTGGTATGTTAAAACTTGGATTTGTATCATTAGCTAACCAAAAAAAGAAAAGGACCCATCATTTGGTTATAAAATTAAGGAAATGAGCCTTCACATATGGTGTGACTACATTTTTTCAAAGGCTAAGACTTTCCTGTTAGATAAAAGAGTTACACCATTGGTCAAGGTAAGTGTATCCTCATCCCTAATAACATAGTATAAATAGCTCCAAAGATATACATATGGAATCACTACACCCCTCCTAATCATCATGGCATTAACAAAACATCGTCACAGCTGTGAGTGCTAGGATTTTTAGGTGTCATTCTCATGAGACGCCATCTTGCCTATATATTCTAGGCTCATCCCTTTTGAAAGGGGTGGGTTATCATTCTATTGGTATGTGTTACTTTTGTAAACAACCATTTGTAATAGAATATAACTAATAGAATTTGGAATTTTCTCATTCTTAGACCTTAATAAGTGCCCCTCATGGTTATGACTAGACATTTTGTATGTGCCCTTGATGGCCTTTTGCAATCTATTCTCCACCTAACAATGAAGAGGATGTGGTATTCTATGTCAATTTCAGTGGAAGTTACATCTACTTGTCATTTGTTTTTTAACTTATATATTTTTTATCTTTTCTTGCCTTATAGATCTTATTTCATGATTCATGATCCCTTATGATTTGTAGTGCTCAAGGATTCAATCTATTCTATGTAATATTAGGTTAATGCTTTAAATATATTGATGATGTATCACATTAGTTAGTGTTATTTCAATATTATTTGCATTTCATTCCTTCTCCTATTTCACCCCCAAACTTGGAATGAAGAGCTATATTCTAAAATCCTAGAGGTTGATTTAAAGATCATAATTTGGTCCCACACCTATAAAGATTCCCATAGGAGGTTGTTAAAACTAAAGTAAGAGTTTTAGGCATCAATAATTTATATTTTTTGGCATGCCTAGTGGGACTAGATCTACTAGTTCAGTTAAATAGGAGCCCAAGTTTATGCTACAAATTCCTATAAATAGGTCATAAACATGAAGGAATCTAAGCTTGTTAACACCACCTCTAGGATCTCTAACTTGCCAAAGGACCACAAGGTCTAAAATTGCTCCACAATAACAAATAGATATTCACAACCTATCGAGGGACTTTGTATCATGAGATAGAGGTAGTCCACATATCCCTTGGATACCTCCAACTATGTGATACCCCATTCTTATGAATGTCTTGAATTCACTCCCTAATTTCTCAAGATAGGATTTCAATACCGTAGCAGAACATTTTCAAGATGTTGCAAATGTGTGTATTATGCACTACATCAATATTTAAGACATATCGTTAAGATTAATAGAAAAATATTTCAAAGGATGAGCTCGTGATTAGTACTAATATTTTCCAACCAATTCCATTGACACTTGGGATGACTTGGGAAATAAATTATTTGAGTGATTGAATGAGAAAGCAAACAAATCATCTCTCCTATAATGAATAATAACCATAAAGAGAGGCCTATAGTAAGGCATTATATATTTCAACACAAGGTTAAAAAAAACCTAGCAAAGGATCCCAATAATGGCTTGACCACCCACACACATGGCTATTATTTTATACCTCAAGTCATTCAACTCATATATTGTATCTAAAATTTAATTGATTAGAGGACAAACACTGTTAGAAGCTTATGATTTAGTAGTAAGGGCCAAAAATAATTTTATATATGTGAGAAATATACCTCCACATCCACTAATGTTGATTTTCTTGGAGATATTAATACCTCAATAGAAATAAGTCCTGAGTACTTTAGGAACACTACTTTCTATGTATGTATATCCACCCACTTAGGAAAACACATCTGCTCAATCTTCCCTAGCTACATAGATGAATGATATGAAGAGTGTCTTGTTGAAATTCTCTAATGAGATAATAAGACTCAAAAGGTATCCTGATATGCCTCCAAATCCCCCTTTCAATAACTACCAAGAATGTATAACACCATACCAATAAAACCAATACTAGGAGAGACAAAGGCTAAACCATAAATATTTGAATCATCAAGTGCCAAATCACTAGATGTATCCCAAAAACCAAATGGTTATGGTACCTGACCCTTTGCATATAGTATTGCCTAGTATGAGTAGAGAGCTAGTTACTAGCCAAAAAAACTTAGTGGATGACTCTAATTCATGATGATTTCCTTGCAATGATGCTTATGGACCTTGAAACTATCCAAGGGGAAAACTAAATTAGAAGGTTACCAAATAGTGATGACAAGGGAATGCACATAATTTAACCTACACATACCTATCTCCAATGATTAAGAATGTAGTCTTGATGGCACAAATGCAGGGGATGTCCCTAGAATAGGAAGAAGAAATGTCCCTAGACCACACACTATTCTCTTGGGTTGAAGGTGAAAATATTGTCTACATGAGTGAATTTCCCAAGTATAGAGCCCCATAAGTTCAATTATATTACTACACTCATTCAAAGAAAAGATTGGTTTAAATCCTCAAAGCCATTGTAAGGCCCAAAGTAAACTTTGAGAAATGCCCGACACCTTAACCCTCACATTCAACATATCTAAAGAAGAGTGAGGTGGTTTAAAACAAAGAAAAACATCCCAAGGTCTCACCTCAAGGGTCATACAATGTGGTGTAATATCTAAAGAGGGTTTCAGTCATGTCTCCCTTTGGGATGTCTTATTGATCCCTAATCAAAAGTCTATGATAAAAGAATCCTTAGAGAAGCAAGAAAATACCATGAAAGGAAAGTCAACTACAAAACCCATAAGGATAAAGAGGAAAGTAGTTAGCATGAGTACATAACCCCAAATTCCTTTGAAATTAATTAGTAGCAAAGAGGGGGTAGGAAAAATAAAACCTACCCCATTCTATTTGACACTAGTTATGGGGGAAAAATTATTACAAAACTCCATGATCAATTCGGGTGTAAGAATGACCATGATGCTTAAACAAATAGAAAATGCACTATAATTGAAGTATGATCTATGAAATAAATGAGTTATGTAGCTAGATGGGAAGAAGTTTTAAATCTTAGGGATCATCAGGGATCTTCCCCTCACATTATATTATTGTCCTATCATTAATATGACACAAAACACTGTAGTGATAGACATCCCACCTATCTTCAAACTATGTTTGTGAAGAGACATCACCACCAAAATAGGTAGGTACTTATCATTAGATTGGTACCATCTAATATTAGGGACCAAGTATGGTTTAAATTTGAAATTTTTTTCCAAACCACATCACCCAAAACACAGAGTGGATGAAGTTATGATGGTCTTCAAAGTAATGTGCACCTCTTTCTCATTAATGGAAACACACTATTTGGAGATGCTCTAAGGATAAAAGGTTATGGTTAATAGAAGTCCAAAGGAAGAAGACCTTGTCAATCAATTCATTTAAAATCACCCATTATCAAACTTTGACACCATCAAATTTATAACATACATGATCCACAATAAAAACCAGGCCATTCTAAAGGTCATGATGAAGAAAGCAGATTCAGAGTGAAGGGATTGAAGATGAGTCCATATTTTTAACTCTACATTTTAATGGTATGAAATACAAGACTAGATCTAGAGTTATCATTTGACTAACATCTCCTCCTTGAAAATAGAACCTCCAAGACTTCTAATTTTAGTTTGCATATATAAATAATAAGGCTAAATATGAGGTGTTAGTCTATGGCCACATACTTACCAAGTAGGTAGGCATCAAATAGTTTACGATATTTAGTGATATGAGTTAGTAGTAAGGTAAGTAATGGGGTAACAACCACAAAGAATGTGTGCATGAGATCTTACCACCACCATATATCAGATCTAATTGAAGATTTTGAAGCCTTCAACATTCAGATCATCCCAAGGGCTATGAATGTAGAAGATAATAGAATGACAATAATTGGTTACCAATTTGAATTAGTGATAGACTTGATCACCAATGAGTAAGCAATGAGGGTAATCATTAGGTTTGATATCTCAAAAAATGAACAGAACTAGTAAGTATTTGAAAATGTTGTTTAAATTGCAATGTTCCTCCATCAATCATGTGAATTCATAGAGTAACTACAACCAAAAATTGAAGAGGCTTATTGATCCAGGCATCAATTCAGGCGACAATTCGGGTGACAGTTCCACCCCAATTGATGACGGAACTTTCGGGAGCCATAACTTTTGCACCGTAGCTCCAATTGACTCGCCGTTTGAACCGTTGGAAAGCTAGGAATGAGGGGAACATCGTGAAATGGAATTGAGCTCTGATAAATGAAGTTTGGTCCCCGAAAACCCAACGGAAGTGCCTCAAATTTCAATTTTAATAGTGCTGTCTAAAAATAGTAAGTTTCTAAAAATAGTAATTTCTTGAATTATGTATTGTTTTAAATATTGGAAGTCATACCACTTCATCTCCCTCGAGATTGGTGACCTTCTACATCCTTCCCATGCTTTCAAATTGTGTATAAAAGAATAGGTAACCCGAAATGTGAAGACAGACATCTCTTCCCAGAGATAAGCATATTTATGTATTGCGATTTTGAGTAATACTACATCTCTTCTCAGAGAATTCATTGTTATTGTGTTATTTATATGTTATTGTGATATTTATCAGCCAGAACTTCTGAGTTTTGGATCAGTGGTATCAGAGCGGTTTGTCTTGAGAGTGTATGATCCCAAGGACGAGGTCAGGCTATAAGAAGCTTGGGTGGGAAACAACTGAGCTTCCAAATTTTCCACCTGGTCGCTCCAGACGACCTCAAATGGCAGATGACACCAAAACATCTGATCCTTTTAAGGAAATGGTGAATGAGGCCCTCCAATGGCAACAAGCACAGATGCTACAACAATTTGCCCAAATTCTTCAAACACTTCCGATGGGAAATCCTGGCTCCGCGGCTCCACTTCCTGGCTCTTCATCCAGGGAACGACCTTTCAGTGCCCCAACACCCTTCAAGGTCTAGGTAAATTTTGATATTCCTACATTTGAGGGTAAAATCAATGTTGATGCAGTAGAAAATTGGTTAGATCAACTGTCTTCCTACTTCTCTGTAAATAAGTTTACCGATGGAGAAAAGATTACTTTTGCTCTTTTGAAATCAACATTGCCTGTGAAAAATTGGTGGGAAGTGTGCAAAAAGAGGTTCAGCACAGATGACATTGGCCTTGAGATGGAACCTACCTGGGATGATTTTGTAGAAGCAGTGAAAGAAGAGTACTATCCCATCGGAGCATATGATGATCTCTACATACAGTGGCAACAACTTCGCCAAGGTAAGGACCAATCTGTTCAAGATTACACAGACACTTTTCATTCTTTGTCTGCAAGGTTGGGCATTCAAGAAAGTGAGAAACATAAGACTCTCAAATATCATGGTGGACTACAATGGTACATACGGGGGGAAATGGAACTCTTCAATTTGGAAACCCTCGGTGAGGCATACAAATTTGCAGTGAAGATTGAACAGAAGAATGGCAGAAAGAATACGAAGAGTCAACCCTCAAAATGGAAAAGTGATAAGGAAGGTCAAACACGAGGCCCAAATTGGAAGCAAAAGGAGTTTCAGGATAAGAAATCCTAGAAAGGGAAGGCTGGAAAATGGTGTGATTACCACAAAACTGGGACCCAATCCAAATAAGAATGTCGGGCCATCAAGTCATTGCTTTCTGAGTCACAATACTCAACGTCCACTACTCTGCCTCATACACAACCCACAGTCGAAGAGGACGAAGAAGAAATTGTAGATGCGGAGCCAGACACCATTGTCGTTTCATCACAGAACCGTGGAGAAAGACCAGATGACAAGGAAAGATTGTTCCACTCCAAACTATGGGTAAAAGGTACGCCTTTACATTTCATTCTTGATAGTGGGAGTCAAAAGAATTTAATCTCTGCTAAAGTTGTGAAGAGTCTAAATCTATCTGTGAAGCCTCATCCAAAGCCCTATAGTATTGGATGGTTAAGCCCAGGGAGAGACCTCCGTGTCACCCATCAGTGTCTTCTTTCATATGCCATAAAACCATTCCAAGATGAAGTCTTGTGTGATGTAGTCAATCTAGATGTTTGTGATGTACTCCTTGGTCAGCCATTCATGTATGAGCGACATGGCATCTATGAATCATGAACCCGAAGGATTACTCTCACCCTTGGAAAATGGCGCTATAGGGTACCAGAGGTACCACCTCCCACATCCGTCTCCCTGATCAGTGCGAAGCAATGTAAGAGATTGGTGGAGAAAACAAAGCAATTTGTCCTCATGGTGGTCAAGCCGCAGAAATCCACAAAGACCGATGTTGCAGTCCTGACTACGCAATCAACACAACAACAGAAGTAGATAGGACACATCATAGGAGAATATGATGACTTATTCAAGTCACCTACAGGAGTTCCACTACATTGCCAGGTAAAACATTCTATCGATTTGATCCCAGGATCACCTTTGCCTAACAGTCCTATGTATCGCAGATCAGTTTTGGAGAATGATGAGATAAAAAGATAGATTCAAGAATTGATTCAAAAGGGTCACATCAGGCCAAGCTCTTCACCTTGTGGTAGCCCAATTGTCTTGGCACCGAAGAAAGATGGAACATGGAGGCTTTGTATTGACTATCGAGCCCTGAATAAAATCTCTGTGAAGAATCACTATCCTCTCCCCAGGATTGATGACCTGCTGGACCAGCTCCGTGGTGCGAAGTTCTTCACCAAAATTGATCTCAAATCTAGTTATCACCAAATTCCCATCGATCCCACTGATGTCTGGAAGACTGCATTCAAATCTAAGGAGGGGCTCTTTGAATGGTTGGTTATGCCTTTTGGCTTAACTAATGCACCTGCAACCTTCATGAGGATGATGGATGACATCCTACGACCCTTCACCAACTCATTTGTGGTTGTCTACTTAGATGACATACCCATCTATAGCAGAACGTGGGAAGAACATTTGCAACATGTTCGTAAGGTGCTTCAAACTCTTCGGGAGCACAAGTTGTATGCAAATCTTGACAAATGCACATTCGGAATGACAACAATTCAGTACCTCGGGTATGTTGTGAATGCAGAAGGGGTCCATGTTGATCCAGAAAAGATTTGGGTTATTCGAGAATGGCCCACACCAAAGACCCTCACAGAGCTTTGTAGCTTTTTCGGTCTTGCAAATTTCTACCACAGGTTTGTTCTTGGATTTTCACATGTTGCTTGGTCACTAACCCAAGTGACTAAAGGAGGAGCAAAAGATACATTTCAGTGGGGTGAAATACAGCAAAGGGCATTTGAGAATTTGAAGAATAGACTCTACTCAGCCCCTGTTCTTGCCTTGCCAGATTTGCATCAACCTTTTGAGTTGATGACAGATGCGTCTGAATATGCCATGGGAGCTATCATCATGCAACATGGCCATCCTGTTGCATATCATAGTGAAACTTTCACTGATACAGTCAGGAAATATCCAACATATGATAAGGAGCTCTATGCCATTATGCAAGCCTGCAAACAATGGAAACACTACATCTTGGGAAAAGAAACGGTCATTCACACTGACCACAGACCATTGGAATTCATCCAAACACAAAGCAAGCTCCGAAATGAGAGGCATCAAAAGTGGGCCACATATCTTCAGCAATTCCACTTGATAATCAAACACAAAAAGGGGAGCTCAAATACAGCTGCAGATTGTCTAAGCCACCCACCAATTACTGCACTCACAACAGTTTTGGACCTGTACGGACATGAGACTGCCACTTGGGGTACCCTGTATGAAGCAGATCCTACCTTTGCTGCTACATATCAAGCACTTCAAAAAGGTACAAATGTTTCTAATTTCTATTTTCAAGATAATGTCCTCTGTCATATGGGACACATCTGTGTTCCAGTTGTAGAGCAACAAAAGATGATATGGGAAGCACACTTCAGTAGGACAGCTGGACACTTTGGTATTGAGAAAACATTGGCAGTTCTTCAAAAACACTTCTACTGGCCCCATATGCGAAAGGATGTAGAAAGATATCTCAAATCCTGCACCCCATGTGCGATAGCCAAGCTGACAAATAAGAAGCAAGGATTGTACACGCCATTGCCAGAACCAACCAGGCCTTGGGAATCCGTCTCAATGGATTTTCTATCAGGCTTGCCCACTTCCAAACATGGTAAGGACTGTATTTTTGTGGTAGTTGATCATTTTTCAAAAATGGCTATCATGATTGCCTGTAAAAAAAATATATCTACTGAGGAAACTGCTCAACTATATTTTGGTCATGTATGGCTCCATTTTGGTCTTCCCAAGTCCATTGTCTCAGATCGAGATAGCAGGTTCTTGAGCATCTTCTGGTCCACTCTATGGAAGATGATGGATACTAAGCTGATGAAGTCCACAGCCTTCCATCCACAGACTGATGGTCAAACAGAGGTGGTAAACCGCTTGATTGTTCACATGATTCGGATGTACCACTCCAAACATCCATGCACATGGGATGAGGGACTTCTTTTCATACAACGTGGATACAATCGGGCACTGCACAGCTCGACCAAGCACAGTCCATTCCAAGTATGTTTTGGGTTCTAACCCATGGCACCAGTTGATATAGCAGTTCCATTTTCCACCATGGAATACACACCTCATGGAAGATCTGAGGCAGCAAAAGCTACAAAGTTTATTGAACAAATGCAACACCTCCAGCAACAAGTTCATGACATCCTGGAGAAGATGAATCAAAAGTACAAGCAATGCCATGATAAACACAGGATTGCACACCATTTTGCTGTGGGTGACAAGGTCTGGTTGCGGCTCCAGAAGGAACGACTTGCAGGCCCACACAGAAAAATTTGGCCTTTGCGATATGGTCCATACACCATCACCAGAAGAGTTGGGGAAAATGCTTTTGAGTTGAACCTCCCAGCCTACCTTGGTCTGCACCCAATATTCAATGTGGAGCTCCTCAAGCCATATCATCCACCTCTCTTGGACACTTCAGTTGTAGCAGAACAACTTGACATTGATGAACTTGATCCACAGAGTTTTGCTCCAGTGGAAGAGGATCAGATTGTGGATACTTGGATGAAGACAACCAGAGGACGTTCTATTCCACTTTATCGAGTGGTCAAAAGGGGTCAGCTGAGCCATCAAGGTGAGTGGCTCACAGAGAATCAAATCAAGAAACAACTACCACACCTGATGGGGAGTATTGACGCAATGGGGACCATTGCTTTTCAAGGAGGGAGGAATGATCCAGGCATCAATTCAGGCGACAATTCGGGTGACAGTTCCACCCCAATTGATGACGGAACTTCCAGGAGCCATAACTTTTGCACCGTAGCTCCAATTGACTCGCCGTTTGAACTGTTGGAAAGCTAGGAACGAGGGGAACATTGTGAAATGGCATTGAGCTCTACTAAATGAAGTTTTACCCCTGAAAACCCAACGGAAGTGCCTCAAATTTCAATTTTAATAGTGCTGTCTAAAAATAGTAAGTTTCTAAAAATAGTAATTTCTTGAATTATGTATTGTTTTAAATATTGGAAGTCGTACCACTTCATCTCCCTCGAGATTGGTGACCTTCCACATCCTTCCCATGCTTTCAAATTGTGTATAAAATAATAGGTAACCCAAAATGTGAAGACAGACATCTCTTCCCAGAGATAAGCATATTTCTGTATTGCGATTTTGAGTAATACTACATCTCTTCTCAGAGAATTCATTGTTATTGTGTTATTTCTATGTTATTGTGATATTTATCAGCCAGAACTTCTGAGTTTTGGATCACTTATAAGGACCAAATCATGTAATTAAAGACAAATAAGCTATTAAAGGGCCTCACTATCTTGAAAAATATTTTCTACTTTTATGATGTAATGAACAATAAGTGAAAGTTTGTTATAGATAAGGTTAATTAATCTGAGTTTGATGTCAAAGGTGGAAAGAAGTTAAAGGTTGGAAAAAATGTCCCTCGAAAAGATAAAGAGCAGTTGGTTTTTTTATATGATAAATATAAATGATTAATCATATGGACTTATGATTACTTGAAGGGATATGACTGTGAGGTCATTAAACACACTGTAGAATTGATAAAATGAGACAAACTAGTTTGGTATAAACAAAGGCCAATAAACCTAAAGATAAAATCCCTGATGGCCTAAGAGCTATATAATCTAATTATGTATAAGATTATATACTAAATTAAGCATTCAAATTGGGTGTCTAATCTAGTTATTGTGAAAATAAAATAGTGTAGAGATCTAACTATGTGTGGATTTTTAGGATCTAAATAAGGCAAATTTAAAGGACACTTACCCCATTCCCTATATGCATAAAATACTCTAGACATTAATGGGTGTAAATATGTTTTCTCTACTAGATGGATTTATTAGGTATAATCAGGTGTGTGTGAATGAAGAAGACCAACACAAGACCACCTTTACCATAAAGTGGGGAACCTTTGTATATGTAAAGATGCCTTTTAGCCTTTCTAGCACTAGAGTGACATTCCAACAAGAAATGGATGTAACTTTCAAAGTCCTAATCAATAATATCATCCTCATTTACCTAGATGACCTCACCATCTTTTATATGAAAAATTAGGATCACTTCGACCATCTGGAGAAGGTCTTCCAAAGGTGCCAAAAATTTAGGGTGTTTCTTAACCCCAAGAAATGTGTCTTTAGAGTCCCACAAGGCAAGTTTATTGGATGTGTAGTATCAAAATAAGGGATCACCATTTATCTAGAGATAACAAAGGACATTACAGACTTAATCTTGCTAGTGAATAATAAGGGAGTGCAATATTTCCTTGGAAAGTTTAATTTCATCAATAGTTTTATATCTAACTTCATAGGATTGGTGAGACCAATCAACCTGATCCTAAAGAGGGACTAGGCCTTCAATTGGATATCTGAAGGAAGATAAGTATTTTATGAAATCAAGGAAGAAATATCTACCATACTTGTATTGGTTAACCCTTAATTTTCCAAATATTTCATTATGTATTTTTATGGGAGTGAGCATAGACTAGAAACTGTGTTAACTCAAAATAAAGAGGAAGACAAAATGAGCACTTGATCATGTTATACTCAAAAACATTACATAGGTATGAATTCAAATATAATTTTATAGAGAAACATGATTTTTCCATAGTTAAGGGCCTCAAGAAGTTCAAACAACTTGTGGCATGAAAAAAATTAATGGTGTACGTGGCCCTCACCAATATTCATGAATATATAATGGAAGGAGAAATCACTAAAAAATGGGATAATTAGATCACAAAAATCTTAGAGTATGACATCAAGTTTAGGATGACTAAGGTGATTAGAGGAAGGGGAATCTATGAGTGCCTAGACCAATGTACATATGTCATGTTGAAAGTAATCCTGCTAAACCAATTTAAAGCTGACAAATCTTTGATGGTCAACCAGACCCACTTCATACAAATTGGTCAATATCCCAATGACCTCCTTATGAATAAAATGCATTTATAAAGGATATAAGGGTATAGATACATACTAATCTAGGGAGTCTTATTCAAAAGGAACTCTGATGTAGATCTACTCTAGTGTGTTGAAAGACACCAAGCTAGGAAAATTCTCTAAGATATGCACTTAGCTCCCCAAGTGGCCACTTGTCAGTGAAAATCACCATGATAAAGATCATATGCATGGGGTATTACTGGCTAACCATGTTCATAAACTACCACTAGGTAGTTAAAAAATGCCAAAAATGCTAGTTTTTCATGGGGAAAAGAAAGAATTTGGTCATGCCTCTAAACCTAATAATGATCGATGAACACTTTGCATAGTGTGGTCTATATTTAAACAAGATAATCTATCCTATCTCAAGTACCAATCATAAGTCAATGTTGATAGCCACTAATTACTTCACTAGGTGGAACAAAGTAGTCCTACTAAGAGAGGTAACTGAGAATATGATTCTTGACTTCCTGGAAGAGCTCATAGCAAGATTAAGCCTACCTAGGATAATCATCTCTGATAACATGAAATCCTTCTTCAGGTATAAGATTTTTGATTTCATGATTTGGAATGGTATCTTCTTAAAAACTTCATCCAATTACTACCCATAGGGGAATGAGTTGGTAGAGTTGACAAACAAGAATCTGACAACACTGATCAAAAGGATGGGCATTGATCAACAAAGGGAATGAGACATGTACTTGAGATCAACTCTATGAGTAGACCACATCACTCCAAAATAGATCTTAAAAACCTCCCCATATGAACTTGTATATAGAAAAGAGATGTTCATGCTAGTGCCATAAAAACTCCTTGTGTTAAAGCTTATAAAAGATATTAGAATTGTGGAATTTAGAGTAATGGAAGTTAGACTCACAAATCTACTTATCCTCTAAGAAGTAAGAGAACAAGAAAGCAATGTGAACATTAAATGGTAGCAAGTAGTCAAGTGATAATTCAATAAGAAGGCATCAAACCTTGGATTTAAACCCAAGGATTTAGTCCTCAAGTATGATCAAAGGGCCATAAAGCTAGGTCAGCATGTGAATTTTGACTCTCTATGGACGGGACCATTTCTCACATCAACAACAGGTAGGGAAATGATTTTAAATTAGAAGATACAGAGGGAAATGCATTATATATCTCAATTAATGGGATCTATTTGAAGCATTTAAACTAGATTACTCCCTTTCCCTTGTACATTTTTAGTTATTTTCCATTTTTGTTTGTGTCTTTCCTTTCCTTTTTTATTATTTCCTTTTCCTTTGTTTCCATTTCCATAATTTTTTTTTGAATAAGTGTCATTAACATAAGTGGATTATAGTTGTCACATGTCCTCACCTTAGCTCTCTTAAATCTTCATAAGAAAACATTCTCTAAAAGATAGTTATCTACTCACCTCACCTATCATTAATGTTAAACTCTCTATTTTTTGTGATTCCCCATAAAGATGACTAAAAATATCTTGTGAATGGATCTTTGAGTGTGTGTGTTGCCCTTATCATTTATGGGGGTGCCCATTTTCAAATTTTCCATAATGATCATACCTAGTGGCATTGGTATATAAATACCCTCACCTCATTTTAACTAAACTCTTATATGCATTAGAGTTTCTGAAGAGCATTGTGCATTTTAGTAGAGCATAAAGGAACAAAGAGAGCTGAGCCTAAAACTAATAAATTTGTGAGTGGATTTACTAACCCAACATATTTTTCATGATAGATATTGTTTTTTGATAAGAATCCATGAGATGGATCCTTCCACATATTTCTAGGGAGAGAAGCATCCCATAAGAAAAATAACCTATAGATTGGGTAGTCAGGGATATCTTGCCCCCAAATATGTGGTGAGTAAATCATATGCTTCTTTTGCTACTCAATGAAATGAGAAACTGCCAAAAATCAAGAACATGGATAAAATAGACTATAAATACCAAGCATTGGTCACATATTTTATAGATGATATATTTTATCCTAAGCTAGCCAATAATCTAATAAATTTGAGAAAGGGTTCACGTGCTTGAATGATGGAAAAGGTCCATAGGGAGGAGTATGACTCGTTCAGCTATAGAACATAGGATTGAAAAATAGCACAATTCATGGTGCATTATGTTCATCCATATTCAAAAATCATTTCCATCTATGTGGAGAGGTATGATGCTAACACTGGCATAATTAATGGCAATGCCCACTTAAGGGTGAAAATTAGTGCAGATGATATCAAGGAGATGTTATGGCTCCCAAGTGACCCCAAAGCTCATATTTGTAGCATGGGAATCCTTAAAGATGTTTGGGTCTTTGAAGTCCATAAGATGGTACACTTCATTAGATTTCTCCTCAAGAGTGATGTCATAAAGATGCCTCTTCTACCCATCCCCCTAGTGAGCTTCCTTATGTAGTGCATGAAAGACACCCTATCTTTGTTAGCTTTCATCTTCAGGATGGAATCCAATGACAACATCGATGACTTTTAGTTGGGGGTGTTATTCCTCTTGACTATGGTAGAAAAAGGGAGGTGTAAAAGATAGATTTTGCATTCCATCACCACCAAAATTGAAAATAAGCTATAAATTTTTTTGATGTTTGGTACTTTTTAGTACTCATCCTTCCTCTTTCACCTCATTATGTACCAGTACTCCTAGTTCTTCTCCATGTATCTCAACCTCAAATCCTCTAATATAGACATTTTATCAAATGTGGTGACTTTAGTCACCATTTAGACCCATGTCTTATAAGTCATATAGAACTAATATGAGTTCCCATAGCTCTTCCTATCTCTAGTTCTCATTAAACTCAGCATAGAGGCCATTAAATTTATAATGATAGATTCATAATGATCATGGCTCACTAGGACAAAGATCCTAGTTGACTTGTTCTAGGGAACCCATTTTTATTTATCTAAGTACACAAGTTTTAGGGAGAACCCTCCCACCTCTTGCATTTACTAATGGAGAGGATCCTCACCCTAAAATTAACTTGCTAACTCAATGTGGTGGACTCTATCTATGGATCAATAAAGAAGAAGAAATGCCTATATGATGTTCCTTTTTTAAGAGGGGAAATCACAGTGGTAAAGATGTAGTAGGGATGAGTGATCATGGCTAAGTTGGTTGAGCTCATCCTTGACCTAATTGATGATAGATGAAAATATGATATAGATGGATAAATACTATCCTTAAAGACTTCCAATGATTCCAAGCATTAGACCAAGCCATAACAAGAGAAGAGGAAGTTGGCCAGGGAATACATCCTATAAAATTATGCATATATAGCTCAGATCTTATTAGACACCCTCAAATTTTGGGAATTCTTCTACAGTGTAATCTAGTTATATGACTCATATAAATAATTATTGAAGGGGATAAATAAGTAGCTCACCGAGAGGGATTAGAGTAAATATAAAATAATTTATTATATAAAATATAGGTATGAGATTGACAAACATAATTTTGACTAGACCATATTCATGGCTCTCAGTTAATCACCTAGTGTCTCTAAAGTGGAGGGGATATTGGAGCCAATTACCTAGTTAGATTACCAAATTCTAGTGGTTGTTCAAAGCTTGGGGAGTATCTCCTTTAAGGAGATTATTGAGTTAGATAGAGCCTTAAATGCTCTTAATAAGAAGACCTAGCCTGAGGAAGAAGAGTGGGAACCTTTATAGGTGGCTCTTCAAAAGTTGTAAGTTTACAATAACTTACTCTTCCTTTGAAAGTTTTCTTGGACTAGTCTAAATACTAGAGTTTTAGGTTCTCCCATCTATAGGTGGATTCCCTATGAGTCAGTAGGAAATATAGGTCATAATTCATGTTTTCTATTTTTGGAGTAGTAATCCTTTTTTTCCTCAGGGTTTCTCAACACCTTTCATGGTTCTCACCTTGTCCTCTTCCTTCTCAAGATCATTTTTGAAAATTTTATCTAAGTGTTAACCTTTTTCTACTTCCCCAATGTGTTAGTTCAATGATTTTTTGGCCCAAAAAATCTCATGTTTCCCTTTGGTTTAGTTTAAGATTGACACATGGTGTCCCAGTACTCATCTAAGTCCAATCTATTTTGGTTGGTTAGACCTTTAGATAGTACTATTATCTAGAAGATCAATTGATGAGGCCCAAATTTTTTTTTTTGGTGAATGTGGTTTCAACACATGGTACCCTCACACTCAATTTTGCAAAGAAATGCCCTATTTACCTAAGAGGAGCATCTACTTTACATTTGTTGCCCTCACACTTAGCCTTACCAAAGAAGTTCCCATTTTCCCTAAAAAAGTGCCATATTGACATGTGTCATCACCATGCTTATACATTAGTGTCTTTGGTTTATCAAACTATGTAATTTCATCATTAGACATTCAAAAAAAGAATGGAACCCACTATGTGGTTATAACAACAATGAAATGATCTTTTTTACATGGCATCATCATGAGTTTTAAAAGGCCAAGAATTTTCTATCATATAAAGGAGTTTCACCATTAGCCAAGTAAAGTATATCCCCATCCCTAGTGACTTAAAAAAAAAATCTAGAGAAATACACATGGCACCATTATGCCCCTCCTAAATGTCATGACCTTAACAAGACAATTTGGTCATGCAATATCTAGGATCTGAAGGCTAACTGCACTCATGAGCCTGGGTCCCTTATTTAGTAACAATGATATTATCATGGGTGTGAGTGCTAGTATTTTTATGTATCATTCTCATGAGAGTATATCTCACCTATATATTCTAGGCTCATTCCTTTTGGAAGGGGAAGTTTATCATTTTACTTGTATTTTCTACTTTTATAAATAACCATTTGCAATAGAATAGAAGTAATAGTAGTTAGCATTTTCTCATTCCTAATCCTTAATATGTGCCCCTCATGGGTGTGATTAGACATTTTTATGTGCCATTTATGGTTTTATACATTCTATTCTCCACTTAACAATAAAAATGATGTGGTATTTTATGTCAATTTAAGTGAAAAGTTATCTCTGCTTTTCATTTCTTTTTTCTGCTTCTATATTTTTGATGTTTGCTTTCCTTATAGATCTTAATTCATTATTAATAATCCTTTATGATCTATAGTGCTCAAGTATTAAATATATATTATGAAATAATAAGTTAATTTTTTAAATCTCTTAATGTATCACCTCAGTTACTATTATTTCAATATTATTTTCATTTCTTTTTTATACCTTTTCACCCCCCAACACAGAACAAAGATTTGGCTTCTAAAATCTTTGAGATTGATTTCCAAACTAAAATTTTGTCCCATTCTTGTAAAGTTTCCAATAGGAGGTTGTTAAACCTAAAGTGAGAGTTTTAGGCATCAATAATATGTATGGAATGATAAGTATCCATAACACCATCATTTGTTGCATGTTAGTTTTTATCTTTTACAAGCATGTTGGTTCCCATTGGAGGGTGGGAATGATCAAATTTACGTATAAGGAAATATTGGTGATTAACTTGGTCAATGGCCTCTTCCAAATATTATGGGGAAAATGTCCTAACATGGTATTATAATTTAAAATTAAGAGCATAAATGAAAAAATGGAAGAGGTTCTCATATACCATATTATGCTCATCTTTATTAGACAAGGCTTTCCATTATTTATTGAAAACATGTGTTATCTCAAATTATGTTTGTTTAAATTTGATAAAAGAGGATAAATTAATTTTAGGAATATCAATAATTTAGAATTATCAAAAACATGCATTTACCAAGTCCTCTAAACTAGTGATGGAGTGGGTTTTAAGTTGATTATACCAATCTATAAAACATTTGAAGAGAACTTTATCTAATATTTTGGTCATAGTTAATCTATTAAGTTTGACCCAATATTTGTATAGGTTGCTAAAAATTTTTAAGTGCAAAGTAGGATCTATAAATCCATTATAAGTGATAGTGGGAATTATGGCTCCTATGTCAATGATTGTAATTTTGGGTGAAAGAGGTTATTTTTATAAACATTTAATAGTTTTATTAATAATTGGGGGTTGATGTATAAGGTTATCATGTTCATCACTAAGGGGATGTGGTGGGGAATCATGATTTGTCACTCCCTATTGAGTATGTTGAGGTATATTTTGGAGGTAAAATAAGTGGTTTTTCATCTATATCATTTGAATTGCATTGGATGAGAGTTTATAACAGTATCTTATTAGTTTGAGAACTATTTTTAAAAGTATAAGTAACTTTTCAAATATTAATGTGTTGTGAGGTGCTAATAAGTTGAGATGTACTAGTATTATGAGATGTAGTAGTGGCATGAGAAGCGGTAGTAACATGGGAACTAGTAGAGGCATGAGAAGTATTAGTTGTATTAGATCCATTATGAGTTAAATTATAATTAAATATTAGTGTGGATGTTTGGGTTAGGTCCATTAAAAGATACAATAGCCATATTAGTAGAAATACTTGGCATAGAGGTCAAAGAAGACATGGAAGATGATGCCATAATGCTAGAAGAATATATTATAGAGGGTAAAGAAGTAGAGGAAATAATTAATTTTATTTCCCCAAATCGTATGTAAAAATTAGGTGAAGATAAATGGGGATCTCCAAAATGAGGCCTCATCATGATGTCATATATAAATTAAGGATTCTTACTTCTATATTGAGGGTTTTCATTGAAGAAAAGAATGATTTTAGTTATCTATTTAAGATCATTTTCATCTTATACCATTTTTATAAATAAGGTATTAAGTGATGTAAAATAGGGAGGAGTCCCCATGCAAGTAGTTCTAGTGGTTACATGAATCTTAATTTGATCTGAGTTAGATACTAAAAAAGCTGTTTAAGTATGTTTTTATGATTGGTAAAGTTCATCACATTATTTTGATTTTGTTTATGGAATTATCATACAAATTTTCTATGGTGATATGGGGAAATTAAACACTTATTGAAAAATAGGAAAAAAATGTTATTATATTAAGTTTAATTGGTCTACCATGTTCTATGAGAAGGTAAACAAAAAACTGCTATGAAATAGAGTCAAATAGGTTGACTATGTTCTTTTGGAAGACAAAAAAATATCTCCATGGGAAAATGAGTTGACTAATTTGATTGTGTTATATTGTAAGATAAATATAACATCTTGATTCGACTATGTTTTGTAGGTAGAAGAATATGGAATGCTGTAAATCTAGATGATCAGGTAGTAATTTTGTAGTAAAATAAGCTAAAAACATAGGAAACTAAGTGAGTTAAGTAAATCTAATTATAGCACACACCAAAAAACTTGTACCAACACTCTTGAATAAAAATTTTTCAATGCAAAATATAATTTGCAAACAACAAGAAAAAATACTAAAATGTAAATTCTAAACTAATAAGCAGACATTGATATATGTTTTAAATTATGTTTAAAATTTTTATAGGGCATTTAATTTTGTAAAGGAACTAAAATAGGTAAGATAAATATAGTTTCATTTATTTTAAGGCTAAAATGGATATGTATTGGTTATGGTAATGGCTTGGTTTTGGGGCCGACCCCCTCACTTCATAATACCATAATGATAAGGGTGTTGGGTGATTTTATAATATATACCATCAACCATGTATTTATACGTGACCAAAAAAATGAGTTGACTTCCCCCTTCGTGATGAAATCAAAAAAGTTTTTAGATGCCTATTTGATATCTTATGATTTGGTAGTGTGTGAAATAAAAAAATGACTAATCTAATAAATTAACCTTCATAGTTATACTATGTACACTACTCTAAGTAATCATTTAGATAATTTATAAGTGAATTAATTACTATAAATATGAGTCACTTTGTTTTCTTGAAAAAGACATAGTACTAGGTTGATTAGATCAATCTAGTATGCAAACAATACAAAATAGTGTTGATCTCATTAACTCTATCTATTACAAGATAGTATAGATAAACATAGTTCAATAAGTCAACTAAATTTCCTAGGCAAAAAGTAGTTATAGAAATAAGTGAAGATATTTGACTTCGTTTACTATAAGGTGAAATTTTTTGTAGAACTAAAAAACTAGGAAAGTAAAAACGAAGTTTGACTAAAATTAGGAAAAAATTAAATAACTAGGATAGTTAGAATGAAATTGAAGTTGGTTTAATCAATTTAATTTTTTGATTGATTTTAGCAATTTACCAAATCTATTGAATTATTATTTTTTAAATGTGTTGTCCAGATGAGGGATTGAACCTACAAAGCATAATTTTAAAACAAAGTCAAACTAATTGGCTATATTTGCATAAACTAAATTATCAAAAGTAACTACAAGAACTATGTCAATAGAAATGATTTAGTACTCTAATAAAAACTTATTATAAAAATTCAAGGACAATATGAAGAAATAAATTTACAAAATTGACCTAGTGTGATAATAGGGAAATACAATCATAAAAATCTGAACAAGATTGATAGGTTCACCTCAGTTGAAAAACCTATAAGTCAATTACCTAAATTAATTGATCTGATTGACAAAGTAGAAGATGACCTAAAAATAACATAGAATTGGGTGGATCAGATGAAGTTATTTTTCTATACAAGATAAAGACCAATTTGCATAATTAAACTAAGTCGTTTGGGTCAACTGAGCATCAAGACCTGCATGTAAATTGTTTTATGAGTTTTCATAATCTAAATAATTAGAAATAACTAAAATAACTATGTTGATAAAATCAATCTAAAATTCTAAGAAAAACTTATTATAAAAAATGAATGATAGGATGAAGAACTAAATCAATAGGAGTAATCTAGTGTGCCAAGAGGTAAAATATGATCATAGAGAGTTGGACAAGATCGATAGTTTAATGAATTTGAAGATGGACTATAAATAATATAAAACTACTTTGATCAGATCAATCCAAATGTTTGTAAAAGAGAAAGACTTGCTTATAGAACTGAACTAAGCTGACTAGGTCGATCAAGTATTAAGACCTATGTATAAAATATTGCATTGAGTAAATATAGTTAATCCATTAGTCTAAAAATGAAGACTAAAAATATACAAGGATTAGTTCATGTAGGGTTCAACATAATGTATGCAAGTGAAAGTGAATCTGATCTACAAATCAATCTTAACTTAGAGAAGAAAAATTAGATAACTACACCTATAGTAATACTTAGATAATCAAGGTAATGATGAATATGGATCCACTAAACATACCTAAGGGATATCTTATCATATAGTATGGATAGAGAGCGTTAAAAATCCTCTAGTCAAGAAAAAACACATAATAACCCTAGCTAAGTCTTTATATTCAATGCAATAAAGTAAATTAAATTTAATATAGTGCTTACTAAATATTGTGACACAAATGGGTGATAAACATAAATAATTAACATGAAAATAAGAAGTATACTCAAGTCAATGTATAGGTAATCCTATGTAAGGAGATACAATACATTAATTAACCATTGTACATAAAAATATATCTACTAAAAATTAGAAAGTAAGCATTAGGAATACTCACTTTGAGGATGAACCCATTGAGCCTTAACCTCTCCCTTGGACAATGCTGATTTGTAAGAGTTTTTTGTGTATTATGAAATAAACTAAGTATGGAAAATGGGCTATAGTTTAGTCGAGGACCTCATATTTAATCTCAATATTTATCAATACAAACGTTCTCCTTTAATAAGCATGAAACCCTAAGCAATGACTCCTTATCTAGAATGGCATAAATGCAGATAAAGAAGCACAAATAATAAATTCTCTCTATTGTAAATGGGGTGAAAGATGTTTATATAGCCTTATTTGAACCTAAACCCTCTTAGAATTTTAGTTGATGTAGTTATGCCAATTGACCTAATTAGTTAGGAAATAGAGAAGTGACATCCTAAACTAAGTTTGCTCAGATGACATAGTCATATAATCTGCTCAATTATTAGAACTAATCTTCCCTAATCGAGTATGTTTAGTAAAGTGGTAAAAAGGTGTTTTGAATTACCTAATGGATATTTGAGGTGGTGGATTGTTTGTATAAGAAGGTAAGGGAAGTTTAAAATCTTAAGTAAATGTATAATATGTGTTTGTATTAGTTTTATGTAGATTTATATGGAACAACAATCTTATGAAGCACCAAACTTATACCCACCCCTTTCCTAAAGCACCCTTATGGCTTGTATTTAGAGAGGTTGAGACTCGATGTGTTCATTCAAGAGATAAAACATCATTAATTGATAATGTTCTAAAAATATTGTGTATACACATATATCCAACGAGATAAATAGATAAATAGAGAGAGAGAGTGATTAGAAGGCACATGCCTCCAACTTTGGATCAAATGTGACTTGCCACATAGAAGTTAAGATTAGCTCAACTATGAAACCCAATGATACTTATAACCTAGTGAGGATGGATGATCAAGTCGAACCTAAAAAATATGAAAGATTGAGTAATTTGATCAACTCAAATAGAACAAAATGTGAACCAACTACTATAGTATATTGTCTCAATAAAGTCCATAAAAGTTTGTAGGGTGTTAGTACAATTTTTTTTTATATGATAATAGTCCATAAAAGATTTTTGGAATTTTAAATTGAATTGAATTTTGAAATATTATCCACATTTTGCATAACATATACATCTCAAATATGTTTCATTCTAAAACAATGTATAATAATGATACCAATGTATAGAATATTTCCATGACTATGAATCTAAATCATTTAACTATGTAATTTGGATAATTTTGAAAACTATGTAAGTGTGGGTAATGTAATTCCAAAGAATTCCCCCACTATATATGGAAAATTATAAAAATTGATATAAGTATAAATGTGGAGGACATGTTTTCAAAACATGTCCCCACTATAAAATGGAGATGTTGAATACTGAACAAGTGTGAAGAACATTCTTCCAAAGCATTCCCTAAATGAATATGATAAATATGAATGTGTGTAGGACATGCCCATATGACATGCCACCATATATATAAGTACATGTCGAGGTCAACATGACCCATTTTTTGAAAATTGGGACCCTTGAGAGGTTTTGAAGCTTAACCCTACAAGCATGACATATTTTGGATATTATTTATAATTTTAAGATCATCCACCATGTAAAACATGGGTATTTATTTATGGTTAGTTTTTAGCTTACATAACTTTATTAATGATTAGTCTTCATGTCTTTAAGTTGTAGGTTTCATGGAGCCCTAATTGATGTTTCATGTTCTAAAATCTTGGCACAAATCATCAGTTCAAATTTGAATTTGGAGGGAATTAATTTGTGGGAGAATTTTAAATCTTTTTTGGACTAAACAACAAGTTTCATGTTTAATTCTTAGTTATGTTTTTTAACACAACTAAAACTTTATCCTAAATTTTTTTTGTCCCCTTTATTGTCTTCCTCATTAATTCCTTATTGTTTCTAACCATGTCTAATATTCAATTTTTTAGGGTCCCTTTATTTTCTAACATGGTCCCTTTATTATATTTTTATCCTATGTTTTTAATCATAAATCCCTGACATAGTTATTAATACAAACAAGACTTTAGCCTTAACACTTTAGCTTAAGTATTTATTTTACCATGGGTCTTAACTTAATTTATTTACATCTTTACATATCTAATGATCCAAACCTCATCATGGGGCCTGATCGAATGGAGTAAAGAAGGCCTAGGTCTTAACTAAAATGTGCAACTAATAATATCTGATGATCCATGATTTCTTGTTACCTCTTCATTGGATGATGTGAATAATCCTAACAAATTTAAACAATTAGTCCTTTGAACCAATCATGAGTCAGCACTCAGATCCTAATAAATGGTTATCACTTCATCATAACTGAAGATCAGATGGAGTGAAGACATAATTGGAAATTCCAAAGCTTAAGATCCGTATAGAGTTACCCTATAACACTCCCATGTTTGAAGATTAAAAGTAAAGGGTCCCACATGATAAAAGGGACCAGTCATGAGTGAGCTCCAAAATCACAATCCAATGACTCTTGTTCAATCATGATTCTTGATCTCATAGAAAAAGTTATTCTTAAGTTATTAGGAGGCCTAATGGAGCTACCAATTAGAACTCTCACATTGAAACATAGGAGTTTTATGAGCTTAAATTTGACATTCACACAAATATCATTCGATATCTATGAAGATGCACTTGATGTTTATGTGATCATCAACTATAAGACCATCAAAGCTAAGAAATTAACAAGCTTAAAAATGATGTTCTAATGATCATCATTTGATGTCAATGAGACCATTAAATTTAAACTCATCAAACTCTTGTGTTTTAATGCAAGAGTGCCATTTAACACCTCCATAGGGCCTCCTAAGATCTTAGGCATATTTTTTTCTATTAGATCAAGTATCATGACTGAGTGAGAGCCATATAATTTTGATTTAGGATCTCATTCATGATTGGTCCCTTCTATTATGTGGGCCCCTTTGATTTTAATCTTAGAACATGGGAGTGTTACATGATAACTCTGTAGAGCTCGTAGGCTTTATAATTTTCAATTATGTCTTCACTCCATCTGATCTTCAACTGTGATGAAGTGATAACCATTGATCAAGTTTTGAGTGCTTGCTCATGATTTGTTTAAAGGACCAAGTGTTTAGATTTATAAAAACTCTTCGCATCATCTAATTGAGAGGCAACAAGAAAACATGGATCATCATATATTGTGAGTTGCACATTTTTTAAGTTAAGACATGGGCCTTCTTTTCTCCATTGGATCAAGCCCCATGATGAACCATGGATCATCAAATCTACAAAGATGTAAGAAAATTAATTTAGGACCCATGGTAAAGTAAATACTTAAGCTAAAGTGTTAAGGCTAAGGTCTTGTGCGTATTAATAAATATGTCAGTGTAAAAAGTATGATTTTAAGATCTTTTAACATACCTAAAGTCTTGGTAGGAGACCCATCTAAGTGAAAAACACCTTTCTCATGGGGTTCATACTATAATCTTTACTTATTGGTTATTGATTTAGGCATAACTAAAGTACTATCTCCATTATCAATCATATATTTATAAACTAGACAATCTCCAATGATAATAAAAATGTAAAATGGAGGAGGTTTAGTCACCTTAAGAGGTTGGGACTGCATAGTTGGATTAAATTATTTAGGATAACACTTACTATTTTTTTAGGTGTTTTTTCAAATATATTGAGATTTTAAATTTCCTCTTGCAAGTACTTCTTTTGTCCTGGGAATAACAGAGTATCCCATATTGAAATCGATATTTAATTCTTCTTCATATGATCCACAATACTAAGTGGAGAAATGGTTACATTTGACTATAATTTAGGAGTAGAAAGAGCTCCCAAATATTGTATGAATTGAGGAATTTAATGCCCTTTCACATTCCTATCTTTTAGATCTTGAGCTTATTGATTTGAACTTTTTTGAGGCATCTCATGTGTAGTTGCCTTTTGTTTTGGATAAGAAGAATAAGGGGCTACCTTTTCAGGTACTGAACCTTCTCCAATTTCACTTTTATTGGATCTATTATGGGCTGCAACTAATTTATCAACATTAAGTAAATATTGAATTTCATTTACAGCCAAGTGCTCAAAAGAATTCTCACCTTCCTGGAAGTTGACAAATGTAGTTTTAGTAGGTACTTTATCACTACCCTCTTTTTGTTGATTTGAGACTTCTACTTTAGTGAATAAAGGAATGTCTCCATGAGAAATATAATCTTCTTTATTCTTATAAGGTGACTGATTTTCAAATGAAAGAAGAACTAAACTTTGTTACATGAAAGATAAATGAGAAATCTCACTAGTTGGAGCCATTTCCTTGTTGTTTACTTGAACCCATTGATTATTCCATTGTTATTATTGAGCATAATTGCTCTGAGTTAGAAATATATCTCTTGAATTTCTTGGATCATTAGTATTATATTTCCTTTTTGAGAATTCTACCCTTGACCTTGTTTATTAGATTGATAGGATGGCCTATTGCACTGATAATTTTGATTAGTATTCTTAGATGGCCTATATGGTGGATCTTGTTGTCTCTCTATTACAACCAAATTATTAGTTTCAGATTTGAGGATACTATCTATCTTCCCTAGTATATCAATTTTATAACCTTCTATTTTATGTAACTTTGATCACTCTAGAATTTGAGAAATAATTAGAGTAGGAAGATGGATCTCTAGAAAAAGAGGCATTGGTAGCTTTGGAAATAACTTGCCTACTTGTATAATGAAAATTTTAGCCTTGATTTCTACTTCAAAAGCTTCAGGTAAAGTATTACCTCCCATGGATAGGATCATGACACCCACATCTAAATTAAGATCCTTTAGATAGTACAAAAAATCATAGTTAGGTGTAGACTTAATCACTACAGGAATTCTATCCCAAGTTTTTTTAAATCTATATTTAAAGTCCACCCTAAACTCATAATTAAATCTCTTAATTTTTATAAGTTTCTCCACAAGTGAAATATAATCTCTTTTGTCTTAAAAATACTTTAAAATAAGTTTTCCAAATTAATCCCAATTGTTGATTGATGCAGGAGTCAAACCTTTGTACCATTGAAGTGCTTTCCCTTTCAAAGAAGTTACCAACAAGATAATTGCTACATTTTATTATGTGGCATGATGCACTAAACAAAGATCATCAATATCTACAATATGTTATATAAGAGTTTTTGTATTTTATCTTTTAAAATAAGGAAGAGCCTTTAGAGTAGAAGCTATAATATCATCCCATTGATTTAGATTTAGAGGACTACCACCATTGAATGCAATAAAATCCTATCTTTTGGGAATAACCATCTGAGGTATAGGATTTAAAACAATATTTGGCTAAACAATATTGGGTTGAATAAGAACATTGTTTTCAATAAAAGGGTTAATAAAAGGTGTGGTATTTGAATTTGACTGAGAAGCTTTCTTCTTCATTGGTTGGTAAGATAATTTAGAGAAATATTTTCATTCCCTTTTGTAGATTGTCTTGTCACAACTCTTGGTGGAATGAAAAGTATACAGATCAAAAAATAAAAATTTAGAAATGAATAATATACTCAAATACATAAATAGTAATTCATAAATGTGAATAAGTTGTCCCACTGGGCATGCTAAAAATTGCTATCACTCCATTTGATAATATTAGGTGATTCTCAAAGTGTGGGTGACTCTATGATGATAAAAACCTCAAAAGAGGGTTGTTTCCTTTAGGATTTATCAATTAAAAATGACCTAATATGATTTTTAGGATGAAAATTAGAAGGGAAAACTAAAAGGAAATCCTAATTAAGGGGGGGTGATGCACTTTAATTTCTTATATTCTCTATAAAATATTGAAATTGATGCACCCATATGAATCAATAAAATTCATATTTTTCCCTAAAGCATAAATATTTTAGATGAAGGGTTGAAAGGAATTTTGGATCACAAAATTTCTTTTACCTCTTCAAATGACCTATAGAAGGTGAGATATAAATTAATAGGTGAGGAAGGGACTTTCCAAAAGGAGATATAATCTCTCTTATATGTTGATACATAATTAAATATAGACTATTCTCTATCAAAACTCAAATTTAAAACAAAAACTTTTTTATTGATGTATGGTCTAGATTACAATTTCTTCTTCTACTCTAGGAATAATGAAATAATGACTTGATTAGACATATATATATATATATATATATATCTAAACCTAATCCAATCCCTGAGTGGTGTTGAAAAGGGATAAGGGGTGGTCTTGGTTGACTCAACTCAAGACAACTCCTTTTACAAAGATTAAATAATTCATAAAAAGATTTATGTCCACAAAAAAATTGCATGTTTTTATTCAAACTTTGGTGTAGAAGGGATGATTGGCCCATTTCAGAAGTGAAAATTTTCATTTCATGAAACTATACAACAAAATCCAAATAATTAACTCCACTTAATTTGTTTGAAAGGTAAGTTGGAAAGAGAGAAAATCCTCTTTTGCATGGAAACCAAGAGTGGATGTGGCACTTGAAAAATAATCAACTAGAGCTCAAACTAGTCAAACTAAATTAGAATTCCTTTTCATGAAAATCCTTGCCAAAAATTAGATTTATAACTCCATTTGAAGTTGAGATGGAACATTGAATGCATGAGATGACTAGGAAAAAAGCATGAATTAGAACTAATCAACCAATGTGTAGAACCAATCAATCTCCAAATAGCCTTATTTTCATGAAAGGAATTTGAAGGATTAAATATACATAATTATCTACTAAAAATAGTATAAAAGTGGCATGGAACTCCAAAATGAACTCCTTGAGGATCAATTCAATGCCAAACTCTAACATAACCCTTGGAACAATTAGGCCAACTAGACCAATTAAGCCTAAAAGCTAATTTATGCACTTGGACATAATGAAACCTAAAAAATATTTCATGAAACCTTCAAAAACAACATATTAAACCTAAAAAATTCTTCGTCACAAAAAATGTGATTTTGATGAGAAAACCCTCACAATTTAGTCAATAGGGTTGACTAGGCCTATTTTGATAAAATTTTGAGTAGACTGGCCATTTTTATTGATTTGGTAAATATAGTTTATAGATTATTTATGACAAAATTAAAATTTTAGGATGAATAAAGATTCCTAATATTTGATATCCATTGATTATATTCCCTTGAACTGCCCTGTACTTCATTTTACATTTTTTTCCACAAAAAATGTGATTTCAACCCTCATCTATATAGATCCATGCATTAAAAAATATTTATGGAATAATATTAGAGTTTAATTTTTGTTTTAATTTTTTTTTAGTTTGATCCATGGTGATTTTATGGCATGAAAATCCACTTTTCTCAAAACTAGTTTTTTAGGAGTTTAGGAGGGTTTTAAAGCTGAATCTTCAAACTAATGATTCATGAGGTAAAAATCTCCAAATACATAACCAATTAAATTTATGTGTATAAAATTTAACCCTATGGTATCCTAAAAATATTGAGCTCCCATGTGAAATATATGAAAGGTTAACATTTGAATGAAATTTGCCTATGGGGAATTAACTACATTCTGGGCTGCCTAATCTCTTAGTGATTATTCATAGATCAAAACCCATAAAATTATATTAATTTGTCATGAATTATAATAAATATTTGTCTTAAAAACATAATAATATCATTTAGATAAACTCCATATGTGGTGAACAAAATGAGCATCTCAATAGGTGGCTTGGAAGGGTGCCTTGAACTACAAAAAGTGAAAAACTTCACTAAAATGAAAATATTTCCTTCCAAACCTCAAAAATCCTGAAAAAATAATTTTTTTACCTATACCATGTTATCAAAACACTCTGGAAGCGATTTTTCCATGAAAATTCAAAAAATGCCTTTTTGGCCTAAGTGCCTATTTTCCTATAACACACTATGTTGGTTTACATAAAATTTGGAGTTTTTACACTCTTCATATGTCTGATTATGATTTAAAAACATCATCCCATTATTTCAAATCCTTTACTTGGATTTATAAGCTTCTGAGGTACTCTAGGATGAAGCATGCTCCAATGGTGACTTCAAACAAATAGGTTGAGGTCTAAGACAAAAAAGAGAATATGTGAACTTTTCAATTGTCTATTAAAAATTTTCATATGGTTCAAAAAATCATGATGACCATTTTTAGAAAATTTTATGTCTTAACTCCACCTATAGCTCTAAAAATCTTCAATTTTCCCTCAATTTTGACCTCTATGTGTGAACCATCTACATTTTTTACTAATTTTTGCATATTTTAATGTTATTTCATGGTTTTTAGAGGCTATAAATATTAAAATTATATTTTATTATATAAATATATCATGTAGGAGTTTGAAAATAACCTCTACCCCTATTTGTAAGCACATCATGACCTTCAACCAAGCATTTTAGGCTTTTTAAATGACTGATTTTTGTTTTAGAAGTGGATGTTGATCATATGTGAGATTATTTAGTGTAAATTTCATCCTAAAGAGGTGTTTTTAGACTATTTAGAGCAAAATATCCCTCCATATAATTTCTTCATAGTAATTGACTTAAAAACAAGTTCTATATGCCTTCAACTAAGTACAATTCTGTATAATGGTTTGTAATGTAGACCATCATCCTTATGTTATAACCAAACATAAATTTAGCCCTCTCATAAGTATTTATAAGTCCATGATCACCTTACCATGTATGAGGATGCATTCATGTGCTTATTCTATCTTGAGGGAGACTTGAAACTTGTTTTGCCATGATTGTAAGGATAACATTGTATTTTGGCATGGCTATAGGTGCCTCTTTGGATATGAAAGGATGAAAATTTTCAATACAATGGAATACACTTACTTAACTTTACCATTAACCTCAACATATTCTCCTCCTAACAATTCCTTAGGGTTTAGGGTATGATGCTTCTTTAGATGTATAGATAATTAACACCTTCTATTACAACACATACGGGCCTATAGGATGCATATTTGATTTATATGACTAGGTATCAAACTTTAATATACTCCCATTATTCATTGGAAACATATAATCCATCACCTCTCTCTTCTAATGTTTTGGATCATGAAACATACCTTCTAAACCCTCCTCTTCCATCAACATTTGACTACATAGTATATTGATTTATCTTTGTACAGACCATGATGGAACTTAGAAGAGTTTAAAAGTGTGAAGATCCCTTGATATTTGTTATCATCATAGCCATAACATCATCCCTTCATGATTCAAAACTTACAACTATCATGAAGCCTTGTATGACACCCCTACCACATAACATGCTTGGTTATAGGGTTTTAATTGGTATTAACTTTAGGTTAGTATTTGTTTAGGTCTATTGTAAGTTAAAAATATAAATATTGTTGATGTTCTAGTCTTGTATCCTTTTATCAAGGCTCATTATGACTTAAATTAAACCCTTGATCACCCTAGCTCTTTGACGACTCAAACTAGTCATTGTATGTCTTGATTTATACTTAAAGGTTAGGCTTTCCATATTATGTTTCAAGCATGTAGGAGAGTTTATTAGGTAAGGTGAAAGAAAAGTTACAAGTGATTTTAATCACTTCCAATCTTGATTATATCACCTCATCATATTTTCTTAATGATTCACAAACACTTCGTGAAAGTTTTTATGTTAGACCATTATCCCTTATTTGATCCCTGATTCTTAAAGGTCCTTTAATCTCCATATGGAAATAGGTGGTCATTTTATGACTATGAAAACTAAGCTTTCCTTCAATAGTTTTATCTTGTAGGAAAAAAATCTCAATCATCACCTTTAGAAAACAAAATCCCTCATTCTATATCACTATCCTCTTGAAAACAAAACTCCTTCTCCCTTATTATAAAGTTGACTATGTTTTGACCTTTGAAAGGCTTATACAAACTAAGTTTAAGGTCTGATAATGCTTGGATGGATATGACAAAACATGAATTTTAAATGATAATCAAAATTCCCTCATTCAAGTCAAAATATATCCCAATCTCAATTGTCTCACATAAATTTCTTAAACCTTGGAAACCTCCCTTATCCCTATGACCTTTTTATTTGGTTGTAGGTGGTGACTAAGAAATGACTGTGACACAAGTTGTATCTTTTTTTTCTCCATTTAAGCTTATTTGATACTTTTAAAAAGCTTAACTCTCTATGATAATCATATAAAAGTTCTCTCAAGACAAAAAATGTTCTTGGTGATTTTATTCCCTTCTTGAAACCTCCAGAGGTCTAACCTATATGCTATAGGGTTTCTCTAAAATGAACAAGCATGTAGGTTGTTCGTTTAGAGCAGTAGGTGAATATCTATCCCCTTAAATAGCCTTTGAACCTATGTTCATACTCATTTCCTTAATATAAGCTACATAAAGTTACATAGTTCAAAAGTCTTATATCCTTTGATGACTACCTAGTAGTTACTCTTAAAAGGATGTTCCTTTATTAATTAAACCTTCTAATCTATGCAGTAGGCCTATAGGAGGGTTTATGAGAATTGTAGGGTTTATGTTCAAGAAACTCTACTAAGTTTCTACTATCTTGACATCATCTACGTCATTTCATATCTCATGATTCTTTTTGAACCAATGGACATAACCGTAATCCCTTTTGAAATAGACCCTCCTTAAAAATTTGATTGTATATAATACCTTGTGTATGGAAAATGGTTATAGGTTACCATTGAGGGTGGTTGGAAATCTTTTAAAAACATTTCATACATGATAGTCTCTTGAAACTTTGATAGGGTTTCTAGTTACTTGGAAGCACATTAGGCTCCATCACAAACCTTGGAACATCTCAAATCCTATTTCATATAATTGAAATAGACCTAAAGGCCTGTAGGTTGCTCTTTAGGCACAATATGTTACTTATGCATGAGATTCAAAGAATGATAAGTGACTTGTGTCTTAAAACCATGATGAGATCCTTACAAATATTATGACCTCAAAGAAGTGAATCAAATCACCTTGAAAATCCTTTCAAGTATGATCAACAACTCTAGGCCTATTCTTGAAGGTACCTTGTATGGATAATAGCTTGTATATGACCTTAAAATGACTTGAAGGCAGATTTTGACCCTTATCCATTTCTAATAAGCTTGATGAGGGAATTTTCCTAGACCTTAAAACAAATCTCTTTTCCACTTTGAGATTGATTCTTTCATTATATTTTCATGACTATATATAAATTAGTTGTAGGCTTTCATGGCTGTATATGAATTTGACAAACCTACAAACTCTCTTCACATGCTTTGATGGTGCTTTTTGATTAATTTTTTCTCTTTAACAATAGAACGTAGAATGGAATATGGGTTGACAGTGGAAAATAAGGTGTAAATATGAGTGAAAACATGGAATGAGGTTGAAAGGAGCATGAAAACACAATGGAAAAGGTAGATTATGATAATGGAATGAGGTAAAAGGGATGGAGGTGGGAAAGGAGCATAATGGAGCATGGGAAGTTCAAGACAAGGAGAAAAATAAAATAAAAATATATGAACCATCATAACATTACCATTTTAAAGCCATTGGAGGAGATTTAGAGATTAAAACTGATCCTTAGTTTTCTAAAAAAAACCTCAAAATATGAAAAAATTCCTTAAGAAATGTTAAACTAGATCATTATAGACACTAGAAAGCATGGAGATGGGATTTATTAGCCATGAAACTTGAATAACATTTGATTATTATGCATGGAAACTTGATGAAAACTCTCCAAATATATCTCTTGACAATTTAAAGCTAATTCCTTCTCCTTAAACCATATAATTCTTCCTTGAAAGCCTGTTAATACTATAGATTGATTAGTTGACTTTAAGACCTATTTTTTTAATTGAATTAGATAAATAACACATTTATAATTCCATGGATGGATGGATAAAGTCATTAATAATTTGGAACAAATTTAATTTTTTTGAAACTCTTCCCAAGTGAAGAGAGTTGAAGAAAAACAACTACCTTTTTGGATGATAGGAAATAGAATTTACACTAACTTCAACTAGATGGTTCATGAGAATGGAGAATCAAATTAATAAAATTATTATACCATTATTAATCTCTATAATTTTAATTTCTTCACCCCAAATTTGAGATTTTTACCCTCCTCCAATAATATGTACTAGTAGAAAGCCTATAGGCATGTCTCTCTATGCCAAGAAACAAGAAATGAACAGGAAGTTTGTTTAGGCCCTATATGGCCATAAAATGCTATGAAACATTTTATAAATCCTAGATATGTCCTATAAATGATCTCCCCTACCATGGATTATATATAACCATCTATATTTTACACTATTGCTTTTTAAATGGGTAAAAAGAAGCTCTTTTTGGTGTTTTGAAGAAATATTTTCACTTCCACCACTTTTAATGGAAGGTTTAAGAACCAATTCGTGCCATATATGCATATTTTCATATTTTTATCTTTTATTTGGCATGTGATAGGCTATTTTAGCACATTTTTTGGCTATTTAACCTTTCAAAACACCTTTTCATGACTTGAGATTTTAGACTTACAATATATTCACATTTTTAAACATGAATAAAGATCTTTTGGAATAATAAATGCTATTTTTGAACAATTTTTGTTTATTTTTAACCCCATTTTTTTATATTTTTGGCCAAAATTTGTGTTTTTAGGCCATAATTGACCAGTTTGATCAGCTAGAAAGGGAAATTGATTATTTTTGGAAAAGTTTCAGATAATAGGGGTAGTAATTTGGCCTTAATAGGCCAAATTACTTATAAGAAACAAACTCAATCTTGTACATAGATTAAATAGTGATAACAAACCAATAGGGGACATATGGAAAATGCACCCCTTTTAATACCATTTATTTCTTACACCCTCTAGGCCACCCCAAAAATAACCTTAGTTTGAGTAGCCACAACCTCAAAGATAAATTATACAAGGATATGGCAAGGAAATTTTGGAGAGGATATCTAGTGAGGGGCCTTCATCCTCAGCTCCCCCTTAGATACCACCATCCCTAGTTGATCATTTGGAGTTGATTACCCTTGATCCTGATCAAATAGTAGAGGGTGCCCTCAACGACCTTGATGAATCTTATGGTTCTGAGGAAGAAGAAGCACAAGTTAAAGAAGCATAGGCTCAATCAAGTTAAGTTGAGAAAGATAAAGGGAAGGAAATATCCCTTCATATAGTCCAAGTGGCATAGCCAAAAAAGAGGAAGGTAGAGTTGGCATTGGTCCCTATTAGATAAAAGAAGAGGCCAAGTTTGATTCTCACTCATCCCACAAGTGAGATCAACCTGTTTAGTGAATAGTTCCCAATTCATAGACCAATCATACCTAATTGGTTCATGTATGGAAAGCTACAAGATATCCCTTCCCATTCCCACACTTGGGCCTTAACCTAATCTATCAATGTGGATGTTCATGAAGAAATCAAGCCATGGATCATGGCTTTAATGAAAGAATAGTTAGAATAAGAAATATTGCCATTGGAAGGATAAAGAGAAAGAAAATAGATTCTCTAAGATCATTAAGAAACATAGGAGTAGAGTTTATAAATCCTCCAAAATTCACAGAGACATCCACCACTATGCAATTTAATCCATAGACATCTAGATTATAAAAGTCACTAGAATGAAGCCATGGTAGCAACTAAGGAATTCACCTTTTATAAAATTGATACTTTTACAATATTAACCTTATTTGGAGGGATGTAACTAGGTGAGGATATTATCCATAAGGAGGATATTGAAAGTCTATCAAAGGCTCACAATGCCTAAGTTATATCTAGCATTTGAGGAATGAAGTAGAAAATTCAAAACTTGGAAAAGGAAAAAGAAAATTTACAGATGCAAACCATTTTTTAAATGCCTAATTCCATAATAAACTTGTTTGAGGCTTCATTATTTGATATGTTTGATTCTTTGAAATCAATAAATCTTAGGTAGGATGCCTTAAACCAATAAGGTGAGGTAGCTAAGGGGTTAATGATAGAATGGAAGGAGGCAAAGACCAAGATAAGGGACCTCATTAGAATTCTAATTAGGAACAAGATTCCTAAATTTAAATCCATTAGATTGGCTCACTTGAATGTCATACTGGGAATAATAGTGAATGAAATATAGGTTCTAAGTACATGGACAAAGAATTTGGATAGACTGCTAGTTGATGATAAGGAATTGATCACTAGGATTGAGTATCCCCTAGGTAATATGCCAGTCAATCCTACCAAGTATATATCCCTAGGGATTATTGATGATATAGAGTATAATAATAGAGTCACTTTAGTGATGAATGAAGTAAAAGGCTAGAGTGATGGTAAACTAGGTAGTGATAATAGTAGGATTCGAGGCATGATCTTCATGATAAATGAAAAAATTATAGAATCTAGGAGCATAAAAGAAGCTATACCTAGAGATGATAGGGACTTGGGTTCTACCTCATGAAGCTAGATGTGGACCTAGAGCTTATCAAAGAACAACATCAGAGGTTCATGGAACTTCTGCAAGACCAACAAGTAGATCCTTCGGCAATGGGCCCACCAACTTAGTTAATATTCCTTTTTTAAAAGCATTGTAATATTTGAAATATGGATTACTATTTTTAAGGAATATGCTTGTTTGTTAGCATATTGCCTGTAGGTTAGTCCAAATTTGAGAAAAAAATGTATTCTAGAGCTTTCTTAAGGACATCTATCTTTATCTTTTGTATAGTTGTATCTTATAATTGATCGATGTATTGCTTTATCTTTCTATAAAAGGTACATATTACCATTTGTAAAAGGGGACATTTTTGAGAAAATTTTGTACACTTGAATCAATTAATATATTCAAGGAATTCTACAAAGATTGTCCATATTGATGTGTCAATTGTTAATATATCTCTTCTCTCAATTGCAAGTTTTATGTATTAAATTTGCATAATTTTTTTGAATTTTGGGTTGCATATTTAATTACAAGGTTTCTAATTTGTGCATATTCTAGATTCGTTGAAGAATATTAGATTTTATTCACTTTATTTTGCTCTATATTTAGATGTGCAAATGTTATTTGATTATAGTAGTAATTTTTTAAAGTAAACCTTGTTCTTACTTATGATTTTTTACATAATTCATTTGAAGTTTTCTTGGTATAGAGTGAAATCTGAGCTTAGGCTATTGTGCACTTTATATTGGTTTGAATACATAATTAGTTAAAATTTATGCTTTGTCATAATGTTTGAGGCTAAAAAAAGCAATCACTGATTTTTTTCCCTTAGTCTCCTCATTTTCTCTTTTTTAACCAATTCACTTTAGTTTAAGCTTCATTATAAATATTTATTTATATTTGTTTATAGCTTAATTTTTTATCATAATTGACTAAGAATTAGCATACATACTTATAATTTATAGAAAATTGGACCGAGATGGCTCCCAACCATCAATTAACTTAAATTTATGGGAAAAATTAAACATTGCTTTGTTGTTATTTCACCATAGGTAATATCAAATGAACACAACCTACAACTCATACTCTAAATTCCTAGAATTCTAAAATGAGAAGTGTTCTTGAACACTAAGGACATATGTGTTATACATAGAGGCATAACCAAGTCCTACTAGTGTTACAACGAGGGCCTTTCCATAAATTAGTTGGATCTTTGCTTATCTTAGTTTGTTTTGATCTTATATTGATGTTATGTTTTCACTTTTAAGTAATCCTTTTCTTAGGAGTGCAAAAATCATTGATACTTTTAGTTTGTGTCATATCTGTGTGCTTTCTTTAGACAAGGATCAAAGTTCTTTAAGATTTGATTCTTGGTTTTAGTAAATTTAGCTTAAGCTTTGAAAATCCATAGTATTTGAGGTTAGAATGGCTTGTTTGGATCAAATATTGGCATATCTTTCATAGATATGAGTTTATTTGAGCTTAAACTTATAAATATAGATCATATTATCATAATTGGGCATGTATTTAAGCTATATTAGACAAGGATAAATGTCCTTTACTATTATTTATGCAATCTTTGAAAAATAATATTAATACATAGGTTTAATAATAGTTATTTTTGTTTATTAGCTTGATACATCATATTTAAAAAATGATCTTCAAACTTCAAGCTAGAATTGTTAAGGATTCAAACTAGATCACTTTCACAAACAAGCGAACCTTGTCTTGAACTTGAGGTACATAGAAGAGCTAGGCATGACAAAGGTGAATGCAAAAGATCCAAATCTCTACCAACTTCCTCTCTTAAAGGTACCTTTGCCTTCAACCTTCATTCAAGTATGGCTTGGTTGCGAGACACTTCAATAAATGTGCCAGGTGTGGTGCATGATCTCCCATGCAACCCTAAAAAGCATTTTCCTACATTTAGTCCAACTGGTATAGTGACTGTTGAAGAGCATATCAAGTCTTTTAAATTTTATTTGAGGTTACTAAATATCATGCATGAGGATGTATCTTGTAGGTTATTTCCCTTTACCTTTAAATATGTTACTTATGAATGGTTTTTGAACTTGCATAATAATTATATCACTAGATGGGATTAGTTTACTAATGTTTTCATATATCAATTTGATAAAATTTTCAGCCCATGTGTCATTTACCATCATTTCACCACCATTAGAATGGATTGAAGTGAGCCCATAAGGTCCTTTAATGCTAGATTTCAGAAAATGTATAGTAGGACCATAGAACCCTACAAACCTAATGATTTTTTAGCTTTATAAATCTACAAAGAAGAATTGGATCCCATGACCTATAAATTTTTGAAGAGATCCATTCAAACTATAACTTCATTAGCTAAGGCTTATTCTAAGTCAGTGACTATCAATGATCAGATTCATCCCCAAGGACAAATGGACTATTTAATTCCAAATATTAACTCACATATGCCCATTTTGAACATCTTCCCTAAAAACAATCAAAATATTCCATCCTTGAAACTTCTTCCAAATCTAAATCAATTGCCCTTGACTCATGATTCTCCCAACAAGATCTTAGGATTCTTGAATCATCATACTAATGGCTTCAATGTAAATGATCAAGAAGTATTAATACCATCTACTAATAATAACCAAGTGAAAAATTCTAAAACTCCTAAGAATGAGAATGAATCTATCTTGGAAATGGTCCAAAAATTAAGCATTGATTTCCTTCATTTGCATAAAGAAGTAGGTAATATTAGAGATAAATCTAGTAGAAACTTCTCATTTTATAGGTTTAATAGGCCAAACAATAGATTTAAAAATGATAGTTTTCATAATAATAATAACAACAACAACAACAACAACAATAATAATAATAATAATAATAATAATGAACCATATTCTAGTAATAAGACTATGGACATTAATATTAATAATATTGCATTACCTAATTATTATAGGGTACATTATACAACCAATCATGGACATATTGATTGTATAGAATTTTTCAATATTTTTTAGGCTTTTCACAAGTAATTAGACACATTTGAATTGCTCCCTAACAAGGATAGTGGTGTAGGTACCTAAGTATCCAAATCATCTAATCAAGCCTTTATGGTGGAGACCTTTGATTTCCCTTTTCTAGAGGAGAATGAACCTAATGAGATCCATAAGGAGATCTAGGACTTTTAAAATTCTATAAGAAGACATATCCCTTGAGGAATATAGAGTAAAGGAAACCCTTGACTACCTCAATGCCTCCAAACAACTTTGGAACTCCTCCTGACACTTCTTCAAGCAATAATCCAGAGCCACCTAAAGGGAGTACCTTTAAGCCCAACATTGATATTCCTAGTTCTTATGTTAGAAATAGATATAACATAATTGAGGATATGAATAAAATAAAGGCTAACATCACTTTTAATGAACTAACATATATCATATAGCAAAGGGACCTCCTATTGGAATTTATACCAAATAAATCCAACAAGCCATCCAAGCATAACCATGCTAATGTGACCATGCACAAAGCTAAGGTAGAGTCTCCTCCTTTCCTTATCACTATTAGGATGTTTGGTAAGAACATACACAATTTATTATTATATTTTTGAGCATCTACCAATATCATAATAGAAGGTATTTGTAAACAACTTGGCTTGACTCCTATTAAGTATGATAGATTTATAACTCAGCGAGGCAAATCTATAGTCAAGGTAATAGTGGAATTTTAAAATGTTTATATGCAATTAGCTACTGAGCATAGGGTGTAATAGTTTATTGATATTCAAATTGTTGATATTCCTAATTTTTATGGGATCTTATTAAGTAAGGAATGGACCAAATATTTGAATGGCTATATATCCATAGATTGATCACATTTTTGGTTGCCTTAGATAGGAGTGCCAAATAAAATTAGGGTTGAGGGAGAGATAAAGATGAAACACATGATCATTGAGTATAATGGTATAAAAGTGAGGGTTAACATAACTGACTCAAAGTTAGGGGTTTTCACCATAGAGGTTACCAAGGCATGCGACCATAAAAGTACTCATGTTGTTCCTAGACTACGGAAGCTACATTTTTATGGTGTTAGGTATAAATTTGGATCTAGAGTTGGTGTTGTCTTAATTAATCCTAGTGTTAAAGAATATCATGCATACTATAGGTTCCAATTCCATTTTACTAACAATATTATTGAATATGAGGCCCTTATCCTAGGTTTGCAATTTTCTATAAAAAATAAACTGAAAGAAATACTAGTTTATGGGGATTTATAACTAGTGGGAATCTAAGTAAGGAGAAAATATGAATGAAAAATCTCATACAATAAAAGATATAAGTTCAGGGTTTGGGATCTAATTGAGTCCTTTGATGCTTTTAGCATTATCTCCATTCCTAGAGAAGATAACCAAGCTACTAATGTGTTGGCATCTTTTATATCCAACCTCATTCCCAACCAATATTCCCCCAACTTTAGCATTGAGTTGATACCTTGTCCTTCCATCCTTGACAATATGAACCATTTTTAGGTCTTTAGTAATGATCAAAATATATTAGATTTCATAACTAATTTTGGAGAATTTGAGGCTCAAGTTATTGATGAGGTTGATGAAAATGTAATCAGGGATGACAAATTTGAGGGTAAGGTCATTCAATTAAATGATAGTAAAATCCCCAAAGGCATGATTGCCTTAGAGAGGATATTGGACAAGATAAATTGGATGATCTTCCGAAGACTCCCAAAGTAAGTGGGATGGACTAAAATGTAATGGATCTTGGTCCCCAAGCTCAACCCTATTTAGTGAACATTGGAAAAGCCTACACTAATACTGAGAATAAGAAGGCAAAAGAGTTACTAACTAGCTATAAGGAAGTCATATCTTGGTCCTATGATGACCTAAATATATTTTATTTCATGGTCATTTCCCATAATATACCCATTAAATAAAGTTGTTAACCCTTCAGACAAAAGCAAAGACTAGTGAATCCTATCCTAGAACCAATGATCTTTAAGGAGGTCAAGAGATTACTAGATCCTAGAATTATGTTTCCCATTAGGAATTCTACCCAGCTAGCTAATTTGGTGCTAGTAAGGAATAATAATGGTGAGATTAGACTATGCATTAACTTTATCAATTTAAACAAAGCATTTGAAAAGGATAATTATCCTCTTCTTTCTCTTGAATAGGTAATTCAAGTTGTTTCAGGTTCAGCTACGATGTCTTTCCTTGATGGATTTTTAGGTTACAACCAGGTGTTGGTTTATAGGGAAGATAGGATGAAAATAACATTCACAACCAAGTGGGGGACTTTTTATTATAAAATAATGCCTTTTAGACTATTAAATGCATGAGCTGATTTTCAAGGGGCTATGGACCATGCCTTCCAAGGCCTAATTGGTAAGTGTATTATCATATATATGGATGATCTAATAGTTTTTTTCTAAAAATAAGGACCAATTTATTTACTTAAAACAATTTTTTGAAAGATGTAGAAGGTATGGAATATCCTTAATCCCAAAGAAGAGTATATTTTATGTCACTAAAGGCAAGTTGTTGGGTCATTTTATAACTAATGATGGGATCTCTATAGATATTGAAAGAGTGGAAGCTATATATATAATAGAGTCTCCAAATATTATAAAGGATCTAAAATCATTCTTTGGTAAGATAAACTTTGTAAGAAAGTTCATTTCTAGGTTTGTAGAGATTGTCAAGCCACTGAGTGACATGCTAAAGAATGATGCCAAGGTCGATTAGAATATAAATTCCTAAAAATAATTCAATGATATCAAGAATTCCATTATCCAATATCTAATATTGATAAGTATTGACTTTTCAAGGGACTTATATCTTTAATCTTTTGCATCTGACCATAATATGGCTAAAATTTTAACTCAAAGATTGATTCATGTGATCACCCGATTACTTTTATGAGTAATAAATTTAAGAATATTGAGTTTAATTATTCATTAATTAATATCTAGACATATGAATTAGTCAAGGAAATAAAAAAATTTAGGCACTATATCCTTAGAAATAAGGTGCATGTTATTTTACCTAACCCTACCATAAAGATTATGTTGAGCTAGAATGAGCTTAGAGAATGCAGAGAACTATCCAGGGAGAGAAAGACAAAATTAAGGTTGAAGGCAACACATAATTAGGTCAAATATGGGATCCTATATAGAAGGAACTTTGAAGGAATATACCTAAGATATATCTCATAGGAGGAAGCCACCCAAATCATGAGCACCTTCCATGAAAAGCTTGGTAGTGGACATCCATCTAGGAGAAAAACAACCCACAAAATCCTCAGAGATGGTTATTATTGGTCAAATATTTTCAAAGATGCCCAAAATCATGTAAGGGAATGTCACTCATGTCAAATTTTTAGTACAAAGGAACTAAAGGTAATAATGACTTTACAACCAGTTATACGTGATAAACCCTTTACATAATGGGGATTGGATTTTTTAGGGTGATCAAGCCCAATTATTCTAAAGGTCATAAGTATATCCTAACTACTATAGATTATTTCACAAGGTGGACTAAATTTGTAGCCACCAAACATTGCATGACTTAGGAAGTGATTAATTTCTTAGAGGAGAACATTTTTACTAGATTTGGAACTCTAGTCTCTTTGGTATGTGATAATGGATCTATATTTATATCCATTGAGATGATATAATGGGCCTATGACAATGACATTTGTCTCAAGTTCTCATCTAGTAGTTATCCCCAAGGAAATGGAGTGTTTGAGTCTACTAATAAGAACCTAATAAAGGTAATCAATAAGTCTATTGTAGACAATCCCAAGACTTAGCATAAGCTACTCAAACATGCATTATGGGTAGATAGGATCAGAATCAAGAAAGACTTGAAAGCATCACCATTTTTTTGGTGTATGGATAAGAGCCAATCTTTCTTATCACTCTCAGGTTGCCCACATACAAATTCATGCAATAATACATGGAAGAAATCTAGGAGATTGTAGAGTTAACATTTTTAGATATAATTTAGATGAAGGATGCAAAGGAACAAGATTTTATATACTTTAGTAAAAACTATACCATATTAAAAATATGGTTTAATAAAATATCAAATATTAAGGTGTTCAGACAAGGGGACATAGTTATCCTTTGGGACAAAGCATCTTATCATAAGGGCATGCATGGAAAGTTTAGACCTCTATGGATTTGTCCATACCAAATTGCAAACACCCCAGGGGACACCACCTTTAAGATTAAAGACTTGTAGGGAGTAGAGTTCACACTACCCACCAATGGATAATACCTCAAGCATTACTTCACTGTTACTCCACATGAAGTATTTATGGAGTAAAAAATGTAAAATGGTTAGACTTAGTGTAAGAAGGCTAGTTCATTTGTTTTAGTTCTTTCCTTCCTATCCCTTATTCGTATATAAGTATGTTTATATTTTTTCCCTTTGTGTCTTGCTTTACTACTTTTTGCTTGTGTGTTTGTTTTTGTTACCTTGTTCTATGATTCCAATAAGTCCTTTTGGATAACCTTCAGCTCAATATTTGTTTAGTTGCTTGAAGTCCCATAAATCAAAAATGAAAGTATAAACCTAATACGTATTCTAACCATGGTTCTAAAATATGAGCCTCATGTTATTATTTTATGAAACTATTAAAGACTGGTGAATAGGTTAACTATTCTATTAGACCCCAAATATTGTCTATACCTAAATTTGGTTTTAAGAAGATTTTCACTTGTAGGATGAAAGCTTAATTTGTTTAAGCACAATCATGATTGCACCTAAAAAACATCCTTTCTTGGGACAATAGTTACAATTATAGGTAAGTTTTTGAGGATCAAACATTTCACCAAATCCATAACCCTAGCTATCCTAGCTCCCAACCTTGATAAAAACATAAAAAATACAAAAAATACAAAAATAAGAATACAATGTAAAATCAAAAGCTTTTTAGTCATAGATGATTCTAATAACCTCGATCGAGGCTATAAAGTCCTAGATAGCAGTGGAGCAAGGCCTTGCATGGATCTAATGTCATCTCTATCAAGGATATGGATGTCTGGCTAGTAGGAGAGCAATGCCTAAGCCATCTTTGAGCTATAAACATGGTTCTTAATGAATATCTAAGCATGCTATAAGTTAGTGTTAATGATTAAATATGAGGAACCTAAAATTTGCCTCTTGAATCCCATGGTAAAAAATAAGTGGAATCAAAGTGCACACATAATATGATTATACTTTAATGTTGATACCAATTCTACAATTGTAAGATTGTTTTAACCATAAACTCATCTAGATAATGGTATAGATCAAATAAAGTGGATGACATAGTTATTTATCTAAACCAAAGTCTCTAGGTTGTAATATATTACTATTTTTCCCTTAGAAGTCACCATTTGTCGAGGTCAACATATGCCAATTTTATAAAATTGGGACCCTTGAGATGTTTTGAAGCTTAACCTTGTAATTTAAGTCTATTTTAGATATTATTTATAATTTGAAGATCATCCACTATCTCAAACATGGGTATTGATTTATGGTTTGTTTTGAGCTTACCTAACCCTACTAATGATTGGTCTTCATGTATTTAAGTTGTAGGTTTCATGGAGCCCTCTCTGATGGTTCATGTTCTAATTAATTTTCATAAACCCTCAGTTCAAATTATAATTTTGTGGGAATTAATTATATGGAGAATTTGAAATTTATTTTGGACTTAAGCATAAGTTTCATGTTTAAAGCTTAGTCATGTTTTTTAACACAACTAAAACTTTAGCTTAAAAATGTTTGATCGCCTTTATTACCTTCCTTGTAAGTTCCTTATTGTTTTTAATCGAGTATAATATTTATTTTTATAGGGACCCTTTTATTTTCTAATGTGGTCCATTTGTTAGAATTTTAGCCTAAATTTTTAACTTTAAGGCCCCAAAGTATTTATTAATATGAATGATATCTTAGCCTTAACACTTTAGCCTATGCCATTACTTTACATAGGTCCTAACTTATATTTCTCACATCTTTATAGATCTGATGATCTAGGCTTCATCATGGGGCTTGATCTGATGGAGTGAGGAATTTCTAGGTCTTAACTTCAAAATGTGCAACTCGCAAGATCCAATGATCCATGCTTTCTTGATACCTCTCAATCAAATGATGCAAAAAATCCAAACAAAGTTGATCACTTGGTCCTTTAAACAATCATGAATGAAAACATAAATCCTAATCAATAGTTATCAGTTCATCATAGCCAAAGATCAAACAAATCAAAGATATAGTTGAAAATTCTAAAGCCTAGGAGCTTTTATAGGGCTACCATATGGAACTCCCACATTCCAAGATTAAAATCAAATGGGTCTATATGATAGAATGGACCAATCATGAGTGAGATATTGGATCACAATCAGATGGATTTTGATCTATCATGATTCTTGATATAATAGAATGAATTTCACTTGAGATCCTAGGAGGCCCTATGAATGTGCCAAGTGGAACTCTTGCATTAATATATAGGAGTTTGATTAACTTTAATTTAATGTACACGTGATCATCATTTGACAGCTGCAAGGACACATTTGACATCCACATGACCATAACTTTGATCCTATCAAAGTTTATAACTTCATGAGCTTAAAATTGACATTATCATGATCATCATTTGATGTCTATGATGATGCATTTAATGTCTAAGAGATTGTCAAATTTAAGATAATGAATTATTTTTCTCAAGACTAGGTGCATTTTAAAATGTTTCTAGAAAGCTCATGAACTACCTTGAAGACTAATGGAATCCCTCAAAGGATGCTCAAATGATAGAAATATTTGAACTAAATATATTTAAATGGTCTTATGGTCTAAATATATGCAAAATAAACTGAGTCTAAGTCTATACCTTAAGGTCCCCATTGCATTTTATTTAAATACCATGAACCTTAGGCTATAGACTTATACTAAGTCTTATTTTAAAGAGTCTTTGTGATGTATAAATTATACCAAATGATTCTAACCAAAGGTTTTGGTGTATTTATTAATTCAACCAAAATATATTTGGAATTGGATCATTATATCATTTTAAACCCCTTTAAGCACATTCTATATGCTTGAAATGAATATTTTGGCCCAAAATATATGTTGTATTATTTAAACATAGTGTAAACTTTGGACTAAAATATTTAGCCATGGTCCCCTTGGTATAAATATAATACCCTTAGGCATAAAAATTTTATCCTAAAGTTCATTTCATGTTTAATAGACATAAAATGAACCTTAGCCTAAGGTATTTAAATCTAAGTCCATGCCGAAGTCTTTGATTTAAAATTTAGTGTTAAATTATTTAACCTAATTATATTTATGTTTATTAATATGAAATAGACTTAGGTGAAAACATTTTAGCCTAAGTTCCTTTATTCATACGTGTTAACTTCAAACTCATGCATCTTTACAGATCAATGGCTCATGTTTTATCATAAAAGGATGATCCAATGATGTGAAGATGTCATAGACTTTTTAATGGAGCTCTAAAATCCCATGGACTCAATGTATGGTGAAAGAACATTCAAAGGTGACTGATAAAGGATATAAAGGTTTTCTCTTCATCATTCTCCTCAATCTTATAGTACAAAATCACCAAAGAATTTTCAAAGGAACTCAAGAGGCTCATGGAGGTGCCAGGTGGCACAATAACGAGAATCAGTATGAGGTGAACCAATAAATAGGTAAGATCCCAGATCATAATCAATATCTCATGATAATAAAATATTCTAATCCAATGGTGTGAAATAAAAAGGTAGTTTTAAATGCCAACAAATAGTTCTTCAAAAGTCATTTATGAAAAATGTTGTGAAAGGTTCTAGATTGATGACACATAAGCACCATGCAAGCATAAAATGACAAAATAAGAGATATTGTGTGCCTCAAAATACAAAGGATAAAAGTAAATCCAAATCATGTATGATCCAAACTCCAAATGAGCTACTGCAATTAAGGCTTTGAAGAGCTAGACTTGCATAAAAGGACCCAAAGTAAACTTGTATTGATTACCAATGAATTCAAAGGAAGATTACATGCATTTTTTAAGCACAAAATAGCTAACCAAATACCATTTTCAATCTAATTATGAATTATTTTTTAGCACAAAATCCATGGTAGGTCTAAGAAAACAATTATGAGATGAGATAGAACTATACCTATCTACAAACAATGAAAGAAAGGTTTTCAAGGCTATGAAGCTGGATGTCATAGCCATAAACAGTGAAAATATGAATTGGTCTAAAATCTTATTTATCATAGAGGATCTCAAACCCATCACCAAGGAGGAGTAAAGGATTGATATGATAGTCATAAAGTATTATGAGATGTTTATAGTTCAAATGGTTGGCCTTTACCATGTAGCTACCAAACCAAAGCTACTTCACTACATTGATGTCCTTGCACTGATTTTCATTGAATATAAAATTTATTATGATTGGATTATCCATGAGGGAAGCTCTAGGAAATTATCCTACATTACCACACTATCCTTTGAAAAATAATAAAAACTCTTGAAACCCCATGTGGACCAACCCACAATCAAAGGATGGACCACTGAGCATGACCTAGACACCATCCATAGACCATGGTTGCTCTAAGGAAACCATGTATTCTAGGATTTTGAGGAAAATATCCACATTTAATAGTTTAGTGAAAGAACTAAGGTTATCATTAACCTCTTAAACAGAGTATATGGATCCCCTATCACCACTTATGTCAATAAGACTTGGGTGTCCTATGTTTACTTTATGGTGGAGAAATAACTTGTCCCTCTAATTGGGGATATGATTAGTGTCTTCCTAAGAAAATAATTCATTTACATCAAAATAAATATAAACAATCACATTTTCATGATGTCTTACTTGTTGGATGCCATACTGGATTCTATAAAGATCCCCAACAACAAGAATTGGTCTCTTGAAAGCAAAACCACCATCTATCACCACTACTCAAAACTACACACCTTCAAATATAGGCACCACATGTAATTCATATGTGAATGTTTGTATCTTATGTTTTTTGAAGCCATCAAAGGGATTCATATACCTAGGGTTCCCCATTTGATCAAGAAGTACATAGAGATGATGGATGATATCTAGTTTTATCTAGATTACATGGTTATTAGAATTGAGGGAATTCTAACCCAACACTACAGATTGCCTATCTACATTCATCCTAAGCTGGAAGAATAGGAAATTTAATCTCAACTCCTTCATGGAGTTGATGGATTTTTCAAAGAGAAAAAAGGGCCTTCTCCATCCCTTTCCTTTAACAATAGGAAGAAATTTTTTATAAGACTAGAAGTAGGTAGACACCATTTCTAGACATAAGGAATATTTTTCATTTTAGTTAGATGATCTCAGATAGTGAGATCCTTAAAATTTAGTAGGCCCACATATGAATAATAAGTAATTTCCCAAACTAGTCCATGAGCATGAACTGGGCCCTAATGATACTTTGTACATAAAGGCCAATTTTTTTGAAGAAGTATTGGCCAAGTTTAAGGGAACCAACCTCAATATTGTGCATATATTAGCAATTGATAATAAAATAGTAGGGGGCATATGTAAAATGCATCCCCTCTAATACCATTTATTTCTTGGACCCACTAAGCCATCCCAAGAATAACCTCAGTTGGATCAGCCATAACCTCAAGGACAAATTATATAGGGACATAGAAAGGAAAAAATAGTGAAGAGATCTAGTAACAGACCTTCATCCTTAGCTACACCTTAGAGACCACCATCCCTAGTTTAGAACTTTTAGTTGATTTCCCTTGAGCCTAATTAAATAGTAGAGGGTTCCCTCAAAGACATTGTTGAAGCTTATGGTTTCAAGGAAGAAGAAACACATGTTGAAGAATCATAGGATCAAACAAGGGAAGCTAAGAAAGAGAAAGGGAAGGAAATAACCCTTGATATAGTCTAACTTTCATATCCAAAAAGAGGAAGGTAGAGTTGGCATTAGTCCTTATTGGACCAAGGAAGAGACCAAGGTTGATCTCACTCCTCCCACAAGTGAGATCAACCTATTCAGTGAAGATTTCCCCATTTATAGAACAATCATCCCTGTTTAGTTTTTGTATGGAAAACTACAAAAGGTCCCTTCTTAATCCCACTCTTGGGCCTTAACCCAATCTATCAATTTGGCTGTTCATGAAGAAATCAATCCATAGATCATGGATTTAATGAAGGAATAGGAAGAAAGAATAATTATGGCCACTATAAGGCTAGAAAGCAAGAAAATGAATGATCTAAGATAATCAAGTAACATATTAGTGTAGGATACATAGCTTCCAAAATTCATATAAACATCCACCACTATGAAATTCAATCTAGAGATAGCTAGATTAGAAAGGGTCACTATAAAGAAGGCCATGTAGGAACTAAGGAGTTCACTTTCTAAAAGGTTGAGTCATTTAAAAGCTTAAACCAAGTTGGAGGGTAGAAACTTGATGAGGATCCTATCCATGAGAAGGATATTGAAATACCATTAGAGGCTCATAATTCCCAAGTTAGAGATGGCATTTGAGGAATGAAGCAAATAATTCAAAACATAGAAAAACAAAAAGAAAATATAGATACACAGGCCATTTTTTAGTGTCTAATGCCATAATAAACATGTTTAAGGATTCATTATTTGATATGTTTGATTATTTTAAATCAATAAATATGAGGCAAGATGCCTTAATCCAACAAGGTGAGGTAGTTAAGGGGTTAATAACATAATGGCAGAAGGTAGAGACCAAGGTAAGGGACGTCATTAGTATTCTAATTAGGAACAAGATTAATAAATTAAAATATATTAGCCTATCTCACCTAAATGGTATACTAGGAATAGTAGTGGAAAAAATCTAGGGTCTAAGTTCATAGAGAAATAATTTGGATAGACTCCTCGCTGATGATAATGAATTGATCACTAGGATTGAGCAGCTCATAGGCACTATGCTAGTCATTCCTACCAAGACTATAGTCCTAGGGATTATTTATGATACAGAGTAAAATAATAGAGTCACTTTAGTGATGAATTAAGTAAATGTTAAGATTTAGGGTTGATTAGAAAGTGATAATGGTAGGTTTCTAGGCATGATCTTCATGATAGAGGAAAATATTATAGAACCTAGGACCATAAAATAATTTAGGCTAGAGATGATAAGGAATTTGATGAACTATTTGATCAAGAATAGGTCTACCTCATGAATCAAGAGATGGACCTATAGCTTATCAAAGAACAACATCAAAGGGCCATGGAAAATCTAAAAGACCAACAAGGAGATCCATCAATAATGGGCCCACCAACTTAGTTAATATTCCTTTTTGTAAAGCATTGTAATATTTCAAATAGGTAATAATATTTTGTAAGGCATATGCTAAATTTTTAGCATAGCTTCTAGGTCAGTCCAATTTTGAGAAACAAATGTATTCTAGAGTCTCTTGAGAAATACAATTATCTTTATCTTTTGAATATTTGTATCTTATAACTGATTGGTGTACTACCTTATCTTTCTATAAAAGGCATGTATTACCATTGGTAAAAGGGGAGATTTTTGAACAAATTTTGTACACTTAAAGAAATTAATACAATCAAGGAATTATATAAAGATTGTCCATATTGATGTGTCAATTGTTAACATATCTCTTCTCTCAATTACAAGTTTTATGTCTTAAATTTGAATAGTTTCTTTCAATTCTGGGTTACATCTTTAATCACAAGGTTTATAATTTGTGTATATGATAGGTTAGTTGAAGGATATTAGATTTTATTCACTTCATTTTGTTGTATATTCAGACGTGCAAATATTATTTTATTATAGTACTAAATATTTAAAGCAAACTTAGTTATTACTTGTGATTCTTTACATCACTCCTTCAATATATGATTGGTATATAGTGAAATCTGAGCTTAGGCTATTTTTGAATTTATATTGGTTTGAATGCATAATTAGTTACAATTGATGCTTTTTCATAATGTTTTAGGCTAAAATAAGAAATCACTCATTTAATTTATACCTTACTCTCCTCATTTACCCTTTTTTTTAACCAGATCACTTTAAATTAAGCTTCACTATAAATATCCATCTAGATTAGTTTGTAGCTTAAGTTATGACCATAATTGACTAAGCATTAGAATATATAATTAAAATTTATATAAAATTGGACCATGATAGCTCCCAATACTCAATTAACATAAATTTGTGGGAACAATTAAACATTGATGTGTTGCTACTTCACCACAAGTAACATCAAGTTGCCACAGCCCACTACTCATGCTCTAAATTCATAAAATTCTAAAATGATAAGTGTTCTTGAACACTAAGGAAATATTTGGTACACATAGAGGCATCAAAAATACCACATAATGCATGAGTGTGGAGAACATGTTTCCAAATCATGGCCTCACTAAATTTGAAATCTATACCAAGTGTGGAGATCACACCTATTCACTTTCCCCCTATAATATAACCCCATTTTGAGGAAAGGGAAAGATAGGAAATAGTAGTTACCCAACCTTAAAAGGATAAGATGACTATATAATATGTGAATATAACTATGTATCATATAAAAGGTAACATGTTCTAGTTAAATGAATCATTAAATCACATAGAACCAATGTGAACCCTTGTAGGACTAAGATGCATGATAAATATCATGGAAAATTCTAGATATTAATAGTAAAATATCAAAAACAAAACAAGAAAACACACCTGAGAACTTAAAAGTAGGTCAAAACACAATGGTATAAGGAGATGAAAAATAAGGGGTATGTTCAAATGCTACACAATCTAAGGGACATGACTTAGTCAGATGTATATAAAATCAAGAATGACATATTAAAATGTCCATAAAAAAACCATGACATATGAAAATGTCAAATAAATCATACATATACATGGGGGATACAAGCACATAACCATATTAAAATGATCTAACAATGAATACAATAATAAGTTAAGACACTCAAGAAGTGCATAAATTAAATCATAAGCAACTAGCATAAACATGTCATAGCATCCCATGGATCTCATGTGTTAAGAAAAAATGTCAAATGTATATCATATCAAGTACCTTATGTAATATTATAATCATGGATAAAGGCATGTGTAATTACATATGTAAACTTGAACATGATAATGTAGATTTATCATCAAACCATATAACCTATGTGTATCAAGATAAAATAAGTAGATGCCCTCAATGTCTAAAATAGGAATATATCATGTATTTGTGTGTGCGTATATTGTACTCAAGTAAAATAGTAACAAATATTTATATGTAGGATTAACTAATTATAATTTTCATCAACATGGAACAAACACATTGATACCTAAGAGCCAATAAAACATGTAGGTGTCAAACTTGTTTTTGGATTTTTGGATTTTGTTTATTTTTTTAGTATTTTTACAATATTTCAATAGGAACTATCATCCTATGATGCCATCTAATGGATGGTCATATATATCTTCCCACTCTAAACCATACAACCTTAATTTAGATCTTTTACAGTGTTTGCATCATGATTATATAGTTTTAAAAGGTAGATAACTTGTTCCTCCTCACATTTTCCATGTTTAGTATAATAAGTAATGATATAATTTGAAATATGTATTAATTTTTCATTGTGAGGAAAGGAAATACCTTATTTATTTGAATAAACTTTTCCTCTATTTGGTATAAACAAAAAATTTCCTAGTGTAAGTCCATAAGGGGATGTGGTAGGCATAATATAAACCCATGTTTAAATTACTTTAGTAAATAAAACAATTGGTATTCTTATATTTGGCAAAGAGTCTTTCCAACATCTTTTTTTTTGTAAGTTTGATAAATATAATTCAATTTGTTGTAACCATCTTACACTTTAAGTAGATTTTGCTTTTGTAGGATCAATATGGTTATGCCAAAAATAAGCACCACCCATATATAAGGTAATTATTAAATATTGTTGGCATAATTAATTTTTGTGTCATTCATTATGAGATTATTGAATAAGATACAGACCTTGGATGGGCTCCATGTTAATTAGCATTGTCAAATTGGTCATATAAATAATAGGAATACCACATTATTGTGCATTATGTTCCTTTTGTAAGTTATCTCCATCCTTTGTATTTGGAGGGAGATATGTTAAGTTCCTTTCATTGAGTAAATAAGAAGGAAACATATCTATGCAAATAGTTATATAAGTCGGTAAATGATGCATATTTTTTTATGAAATTTCATTTCCTTTAATAAAAAAATAATGCCTCTACTAAAGATAAATTATAATTCCAAATCTAAGGGTCTAAATTTTATCTCATATTATGAACTTTTTGAATTGAATAGTATAATCCTTAAGGCATGAATCCTCACATTTTTTTAAATAGTGAAAATGTTCTAATGTAAGTTTTTTCACCTTAGGGATATTAAAATCCATGAAGAATGCACCTTATAATTGTAATAAAGTGTTTAAGGTCTTTGGTAAACTATGGAACAAACGTTGATCCTCATCAGAAATAATCATATGAAAAACATTTAGAAATATTTTGTCATCTTTTGACCATTTATGAAAATAATGTACATTTCTAATCATGTGGTTGAATTTTTCCTTTCATCTTAAAAAGAGATGTAGATATGGTAATTTAAAATCTTCTGAATAAGTATATTCAAGTATACATTTCTCAAGAGGTTTATTATTGAAGGAGGTTACATGTGCATTGTTGTTATGGAAAGCCCTTTGCATTTAGAGTATATAAACTTGTTTTTAAAGATCCCAAATAATGGTGATCATGACATTAGAAATTTTATGTGGATATAGGTAATTTTCATCCTTTTTTAAATCTAGGCATATGAGTATCATCATCCGTATATATAATAAGTGAAAGTTCATGATCACTAAATTCAAGACATTTTGGTACTAGTATGGGATATTTTAAATTTGGTATTTTTGGTATATAGTTTGAATAGATTTTACCATTTGAGGATTTTTTTTTTAAATTTTCCTTGATGAGGATATAACAATGTTAGCTTTGGAAAATTTTGGTAAGGACATAATTTTTTATATAGATTTTTTTTTAATGAAGGTAAGAAAAAAACACCACCATTGAATAGAGTGAATGTTTGGGAATGTAATAATTTTGGGGGTTTTAACCAATTTTCTTGAATACATGTCCCCTTTGAGTTGTTTTTAAATCATCCATAATATATTCATGTAATTATAGGAATTTGTGATGATAAAATGAAGGAATATATTGGTCATATGTACTCATTTGTTTGGTAAAATGTACATGTTTGGTTGAATTGAATGGTTGGTAACTCAAGGATTTTTTTTAAACCCCAAACCTTATCTATTTTTATTTTTTTATTTAAGAGATATAGGGTGGGTTAAACCTAGCTCATGTTTATCCAATCTTTAGCCTTAGTATCATACCTTTATAAGAATCAAATGCTAAATTCATATAAAGGTGGTATAGGAAGTATGGATAAATGAAATTTATATTAACTAATATCAATCAAGTCATATATTGAATTAGTGGGAGCATGGACCTTGTGAGAGGAATAATAACTACCACAATTTACAACTTTTATATTACATGCTTTATCACTTGGAAGAATACAAGAATAGTTAATTTTAATTTATTATTTAAGTGTGAGTTAAATATTTTCATAATCATAGTCATAAAGGTAATAAATATCATCCATGATAAAATATATGAAGTAAATAAAGACTAGGACAAAGTAATAAGAATCCCATAGGGTATGCTTAGGCAAAATGGTGTTTAAAGATTGTGTTCGCCAAATGATTAATACTAAAATGAATCTAAGGTGATATTATCATTAAACCTATATTTGAATTAAATGGGAATATGTAAATGAAATGGCACAAAGGTGATAATTAGATCTATATCAATTCAATTAGATGCTAAACTCAAATATAAGCATACATTAAATTTATTATGATAGGGTAGTATAGATATGGAAAGTACAATTATGATATATATAGAAATGATAAATAAGTGATGTAATTATCTTATTTTTATGATAATTTAGTTATGTATATGGGATAAGGAGAAAGAAATAAGGACAAAAATATTAAATAGTAATCAAAATCTATATTTGACACTTCTTGTGCTTTAGACATTAACGTCAGCCTAGGATGGTTGTGTCAATGTTACTATCTAGGTTCAATTCAAGAGTCATATATGGCTTACCTACTAAAATAATATTAAACCACTTGGATGCTTTTGGGTTTTACTTCACCTTCACTCTAATGAATTTAGATCTAGGTCATGGACTATCATTCCTTATGGCATAGTAGAAACCCTAGCTTTCTATATTCATAATGATGTTGGGTTAAAATGGGTTAGTGGGCACATGGTGTTGAGATGAACCCAAATATATTGATGTTAAAGGGTGCTTCCTACATATCCAATACTCTAGTAGATATACTCAGACTCATGTAGTTCTCCCCTACATGTTGGCTTGTGTGTGAATTATGCATTATGTGGATAATAAGTAAAATAATTTTCTAGCTTGTAACTTGGAAAATTTGGATCTTGGGTTATTAATTTACTACTTATAAAATATATATGTGTTTTACCTATGACTAGTATTTAAATATGGAAGTTTTTTCGAATTGAATGTTTGATAGAGTATTTTCTATAAGTAGTCTGGGTCTGTTTGGTCTTTTGCTAGGTGTAGCTAGGTAAGGAATGAAGTGTTGATATTATATTTATATAAATCCCTTCAGGGTAATAAATGACATAAAAACACTTAGTCTAACCATTATGATACATTCAATTTTCAAATTGGATGACTTTAGATTACTAGACACTTGTGTTAGGTTAAGACAATAATATCAATGCTATTGTCTATCTTGAATATTAACATCCACAGAGTAGGGAAAGTATGTATAGGTTTTGAAATTACATATATAAAAGATAAGTACATTTTAATAATTTTTGGAAAGATATAGTACTTATGTAATAAACATAATACTGGTTAGACTAATAGATATATATCAAGGGGCATAAAGATAAAGCAGATGTGAGACATGCAAAAGTAGGAAAGGTAAAGAACTAAAAGGAAAAAATGAGATCTAAGTTTATCAAGTATAGAATATTGATATGTTATATAGTCATAAATTATCATATAAATTCCCTCCCTATTTAATTTAGTAATGAAATTATTAGTAGAAAGGAAAATAATGCATTCTTGGGTGTGTATGCACACCTTGACTTTGCATGTGCCCAACTTGAATGCTTTGGTGGTGACTGAATTAAAAACAAGACCATGTTATAGTATAAAATAAATGTATATAATATGGGATTGAAAGTAATTAAAATAAATTTATATTTAAATATCAAGGTTTAAGAGTACACTTATGTGTTTATGTAACCACATTGTTTTTTGGCAAGTTATCTTAAGAAAAGATGTATCATTGTAAGGTTATAAAACTGAGATTAGGATAAATATAGATAAATATTTAAATTACATATATCTATGGAGATACATAAATAGATAAATAGATATATTTTAAATAACATGACTCCAACTTTGGAGCAAATGTGAGATGTCAGCTAGTAGTTGAGATTAGCTCAAGAGTGAAACCCAATGATTATTATAGCTTGGTGAGATTGGATGATCAAGTAAAACCTTAAAAAAATGAAAATATTGAGTAATTTGGTCACCTCAACAATACCAAAAGGTGAACCAACTACTTCAGTAGATTGGCTCAATAAATTCTATAAATTTCCATGGGGCATTAGTATGAAAAAGTCTATAATATAGTAACAATACATAAAAGCATTTTGGAATCTAATATTGATTTAAATTTTAAAATATAAATCATATGTTGTATATCATATGCATATTATATATGTCTCATGTTAAAACTATGTATAATAATGGTACCAATGTATAGAATTTATCCACAACTATGAATCTGAATCATATAACTATGTGTTTTAGCCAATTTAGAAAACTATGTAAGTGTGAACAACATGATCAAAAATAATTCCCTCATCATATATGGATAAATATAAAAACTAATATAAGTACCAATGTGGAGGTCATATTACCAAAATATACCCCCACTATAAATTATAAATGTTGAATATTAAATAAGTGTGGAGAAAATGCTTCCAAGGCATGAAACCACTAATTCGATAGCTAGTAATGTGTGTAAGCCATGCCCAAATGACGTGCATGCATTGAATTTAAAAACTAGTATAAGTACCAAATTATAAATAAGTGTCAAAAACATGAGTTTAAATCATTCCCCCACTAAATTTGAATATTGTGCTAAGTGTGGCTAACATGCCTCTATCACATGCCCCATCTAATATGACCTTCGTTTGATGTGAGGGAAAGATAGGAACTAAGAGTTACATCACCTCAAAAGGATAAGACAAATATATAATCAATGAATGTAACCATGTATCAATTAGAAGGGAAAATATTATAGGTAATTGAATCTTTGAATTACATAAAATCAATGTGATCCCATATATTACTAAGATGAATGATAAAGATCATGGCAAAGTATAGATAGTAAAAGTAAAAGATCAAAAGGAAAATAAGCACACACATAAGAGAACTCAAAATAAGGTCAAAAGGTAATTGTCTAAGGAGAATATAAATAAAAGGCATGTTCAAATGCCACAAAATTTAAGGAACACAACTTAGTGAAATGTTAGTAAAATCAAGAATGATATTCATATGTCCATACAACAAAACATGACATATGAAAATGTCAAAAACTCATACATAGGAAAGAGGAACGTAAGAAAATGATCATATTCAAATGATTGAAATAATGAATACACTATCAAGCCAAGAAATCAAGGAAGAACATAAATTAAATCATAAATAATAAGCATAAACATGTCATATTAGCACATGAATCCAATGTGTTAAAAAAAAAAACTCCAAGCGTATATTTTATAAAGTACCCCATACATGATATAATCATGGATAAAGGCATGTGTAAGTAAATTGTAAACTCAAATATGATAATGTATATTAATCTTTGAAACATATAACCTTTGTGTATCAAGATCAAATAAGTATATTCCCCCAATGTCTGCATGACATGAGTAGAGGGAAAACCTAACATCTAAAATAGGAATGTATTATATATTTGTGTTTAATTGTATCACACTCAAGTAGAAGTGTGACACATATGTATATGTAATAATGAATGATTATGCTATCTATCAACATCAAAATAATATATGGATTCCAAGGAGATAATAGAACATATAGGTTCCAAAAATGTTTTTGGATTTTTTTGAATGTTTTAATTTTTTTTGGTATTTTTGGAATCTTTAAATAGGAAAGAGTATCCTATGATTTCATCCAATGGATTTGTAAAGATATTTCCAACTGTGAACCTTATAACTTGAGGTTTTATCTTTTACATTATTTTCCTTATGATTAGATAGGTTTAAAAGGTGTATAACATGTTCCTCCTGACATTCTGCATGTTTAGTAGAAGTATTCCTATCATTTTTGATGCATAAAAAAATATGACAAAATTCTAGAGGAAATAAATTTTGATTTGTTTCTTTGTTTAGTCCCATTTTCATGACAAAATGATCACCTCAAAAAATTTAATGCATGCATAACTCTCCCTTACAATTATGGGATGTTTCAGATATTTTTAGGAGGCCATACATGACATTTGAGTGTTTAAAATTATACTTTAATATTATTTTTAGATTTTGTCTAAATTTAGAAATTGTCTATTTTTTGTAAATGGACTTTAAATTTAGTTTAAATTCATTCGAGAGGTTAATTTTGGTGTTTAGTTTATTTTTGGATATTTTTATAGCTACATGTACTTGCATGCAAAACTTACTAAAAGTATAAGTTTCTAAAATAACAAGCCAAGTTTTATTTATTTTTAGAGTTTCAAATTTTGCATGTCAACTCTAATTATATGTTGAGGCTTATTTATGCATGGTTTTTAATAATTTGAATTATTCAATACAAATCAATACATATTATTTTTTTAGGATATTTGACTATTTGAATTTTATTATCTTGATAGTATTCAGTTTCATTATTTCGTATTAGAGCAAGTTTAAATCTTGGAGGAGTAAGATATGGTAAGAATATAATGAGGAATCGCTTAGATGAATTGGACTATATAAGATATTTAGAGGTAATTATAACAATTAAGTATGACCATTTTGAATAAAAGATAAAGGATAGTAGAAGATGATGTCGAGGATGACATGGATCATGAAGAATAAACTACACAGGTGGAGGAGAAACATGAACCAATATCGTCAATGGCAGAGAGGATGGTTATATATTTAGAAGGAATGAATGATGGAATTAAGGTTGAGATCTTAGATTATGGAGGAAGGTGAAAACCATAGGAGTTGATAGATTGGATGAACAACATGGATATTTTTTTTGAATGGAGAACTATACAAGAAGATAAGAAGTTAAATTTTGCATGCACAATATTGAAAGGTCATGAAATTATTGTGTGGGATCATTGGAAAAAATAAAGACAAAAAAAGGTAACGAGAAGATCAACTCATGGAAAAATATGGAGAAGAAGATAAAGGAAAATATTCATGTGGATTATGTATAAACCCTATACATAATATTCCAAAATTTAATGTAGAAAGATCAAATTATTTAATATTTCCATATGAGTGGATCATAATGAAATAGAAGAATAGATGGCCTTAAGTTATGTAAATGGTTTGATGTTTTATATTCAAGATGAATTAAGAATGCATAGAATAATTTTCATGGATGAAGTTTATCAATTGTATTTGAAGGAAGAAGAAAAATAAAATATATAGAATTCTGAAAGAACATCTATTGGGCCAAGAATATAAAAATCCTATCCAATAAGGGGCTGAGGTGGATTTAATAAAAATAGAGGTGGGATAAATAACACCATAGGAGAATCATCATGTGGTGCAAAAAAAAAAGAATATAATAAACAAGGTTTCAATATCAATAAAGAGGAAGAGGATTTTAGAGAGGACAAAGCTATGGTGGTGGTATAGGATGGTTTCCAAACCAATGTAGGTATAATGTTTTTTTATAGATTTGGAAAATAAGTACATAGAGTGTTTGAGTGTCCACACTACTAAGATCAAGAAAGGAGGCAAGAAGATCATCCAAGTGTGAATTTAGTTGAAGATGAAATAGAAGAGCAAAATACTAATGTTGTAACAATAGATATTAAATAAAATCTCATGATGAGAAGAATAATTATTTATCCAAGAAAAGAACATGTGTAGAAGAAAGAAGGTAGTGATGCATGGCTGTGAACAAATGTATTTTGAACAAGGTGTAATTTTTGAGGTAAGATATGCAAAGTAATTATGGATGGCGGTAGTTGTGAAAATATGGTTTCTAAGGACATGATTGAAAAACTAGGTTTTTAGTGTGAAAAACATCTTAGTCCTTATCATATTTCATGGTTTAATAAAGGGAATGAATTTGGAGTAGATGAAAGGTGCTTAATCAAGTTTTTTATAGGTAAAAATTATAAGGATGAAATATGTTGTGATGTTATACCAATGGATGTATGCCATGTTTTATTGGGAAGGCCCTAACAGTTTGATAGAAAAGTAGTTCATTATGGAGCAAAGAACATTTATAGTTTTAGTAAAGGTGGTATGAAGTTAGTTTTTTTACCTCTTAAATAAGAAGGGAGGGCTGAAAGTATGATGAGTATGAAACAATTTTTCAAAGACTTGAACATGACAAGTTGTTATGTATTAGTAGTAAAGAAAGAAGAAACATAAGTGGTACAAGTACTAAAAAATAATAGTAGTTTAAAAATAGTATGCACGTGTTATTTATAATGAGTTACCAAATGGTTTACCACCAAAGAGAGATATTAATCATCATAACAATTTGATTCTAGTATCAGTTATACCCAATCAAACAACTTATAAGATGAGTCTAAGAGAACATGTATAATTAAATAAGTAGGTTATTGAATTGGTGAAGAATGTTGTATTACATGAGAGAATGAGTCCATGTCAAACATAAATGTTGACAAATCCAAATAAATATGGAAGGTGGAAGATGTGTGTGGATAGTAGAGTAATAAATAAAATTACAATCAACTATAGATTTCATATATCTTATTTAGCTGATATGATGGATGTTCTTACAGGAGAAAAATATTTTACCAATATTGATCTAAGGAGTGGTTACTATCATATTAAAATTCATGAAGGAGATGAATGGAAAAAAAAATTCAAGATTAGAGATGGTTTATATAAGTAGATGGTGATGTCATTCAAATCATCTAATGCACTTAGCACATTTATGAGGGTTATGAGCACAATGTTATGATAATATAGTGGTATGTTTATGGTGGTTTGTTTTTATGTTATTTTAATCTTGATTAAGACTAAATTACATCATTTACAACATTTATTACTGGTATTATAATTATTAATAAAATATAACCTCTATAAAAATTTGAAGACATGTAGGTATATGTAAAAATAGTTTGGTGTTTTTGATATTTATAGTTTCAAGAAATGGTGTAAAAATGTAAAAATGGATGAACAAATTAAAGATAATTATTGAGTGGATTATCCCAAATATGATCATAAAGGTAATAATTTTCCATGATTTAGAAATTTTTTTACTAAAAATTCATTAAGAAATTTAGTAGTCTTGTTGCACCAATAACAAATTATATGAGAGGAAAATATTTTTCATGGACAAGGGAAGCAATATAAAGCTTTGAATTATTGAAGAATAAAATTATAGAAAATCCTATTTTACCACTACCATATATTATCAAAGTGTTTTAGGTTGACTTTGATGATTGCTTTATGGGAATTGGTATTATGTTCAGTCAAGAAGGGAAGCCATTAACATATTTTAGTGAAAAATTTAATGAGGTAAGAAAAAATTATTCTACATACGATGTTAAATTTTATGCCACTGTACAATCCTTGAGTTATTGGAGGCATTACAGAATGCAATTGGATTATATCTTATTTATTGATCATGAGGCTTTGAAGTATGTGAATACTTAAAATAAGTTCAATAGTAGGCATGTAAAGTGGGTGTCTTTCTTATAGGGTTATACTTTTGTGTTGAAGCAAAAATTAGGAAAATAGAATCAGGTAGCTAAGGCTTTGAGCAGGTGAGTAGGGTTGATAGCTGCTATGATGATTGAATTAGTTAGATTTGAATTTATTAATGCATTATATGATACTGATCTAAATTTTAGAAAGATAGTTAAACAATGTAGGAATCCATTGACAAGTGATATAATTAATATTTATGATGAGTATATTATGTAGGATGGTTATCTCTTCAAAGGGAAATAATTATGTACTCTATTTGGTTTTTAAGAGACAATATATAGGATAATTGGACAGTGGTGGTTTGGATGGAAATTTTGTTAAGACAAAGATGATAAATTTGGTAGAGGAGAAGTGTTTTTTCCAAAGATGAAGAGATATGTGAAAAAATATGTTTGAAGGTGTAGGTTATGTCAAGTGGAAAAAGGACATGCAAAAAATACATGCCTTTACATGCCATTACCAGTTCCAAGAGGACCATGGATATATTTGAGTACGGATTTTATTTTGGCATTGCTTAAAACACATAAAGGAAATAATTCAATTTGGGTTTTAGACAAGTTTTATAAGATGGTTCATTTTATTACATGTATGAAAATGAATGATGCCACTAGAGTTGTAGTACTATTTTTTAAGGATATTATGAGATTGCATGGTGTTCCAAAAATCATTACATAAGATAAATAAATAAAACTTCAAAGTCATTTTTGGAGTAATTTATAAAGGAAGATGGGTAATAATCTCAAATTCAATAGTGTATACCATCCACAAACATATGGATGGATAGAAGTTATAATCAAGAGCTTGGGAAATTTGTTGAGATGGATAGTTGGAGAGAATCCCAAATACTAGAACTTCACTTTACTGCAAGATGATATTGCATATAATAGTTCACTGAAGAGATCAATAAGAAAAATTAGAATTTTAGATTATTTATGGGAGAAATCCTATGAGTATTTTAGATTTGGTATAATTACAAATTTTAGAATGAGATAGTGATGATGCATAAGTGTTTGTAGAACATATACAATAGTTACAATAAGAAGTAATAAGAAAGTTACAGGAAAGTAATAATTTTTTTAAAGAAATAACATGTGTCATAAGAAAGTAAATAATGTTTGAATAAATTTATTTAGTGATGGTTTACTTGAGGAAAGAGATATTTATAAAATGCACATATAACAATTTGAATTACAAGAAATTTACACCATTCAGAATTGTGACAAAAAATAATGATAATGCTTATGAGGTGTGTTTACCATAAAATTTTGATATCTCTCTAGTGTTTAATGTTTTATATTTATATGATTTCCATGGATAAGATGGTGAAGGTGAAGAAGATGAAGAATTAGATTGTCAAAGATAAGTGCAAAAGAAGAAGAAATAAAAGATAATGTAAGTTTTAGATACAAACACAGTAAACACAAGTAAAGGAAGATATGACATGTATTTGATATAATGGGAAGGAGTAAAATAGGAACAAACCACTTGGATTATAGAATGAGAGGTGAATTAGACTGATAATAATAAATGGTAGCACTATAATCAAAATAGCTTACATGAGTTAAGTTGTTTTCGATCATAGGATAATGATGCAGAAAGAGGTCAAACTTTTGGAGGCCATAAATTTTGACCCATAGCTCTGTTTGAGCCCATATTCATGCAAAAATGACTATTTCAAAAATTACAATTCATTTTTAACCCTATTTTCTAGTAATGGATTTTTTTTGATATTTTACATAGGCCATACAATACCATCTGAGGGTATGAAATTATAGTTTAATATTATTTTCATGTTTTTTCTATATTCATAAATTGTCTATTTTTTTAACTGAACTTGAACTTCAATTGAAATTCATCTGATAGGTTAATTTTGCTATTTATTTTATTTTTGGATATTTTTTGAGTCATGTGCACTTACATGTTAAACTTCATAAAAATAATAGCTACTAGAAAGAACAAGTCAAATTTTATTTATTTTTAAATTTCTAAATTAGAGTTGACATGCAAACATTGAATAATTCAATACGAATCAATATAGGTTATTATTTCATAATCTTTGATTATTTGAATTTTATTGTCTTGAAAGTATTTGGGTTCATTAATATTAAATATGTATTAATTTTTCCTCATGAGGAAAGGAACACCTTGATGATTTGAATAAATTTTTGCTTCCATTTCATATAACCAAAGAGTTCCTAGTTTAAGTGCATATGGAGATGTAGTAGACATAAACCAAACCCATGTTTTAATTTCATTATAAAATTAAGCAATTGGTATTGTTATGTTACCCAGGGAGTCTTAAAAAGCTCATTTATTTCACAAGTTTATTAAATAGAAGCCTGTTTATTGTGTCTTATATTGAAAATAGTTTTTGTTTGTGTATGATCAATATGGTTATGCAAAAAATAAGCACCACCTATATATAATGTAATTGTTAAGTCTTGTTATCATGTATGTTTTTTATGTTTTTCATTTTGAGATTCATGCTTAACATGTGGACCTTGGATTAACGCCATGTTAATTAGCATTTGCCAATCAGTCATATAAAGACTATAAATACCACATTATTTTGTATAGTATTATTTAGGTAAGTTATCTCCATCCTTTGTTTGAGGGATAAATCTTTTATTTTTTGAAGAGATAAGTTCCTTTCAATAATTAATTATGAAGGAAGCACATATATGCACATAACCATATAAAAAGTTAAATGATTCATATTATTTATCCAATGTCATTTCCTTTAATGGGGAAAGAAGACCTCTAATAAAGATAAATTTCAATTATAAATATAAAGGTCCAAATTTATCTCATATGATGTACTTTTTAATTGAATAGTATAACCTTTAAGGGATTCATCATCACATTATTTGTAATTGGGTCAATGTTCTAATGTAAGTTTTGGCACCATATGGATATTGAAATATATGAAGAATGAATCTTACAATTGTAAGAAAGAATTTAAGGCCCTTGGTAAACTATGGAACCAATTTTAAGCATTATTAAAAATAGTCATTTGTAAATCATTTAGAAATAGTTTCTCATCTTATGACCATTGACTAAAATAATGTAAATATCTAATCATGTGGTAGAATGGGTCCTTTTGTCTCTAAAAGAAAGGTTGATTATGGAATGAGGTTACATGTGCATTTTCATTATGGAAACCCATTTGGATTTAGAGTATATAAACTTGTTTTGTAATATTCCAAATAGTGGTCATCATGGACATTAGTTATTGTATGAGGATATAGGATCTTGTCATAATTTTTATAATTGGTTGCAACCCAAAATATTTTATGAATATATTCATATGTGTATCATAATATTTATGTATAAAAAATGAAAATTCATGATGACTAAATTTAGGACATTTTTGTAACAGTATGGGATCCTTGAACTTTGGTACATTTGGTATATAATTTGAATAGATTGTACCATTTGAATAATTTTTTTCATTTTCATTTGGTAAGGGTATAATAATGTTAGCTTGGGAATTTTTTTTAAGGACACATTCTTTGATATATAATTTGTTTTAAATGAAGGTAGGAAAAAACCATCACCCTTGACTAAAGGAATATTATTCGGGAATGTAAGGATTTTGGGTTTTTTAATAAATTTTCCTAAAGACATATCCAATTTTAGAGTTGTTTACAAATTAACCATATTTATTTATGTATTATTTATCATATGTACCCATTTATTTGGTATTATATTCATATAAAATGAAAAAATGGGTAACTTGAGTGTGGTTAATGACTAGGTCCCTCTTGCTTGTTCCCATGACCCTCATAGGCATATTTTCACTAATTCTCAATCATATATAGCCTTATAAACATAATCCTAATTTAGTTATACTATTATTTCTAGGAAACTCAATCCCTCCAGGTCCTATCTACTTAGGACAATAGTGCCACACTTGGACTATACCATCAGTGCCACTCCTATCCACTTTCGATACTCCTATCCAAGTGTAAATTTGGTCCCAAAGATCAATTCCTTCTAGTTAACCATCCTTATATTTGTTGGCATAATGTGATAATATTCAACCCATGACCAATAGATCCCTATAAAATCCCATTCAAATATCATCTTGAAAGGGTTATCAAATATCACTAAGCAAGCAAGAATAAAAACAAGACTACTCAAGAAATCTTCCCTATTCTCCACACACAGGCAACCAATACTCTTATAAGCTTAATAAAATCCTTACACTAGTTCCTATCCACCTCAACCAGATATATTTTATCTTTTTTTCACATTTATACACTATATTTCATAAATCATATCAAGTGGGAGAACTACATATGGATTGATCCCTCTTCAGAGTATTACTATGTAGGTAGCATGCCCACACAAGGGGTGTGGATACACATTTAGTGAATTTTACACACACTAACTTCTCATTTTTCTAAAAATTGGTAAAATAATAATGGATTATAGGGTTTGAAGAGAGAATATGTTCTATAGGGATCTCTATAGACTTCCAATTACTAAAACTTCATGGATAAGGTCACACAAACCTAGTGAACAAAACCCAAAAATATTAGATCCTTAGGACAATAGTAACAAAGGTGTAATAAAATGTTAGTTCCACTACTATCCACTTTCAATTCTCCTATCCAATCATAAAATAAAGGTTATATCTTTGTTTATGATACTGTCCCAATCCTGGACAGTGATTCTCGGACCATGTCTCAGTCGTATCAACCAATTTCCAATTAAGTCTTATTTTCTCCATCTTATTACTATGTTTAGAAAGGTACAAATTGTAATCTAATTTAAAATAATTATTATATTAATTATTTCATATTTATTTATTGATTTTACTACTCAAAACCTTTAACTAAATTAAGAATAATACATCAATATTCCCAAAATTGTTAAATCATTTGGTGAACCTGAATTACTGTGCTTAGGCCTAAAACCATAAAAACCCTAGGGTAAATTTCCTACTAATTTTTCTTATATTTTTATCATTTTTTTATTTCATAATAAAATAAAAAATTATCATTAAATTTTGAAATATCATAGTTATTTTATTTCAAACCCTAGTTGCCCATACTAGATCCCAACATTTTCCCTATAATTTTCCAATATTTTTATGATTTTTTACTACCATATTTAAATAAAAAAATTCACTTTAAATTTAAAAATTCAATATCAATTATTATAAATATTTATTTTTTAAAATCCTAGTTAGATACACTAGATCCTACTGCTTTTTGGATATCGCCTTACTTTCTAAAATCAGATTTTGAATATGGATCTCACTTATTTAAAACTTTTTCTTACATTTTTAAAAAAAAATAAGGAGACCATAATTGGTCCTATCATCTACATGAATTATGAATTTTAACATATGTTAATACAAATCTTTATTCTTTGCATTTCATGCTTATTTTTCATAATATGGGATGATGTTAGGAAAGTTATTATTAAACATGATATGATATCTTTTGCATCACCTTGCTTAGAGCCTCCTTCCCATGCTGAGTCATGTTGCATGTCCATTTTTCTCTTCCCCAAGTCACTACCCCTCATCAAAGAGCCTAGTTAACACCCTTTGTCCCTCCACCACCTCAACCTATCAATTATCTCCACTCTCCTCTTATAGATACCACTAGTCCTGTACAAATAGTAGATAATGTGGTTATAGCTATTACTCAATATAACACCATTCCTCCTCCACCTAGTTAGGATCCCTGCAACCCTCTCATTCCTTCCCATCCTAGGCCCAACTGACTAGCACAAGAAGACCCATACAAGGCATATGATACTATTGATCAGTTGAGAAACACACTAGCTAAGATTTCTATGTTAGAACTACTTTAAAAATCCAATGTATTTAAGGAAATTCTCTATCAATCACTCACTCAAACTTTTATCTCCTTTGATTTAGAGCCTTCGTATTTTAGATTAGTGGTCAACATGCTGAAAACTAAAGAATATGTTATTATTTTTTATCACGATGACATGCCATCTTAGAAAGTTATTGATCAAAATTTACCACTATTCATACAATCTCAAGTAAAAACTATCATAATTAAGAGAGTTCTAGTTGATAGTGGTTATGGACTTAATATATGTAATATTATATTCTTATATACCATGGTGGTGGATATGGTATCCATGAAAAAATCATATAATAACATTTATGGGTTTGATGATATACCATGACAGACATTAGGCACCATTGCTTTGGATATCATGATAGGACCTAAAACCTCTCTACATAGTTCCAAGTCATACCAAGTCCTCTTCATTATAATATTTTACTCAAATGACCCTAGATACATTATATGGGGTAAGTTCCTTCTACTCTTCATCAATGTGTTAATTTTCTCCATAAAAGATACCTATCTATCTTTTTCTAGTAGATAACCAACCATTTAGATATTGTGAAACAATAGAGTCTTCTTTGAATTTTTTACCAAATGGGACACCTCATATCAAAGTTCATCCACCACCTCATTGTATTTGTCTTGATCATATACATACATATGAGGTTGGAGAGACTAACACTTCGCACACTCCTCTACTTATAGTTGTGTCCTCTATTCTAGATATTCAACCAATCATAGTAGCTTTAGTCCTTCCAACTACTCCATCAGTCATAATTCTTACACCCAAAACAATTATATGTTCAATTGTAGTAATTTTGGTAGTAATAGTTGATTATACATATATAATTATTCCATCAATTATAGACATTCTCATAATACCATTGTCTTCTACTATTATAATTGATGAGACTCCTATATCATAGTTACCCCTTGTGGTAAATTCTATGTTACCATATTTGCATGATGTTTATACAAATTCCCAGGCTTATTTAGATGATGATACAACACCCACACTCACAAATGACTATTTGTGTGGGTTGAGATTTACACTAGTTGGCCCAAGAGAGTACTGAGAAAACTCTAGAGCTCTCATTAGACATCTTACATCACTCTTATCATCTCACACTACACTCTCAAGATAGATTCCATATTCAAGGCCATAGATAGATCACTTGGGACATATAGTTCACATGGTTACCTCTCTAGATATATATCTATTTATTTAGATTTAGGTAGGCAACACATAACATCAGCCATAAATTATGTTACAGATGTTACTTAATCATGGATTAATCACATTACCTATAATATGACATAGATCTATTATCATATTATCAAAACAAGATGGTCTCCCATTTTTTTATTTTTCTTAGGATCACAGGCCATGATATAAACTCATGTATAGATTTATAATAGAGATTAGATAAACTATATGTTCAGGGTATTATTCAAATTATGTCACCACTAACACTAGCTTCTCCACTTCTAACGAAGTAATCTAATACTAGAGCTAAATGTCTTAGATGGGAATCAACAACTCCATAACTAGAACAACCTTCAGTTCACCTTTGGTAGGATGACACCATGTACATAACTTCTACAACATATGATGATACTTATGATGATAATCTTCAGGCATTTGATGATGCTTATGATTCCTTCCTCTATCTCCATCCCTAGTGAGATCCATCCTTGGACCCTTTACCTAGTTATTTATGTCATCATGTACATATTTATTTATTCATATGTTTTTATATTGCCTTTTTTCCCAATGTTTTTACATAGCTTGTCTTCAATATCTTTCACATACTATTCCTATGATTGATTGTACATAGATCAAAATCTCAAAAAACCAAAAACAATATAAAATTTCAAAATAAAAAAACATTCAAATATGTCAAAACACCAAAAATATTTTGATTGTATGCATCATCCATGATTTAAATTTATAGTATCATACTAGACTTACATTTGTTTTTTATGCTATTATTTGTCAATTTATCTATAGTACCATGCTTCACTTGATCTATTTTGAGTGTGTGTAGTGATGTCCACCTCCTTTATTGTTTCACTCTACCCTTTAAGGACTTATACATTCAAGACACACATCAATATATCTTCCCCCTATGGGAATATTCTACATGACTACACCATCTAAGCTATGTCATTCATACATCACACACTCTAGTTATCATGTTGATGTACATTATTTACTAGCTTACACAAATTACTCTATCAACACTCACTAGTATATAGCACTTGTGTATTTTTTAGTGTATACATAGTTTTATACTAACATGTATTGCATACATTTAATTCTTGCTTTTATTAGTTAGATGTGATTGTATTTCTAGTTACTATAAGCTTTACTTTCTTGTTTATTGTAGCTAGATTGTTTGTATTTCTCAGTTCTTATTTGTCTCTTATATGTACCTTAGGACATTTTATAATGTCCTTTAATTAGTTGTATTGTGTGTGCTTTAGGACATTTGAAAATGTCCTTTTAATTTAATCTTCTATGTTATTGTTGATTTCATTACAACCTTGCTTGTTTTAATTGTATGTTTATATGACATTTGAATATGCCTTATATCTTTGCCTTCTAGTTTAAATGAAATATGCCCATGTCTCTTATTTACTTGTCCCCTTGGACCCCCTTGTATGCTTCCTAATTCTTAATTTTTATGCTTTATTACTGGTTTGCTTCCCATTTATTTTAATTTTAGTATCCACATCATGCATATCTTACTTTCTTGGATGCCATGATGGACACCATACTCGATCCCTCAATAAAAACTAACAATTAACAACTAACCAAAATTCCAATTCTATTTCATTACATTGAACATGTTATTACGTTTTTAGATCTATCTAGTCATATCCATATTGATCTAACAGTCTCCATTTGAAACCATACTATATCTTGAGATATATTTTTAATTATCACTGCTATATCATGTATCTTTGTAGAATAACATACTTTCAAGGATCTTTCTTCAAAGTTTAGTCATTATAAGGTCTTCATTCCTACCCTCATAAGAGGGGATAGTAAATAGGGGTTTTTTTCATAGAGATCATAACTCCTAACAATCAAAAAATTAGCATTTAGAACACCCAAGACAATAATAAGACATCAAACTAGTTAGAACAGATCAGATAGATAATGAAAATGACAAAATAGTTACTAGATTTGACCTAGAACAATAGAAACAAGATTGGACTATAGCACCAATGACACTACTATCCATTTTTAGTGATCTTATCTAAATAGTATTAAAAAAAAGACTTTCCATAAGTAGATAGAAAATTAGGTTTAGCTATAGTTTTACATAGTCAAACTAGTTTAGAATCAGTAGTTTTTAGTACACTTTTACTCAGAGAATTTAGATATAGGGGAATTATGTGAAAATGATGGATCTCACTTCTAGTTTTAGATATGATAGTTGGTATAACATTTAGATCAGACTCCATGTTTTAGATAGTAGTGATTGGGTGTAATGTTCATAGCACATTTGTTTTCTTTTCTTTCTAAGTTTAGCATTACCTAGAAATTCTCAATAGTTGTATTCCTTATTCCATCTATAGGTGGTTGGCATCATTTTGGATTGGCTTTCATACAAGCCTAACTTCCACATTTTGGAGTGGATTTCATATAAGCTTTTTTCACCAATTTTAGATTGGTTTTCATACAATTTTAAACTCCATATTTTATATTGGCCAAGAGTGGTCTAATTTATAGCATACATTTAGCTATCCACTCTAACACTATTAGATTATAAAGTATTCATGGGCTTTAGGAGCCTTATCATATGACATACATTTCATACTAGTATCAATTTGTAGCTTCACTTTATAAGGAAATGATGGATCCAAAGGAATAGCTATCCTATGTATTCTTGAGCCACCTATTTAGAAGGATTAGACACATATTCCAAACACTAATTAGCACATGCATGATCACCTATATTTACTTAGTGGGTGATGATGGATCCAAAGGGCTAGCCTTTGCATTCTTGATCCACTCTTAGGGAATTGAACACTCACCTCCATTCATGATATTACTCTTGTTAAAAAATCATTCAACATTACTCAACATCATCTAGCATCACTCAGTATCATAATAAGTTTTGTATTAGTCTACATGCTTGGTGAGGTATATTCATTCCTTTTTATTCCTCTGTCTCTTACGCAACTTTGTACATTCTTATTTAAGATATAGTGTATCTAATAAAAAATGATATACTCTTTGTTTTATATTATATATTTTCCCTTCACAAGATGCTCTCTATATGCACATCTAACTTCATATAACTTTACAAGCTTCACCCTTATAGGTAAGTTCAGGTACACTTTTTATTTTTCCTTTATCCTAATTTCTCACTTTGTTGCATGAGTAGAATAAAGGGGGAAAAATGTAGTCATATAAAATGAAAAAATGGGTAACTTGAGTATGGATAATGACACCCAAACCATAGGTCCCTCTTTCTTATTCATATGATCCTCATAGGCATATTTTCATTCATTCTTAGTAATTCATATCCTTTCAATATTAATCCTAGCTTAGCTAAACTATTCTTTCTATGAAAAACCAATCCCCTTAGGTCATGTTTGCTCCAGATAGTATGACCATACTTAGACTATAGCACTATTGCCACTCCTATGCACTTTCATCACTCATATATAAGTGAAATTTTTGCACCAATGGTTAATTCATTCTAGTTTCCCATTCTTATCCTTGCCAGCTTAATGCAAGTATATTTAACCCATGACCAAAAAATCCTTATAAAATCCCATTCAAAGATCATTTGGAAAGGGTTGGAAAATATCACTAATCAAACAAGAATACAAGAAAAACTACTCAAGTAATATTCCTTATTCTCTATATACAACTAGCAAATACACTTGCAAGCTTATTCAAATCCTATCACTAGTCCCTAGCTACCTCAAGCACATTTATTTTATAATTTTTACATATCCATACACTCTATTACACAAATCACATCAAGGGGGGAACTACATATGATTTGATCCCTTTTCAGAGTATTTGTATGTAGGCAATGTGCCTACACAAAGGGTATGGATACACATTCAATGAATTTTACACACACTATCAACCCCTCTTTCTAAAAAATTGTCAAATAATAATTGAGTATAGGGTTTGAAGAGAGAATCTACTCTACAAAGGGGTATATAGACTTCTAGCTACCAAAACATCATAAAAGGGTCACACAGACATAGCAAAATAAAACCCAAAAAACTCAAATCCTTAAGACAATAGTGGTACAGGTGGACTATATTACTAGTGCCACTCCTATCCACTTTTGCTACTCCTATAAAATGGAGGTCAGACCTTAGTTTGTGATAGTCTCTCATTCCTACATAGTGAATCTCAAACCCTGTCTTAGTTGTATCATCTAATTTCTAGCTATGTCTTATTTTATCCATCTTGTTAAAGTTTTCTATAAAGGTTAAAATTTTAATCCAATTTAAAAAAATTATTAGCTTAATTATTACATATTTATTTACTAATTTTACTACTCAAACTATTTAACTAAAGTAGGAATAATAGACCAATATTCCTAGAATTGTTAAATCAGTTATAATGTACATTTTTGTTTGACTTGAATGGTCGTTAACCTAAGGATGTTTTTGAAAACCCCAACCATTGACTATTGTATTGTTATGTTTAATATATATAGGATGGGTTATACCTTGCTCATGATTTCCCCATCCTTGGCCTTGGTATCCATACTTTTTCAAGTATCTAATGCCAAATTCATATAAGGATGGTGTAAGAAGTATGGTTAAAGGATTTTTATCTTCAATAAGATGGATCAACATATATTTTGAATTAGTGGGAGCATGTACTTGATTATAAGGATAATAACTACCATAATTCAAGGCTTTTATATTACATGATTTATCACTTTAAAGAATTCAAGAGTAGTCAATTTAAATTCCTTCCTTTAGATTGAATTGGATAGCTTCATAATCATAGTCATGAAATTAATCAATATCATCAATGATAAAACATATGAAGTAAATAAGAATTATGAAAAACCATTTAATAAGTATACCGTAGGGTATGCTTAGCCATAATGCATTCAAAGATTGGGTTCAAAAAAATTTAACACTAAAATGAATCTAACATGATATTATTATTAACCCTAGATTTTTATTAAATGTGTATATATAAATGAAATGAAACAAGGGTGACATTCATATCTATAGTAGGTAAATTAGATACTAAACTCACATATAACCATACATTAAATTTATTATGCTAATATAATATAAATATGGAAACTATAACTATATTAGATATATAAATGATAAGGTGATTTACTTATCTTGTTTTGATGTTAATATGGTTCTATAATAAGTATAATGTAGGTTGGAAGGAGATTCTAAAACATTTATTAGATTCTAGATTTGACACTTCTTATGTTCTAAACACTATTACCATATTGAGATGGTTGAATTAAATTTATTATCTAGTTTTGATGTATTTATACTATATAAAAAACCTATTGAAATATGATGTGACCTCCTAGATAATTTTGGGTTAGACTTCACCTTCACTATAGTGCATTTAGATCTAGGTCATGGATTGTCACTCCTTTTGAAATGATAAAAATCATAGTTTTTCATCTTCATAGTGACCTTAGGAAAAAATGGGTTAGTGGGCATATGGTGTTAATCTGACCCCATTGACCCCACTATCATGGATCACTTCCTACATATCCAATACTCTAGAATATGGCCTCAAACACATGTCTTTATCCCTTAAGTGTTGGCTTGTATGTGAATCATGAAATATGTTAAAATCAAGTATAATCATGGCCTAGCTTATAACTTATCAAATCAAGCTCTTGGGCTACTCAATAAATACTTTAGATGTATAGATGTGTTATACCTATGATTGGTGTGGAAATAGGGAGTTTTTGTTGAGTTGAATTCTTGATATAGTGATTTTGATATGCCTCCTTGATCTCTTTAATATTTTACTAGGTTTAGTTAGGTAAGTAATGAATGAGGTTTGATCCTATATTTATATAAATCCCTTTGTAGTTATAAATGACATTAAATAACTTAGGTTGAACATTAAGATAAGTTTAATTTTAAAATTGAATGAATTTATAACACTAAATACTTGCATCAGGTAAGGACCATAATGACAACATTACTATCATTCCTAGATGTTAGTGTCCAAGGATCAAGAAAGTAGATACATGATCATAACTTTTAGATATGGAAGATAAGTACTTTCAAAGCATTCTGGTCTAGATAAAAGACCTAGCTCATCAACATAATACTAGTTAGACTAAGAGATATAGGCCAATGGGCATAAACATATAGTAGATGTGAGACTTTTAGAAGTGGGAAATGTAAATAACTAAGAGGAATAACCAAGGTATTAGTTTTCCAAGTGTACAATATTGGAGTGCTATATAATCATGAAATATCTTATACATATAAAAACTCATAGAAAAAAAGCATGCTATGTTAATATTATATTTATGTTATTTATGATATCATAATAATTATCTATGAACCATATCATTATATATGAATAAATAATATATATTATAGATACATCTTGACTTTACACTATGTTCATATACATATCTTATATTTATCTTAATTATAATTGATATCATGTAAATATGTATTAGATATTATCCTAGTAAACTAATCTCCTATAATCACAAACTTAGTGTTAGTAAATAATGAACTTGTTATTAGTAATTATTAAAATGGATTCATATAATATTTTAAATATGAAACACATTAAAATATAAGATTTAATGTTTAAAAAAAATTACTATAATTTAAATTTTAGAGATATCTTAGATATCATACATATTTTAGATAATTATTTATATTTTGTATATGTAAATTTATTTTTTCTAGATTGAAATCTTTGAAATGATAAATTAAAATTATATATGTATTTTATATAAATTATAAAATATTTTTAATTATATGAATTATATAAAATTGATTTGTTTAATTTATATGCAAGGAACATGGTGCAACAAATAATGCATTTTGAAATTGAAGTGAAGAAAAAGGAATATGAATAACAAATGATATAACATATAAGAGAATATTCTCTAAAATAGAAAAGACAAAAAATACAAGTACCAATGACATATGAGGAGATAATAAATAAAAATGAGCATGAAAAACAACAACATATAAAATGTAGACATTGGCCTTGATGAGGATACAATAAAATATAATTGGGGTCAATTTAAATATAATCCTTTTCATATAGATGAGATTATTGAAACAAATGACATTATATAAGAAAAACATGATGAAGATGTTCACATTATCCGAAAAAATTCAACTAAACATGAGTGGGAGATATATTAGGACTACATGGAAAATAGTTTCTACATGTCTTTTATATTGATATGTTTGGTTTAAGTGATATTTATAGACAAGAATTTTAGGATGCAAATAAGTTAGGTGAATAAAAAATGAAGAGATATATTAAATTTATAATCATGTAAAAATAAAACAAATTAATTTCTATGGAAGATATGGAGTTTAGTTTTTTTATGAAAGTGTAAGTGAGAAACACAAAATAAAATTTGATGTAATTATAAGTCAAGCACAACCTACATCTCTATTGCATTTGATAATTAAAGTAACTATAGGAATAGGTAAATATTATCTTATTGGTGGAATTAAACTAGTGCTTATGAAGTTATCAAAACCACAATGTTTCCCCATTTTACTAATTGATTCAACTAGCATTTCAACATTTAACATTGATGCATCAACAATACATACAACCTTATGAATGCCTATTTAAGATTTTAAAATATTATAAGGAATAAAGTTAATTAAATTCTATTAAGTATTTAAAAATGTTAGATATATTTTTATTGATGAGATGAGATTTTAGGTTAAAAGATGATTGAAACCATAGATTCTCAACTATGCCAACCATTTACAAAAATATTGATATGTGCTTTGGTGGAAGGCCTATAATTTTTAATGGGGATATGGGACAATTGCCTATGATAATCAATAAACTTCCATATGCATTTATAGTAAAAGAAAATTTATTATGTCAAAACTTTAGAACCATTATTAAAATCAAAAAGTTTTTATAGATGACAAGGTCAAACTAAAAAATAACAATTATTTTATAAACTTTTAATAAATCTAAGAGATAGAAATCCAACCATTAAAAATTGGCAATTATCAATGAATAGAACATATGATGCACTTGAAAGAGTTTAAAAGGAATAATTTAAAGAAAATATACATTAATTTACAATAAATGAGAATGTGTGTCAGGATAATAAGAGAAAATTATATTCATTGAATCAACCTATTGTTTGAAGTAGTAAGACTAGAGGACAAATAAATAATGTTATGGGATTGGATGATGAACAGTTGAATTTTAAAGTATTTATTGATATTGGTGAAAGTGTGATTATCACTACATACTTATGGACAAAAGCATTATATATTAACTACAGATGGCAAACCCCGAATGACCTACATATTTAACAATTTAGTTCAATAACTATACATGGAATCCTTTTGATGATGTAATTCCAAATACATTTCCAATCACCCCTATACAAAGGGGTCATGTGTGTTATTTGCATTTTAGATTGACATGGGGATTGACAATTTGTAGATAATAGGGCTTAACACTTGATAAAGGCACAATTGAAATGAGAATTTTAGAAATACAGGGTTTGCCATTTGTTTCTATGTCATGTTTCAATTCACTACATGGATTAAGGATTTCACTACCTCTCACATATGTCTAGTTCTAGAGATTGAAGAATGGAAAAAGTGTAGTGAAAATAAATGAGTGAGAACAAAGACTTCAATTTTTAGAGCATCACATGTATATAGATTGAATATCAATATCCTATATGTGTTGCTTTTAATTTCCCATTTTAATATAAAATATGTATAGTTTGAATATCATAAAATTATATATATATATATATATATATATATATATATATATATATATATATATATATATGAATGAATTGATCTCTATTTCATATTTTAATATCAAATGTATATAATTTTAATATAAAATAATTATTTTTATACTATTTATATAAATAAAATTTTATGTTTCACTCTATTTTCCATTTTAATATTGTATTAGATAATTATATTAAATGTTTTTTATGAACAACAACTATTTGCCTTTAGTTTACATAGTAGCAAGTGTTACTAGAATACATTTCTTAGATAGATCTATGTAAAATACACTGATAGATATCATTCTTAAGTAACCTATAACTTATTGGATTATGATATTAGTGGAATAGATACCTTTATAATGATATCTACTAGTTTATTTTATATAGGATTATCTAAGATATGTACACTAGTAATATGTTTTCTTATATATCAATAAACCTTTTGTAAATGTAAAGCATTTTTAGACTTTCTAACATGCAACGAGATTTGAAGATGAATTTGTGTGCATATAAATCATACATATATATGAATTCTATTCCTTGTAAATAGAGAATAAATTTTAGAAAATTAATGAAAGAAAAAAAGTCTTAAAACTATTTTTGATTTTGTGGATGTTTTTTTCTTCTCCAAATTTTTTTTGAATAATTACATTAAGTTAATATTACAATACTTGACATTATTTTCTAAATTTTATTTATGTGTTTTATTATATTAATTAGACAAAACCTTGTGTTAGTCTCATTTGATTTATGATTATGATTCATTATTATGTCTAGTTAGGTATTTGAATATGCTTAATAATTATATATTGATAATATCTTTTGATTGTGATCATAATGTTATTATGAAATTATTTATCCATATTAGTTATTGTGTTTGTTATAATGTATGCTAGAAGCTAATTTAAAGTAGACATTTGTTAATGATACATACTCATCTCAATATAGTTAGTCAACTTGTAAAGGTTTATTCCTCCATTGAAGTCATAGATCCCTTTATTTTCTACGTTGTCCTTCCTTATTATTTCTACTTTTTAGTCAATATTAATTTATATCAATCAATCCATTGTAGGTTGAGTCTTATACTAATTATGTTAGAATTTAGACATAGTCACATCTGAACTATATGAGGTAACTAACCACTATACTCAACCACTACTCCACCACATGGTTATTTAAAAAAATAAATACCCAAAACTTGTGCCTTGGATTAATTAGTCACCATTCCTAAAATGAAAGGGTTTTACCCCTTAAGGGTTTTTATGTGCATAAAAAATAAATTCATAAATATAAACTAGATATATAATAAGGGGAATAATGCCTAACCATTAAGTTTACTTGAGTATACATAATATAGATATACCAATGAGGTTAATAAGGTCTAACTCAGCTTTATTTTTATCCTTTAGATCACTTGTACACACTCATCAAAAACCCAGATCAGTTAGAGAAGTCTATAGGAGATATAGAACTTAACGAAATTCACAAATTTGGTAAAATTATAACCAATATTTCATCTTGAATTTTATAATTAGTTCATCCATAAATTTATTTGGTGAAATTGATGATTTACACAAAAATAATGAGAGGTACCTTCCATTTTTATCCCCTTATAGATGACAAATAATAGAGGAACACATTAAAACATTCATTTTTTTAAATAGATTAAATCCATGAAGATGCAGTATGCACACTATTCCATTTCACTTTACAAGATGATTCATATGATTGGTTCTTGAATATTCCATAAAATATGATAACGACATGGAGTTGATGTAATGAACATTTTTTATAGGTTTGTAAAATTACTAACACTAGTATGGTGTGTAAACATTTTTATAGCATGAGAAGATATCCTAAAGAATCAATTAAAGCATTCAATTCAATATTCCAAAATCAATATGGTTGTAAATATTATCTATATAGGACTACTACTATATTATCCTTTGAAATATACAAAAATGCCATATATTCAATGGAATTTTTTGTGTAGAGCCCAAAGTAACAATACTCTACCATATTTCTATGTTGAATACATCATCATGTATTAAATTTAATACTCCATGATTTCAAGTTTTATCCATACCCAAAACCAATCTAAAAATTCCATCCTTAAATCCTATTCCAAACAATAATCAAAATTTCATAATCAATAATCCAAATTAGGTCTTTAATCAGTGGTATTTGGCCCATGTTGCACCAAACTGACATTTAGGCTTTATGAATAATTACATCCCCATGACAAATCATCATAATCAAAATTATTCCTTGGTGTTAGTAAACACCTCAAGTAGACAAGGTAAAACTTATGATTCTACAAAGGTAAATATAGATGTCATCCAATGCATGATACAAAACTTAGCAATGATTCTATTCATATTTTAAAATGTTTTAAAAACATAATAGGGGAATTTTCAAGCAAAAATTACACATTTTAATATACAATATTCTATTCAACATGACACATAATAACCAAGAGTCATCACCCAATAATATCCTTGAGATACAAATATGTTAAGTGGTATTTCCCAAGTAGTTAGGGTTCATAGTACCACACAACAAAGTGAGATAGAATGAATAGAGTTTGTAGTGAATTTAAAATATTACAAAAGGAAATAAGAGGGTATGAAATTAATATAAATCATCCTAACTAATCCACCACATATATTGTACCCATCTTATAGTATTTCAATTGTATCTAGAGCCTATGATTTCTCATTCCCAATTGAGGATGAGAATGATCCAAAATAAAATAAATAAAATATTAATTGTTTAAAATGTTTTAAAATAAATTAATACAATTTGAGAAATAAAAATCAATAAGCTATGACCACTTCCATGTCTCTAGATAATAGTGCAACTAGCCCCTTCCCAAATAAAATGAGCAATACCAACATGTTGATCCATATAAAAAAACTAGCTATAATATAATTGAAGACATAAATAATATACAATTAAACATAACCTCCCATGGGTTGGCTCAGATTATAGAACAAAGATAACTTTTATTTAAGTTTTTTACCAAATAACCATATTTTTAAATATTAATTTCTGCACATACTGATATGGTCACTATAAGGACAAATTGGAAGTCCCACTTTTCCTACTGACTATAACAATATTTGGGGAAAGTTTGCATAATTTATTAGATTATTCATGTTCTTTAGCTAATGTAATGTCCACTAGAATTTTTTGAGAAATTAGGCTTACAAAAGACAACTATAAGAGAGTGGTGCTCTAATTAGATGAATAATTATCCCAATTGTTTGAAAATTACTAAATGTTGACATGAATATTTCTTATTAGCCATGTTCCCAACATTACATTAATAGTATTCTAGTTGATATTATTGAGGCTTATGAATTAATATTAAGTCATGATTGATTAAATACAATAATGGTCACATGGTGATAGACTTTTCACAGATTTGGTTACTTTGTAAAGGAGTGGCCAATAAAATCAACATTGATAAAGAACCAAAGATGAAATGTGAAATCATAAAATGCTACACCAAAATTGGAAATTTGAAATAATCATCATCACATGCAGGAGTTTATACTTTTATTAAAAATCTTGTGAACGATGATAGATAATTTCCAAGTAATTCAAAATCAAGATCTTTATATCTTAATGGCATGCAATTTAATTAAGGTTTTGGTATATGAATAACCCTTATTGATCATGATGGGAAATAATGTCTTTAAACTTATAGATTACAATCTACATGCACCAATAACCATTAAAAATATGAGGCCTTGATATTAGGATTATAATTTTTTATAAAACATAATGTCAAATAGGTCTTAATGTTTGAATATTTAGATCTAGTTATTAACAAGGCCAGGAGTAGGTAAAAATAAAAGTTTCCATTACTTAAGAAATAAAAATAAAAATATTGGTACTTGATTGAATCATTTGAACCTTTTAACATAAAATAGATATAAAGAAAACATAACCAAATTTTAGATTATTTTGATTATTTGCTTATTTTTGACATGGAATTTAGCTAAACTTTAAGAGTCTAAATTACAAATATTTTCAATAGAATTATTTTCATGTCATTCCATTCCTAATAATGTTGATAAATTATAAGTATTTTACCAAGATCAATAGATTATATTATTCATGAATAGTCTTGGTGATTTTTAATCCCATATTTTTATGAAAAATACATTCATCCAATGAATAAATAATGATATGGATATGATGGTATCATCCAATAGATATAAAATATAATACCTAAATTAATGATGTCATTATAACTAGTATTTGACATGGATCACCAATCCAAGAAATAAAAAAGTCAAAAATAAGCAAATCTAGTTTTACTTATGTAAAATTAGGATAACATGAACATCCCCAACATGTCAAAATTGGATTTAATTTTTTTGAACAAGATAGATAAGAACTCAATTATAATTTAATATATTGTGTAGATGTGAATGATTTATCTTATGATGATCTAATGGTTTTTATACCAAGGTCATGAAACATATCATATGACATAGAGAGGGACACAAAAAAATTATGCAAAGACAAGAACCAAGTAACACCATTTTGAAAACCCTTATGTAGAAGGAAATTTAAATATTATTTGATATTAAAATTATATTTATAAATAGATATTCTATGTGGATTGTTAAGCTAGTTTTTGTGCAAAATAAGAATGGTGAAATTAGACTATGTGTATATTTCAGAAACCTTAAGAAAGTTTCATAAAGGAAAAATATCCATTACCTTACCTATATGAGGTTAATCAAATGGTTAGTGAGTATGAAGCAATTTTTTATTGTATGTATTTTAAATCTATAATAAAATTTGAATACAAAATGATTATTAAAATAAAATTGCCTTCACCACCATATGGGGAACATTCATATACAAGAGAATGTCTTCTGGACTAATCAATGTAGATGATACTTGTAACACACCATGTAAGTTTAAAATAAATAAATCATTGGTTAGTGAATCATAATTTATATGGATGACCTGACTATCTTTTCCAAAGATGTGACTGATCATGTTACCCACTTGCAAATTTTCTTTAACAGATGCACACAGTATGGAATCTTATTATATATAAAATAAAAAGTTTCTTTTTTGGATTCACATAAGTTATGTTACCAAGGAATGTTATTAATAAAAATGATATTTTTATTGAACGTAAAATATTTCAAGTTATTTAATGAATTCCATATTCTAATAGTAAAAATTAACTCAAATATTTATTTTTTAAGATTATTTTTTGTAGAAAATCATTTCTAGATTCGCAGATGTCATAAAACCATGAAATACAATGTTGAAACATGATTATAAATTAGAATGACAACAAAAAAAAAGAAACAATTTCAAAACATCAAAATTAATATCACTTAGGCACCAGTCCTAATTATTCCATAGTTTACTAAATACTTCTTCATTTATTCATTTACATCAAAAAAAATTATAATAATGATACTTACTAAAAATGTTTCAAAAATCAAATATCACATTACCTTCATGAGCACTAGTTTGAAATATGCAAAACTAAAATTATCTATGATTGAAAAAATGTATTATTTGGTTAAATCTATTAATAAATTTAGACACTAAATCTTGCATAAAATAAATATACCATATCCCTAAATTCAATTGTCAAGCTACCATTACAATAGTAAAAATTACATGAGTAAAGGGGAAAATAGAAGGTTAAACTACAAAATTTTGATCTAGAAATCAATCTTAGAAAAATGGTATGAGGAAAAGGAATCATTCAATTAATAAAAAAAATTGATATATGCATTTCCATTATGAAAGTTAATTATTCTAAATAGTAGTTGGTGAATGATAAAACAAAATTATTCCTTATATACCTAATACCACATGTCACTATAAGCTAAAAAATAAATAAAGGATAGTAATCATTCTCAAAATAACACATTGTATGATAAAACATGGTTTTATATATCCAAGTAATTATGAAGTTAGCTACGTAAGGCATGTTTTTAAATAAGAAGATGAAGAAATACTTAACTCATCAAACTATGGGATGTGAAAATCCTTCAGACAACATCATAACCCACAAAATTCTAAGAATGGGATGCCCATTATTTTTATGTATGCACATATTCATCTCATAATTTTCCATCAATGTTAAGTATTTTAAAGGAGGGAGATATAAACAATTATGTGTATAAAATATGTGGTTGAAGGATGTCCTATTTGAAAATGCAGTATAGACTATATAGGTATCGTTAATCCTGACTTATTATCTAGACACAATTTCATATAAAAAAAATATATTATTTCACGAGATGGACTAAAGGTGTTTCTAAAACATATTTAGATCACAAGATGTATCCAGATTCCTTGAATAAAAAATTATGACTAGGATTGGGACATCAATTTCCCTAGCATGTGATAATGGTATTGCTTTTAAATAAAATGAACTCACCACATTAGAATATAAACATTGGATCATAGTCAAATTTTATTGAAAATATTATCCACAAGGAAATGGACGTACCAAATACACTAATAAGAAATTTATTGATTCCAAAATTAATTCTACAGAGAATAAACCAAGAGAATTAAAATTGTTTCTAAGGTATGCATTATGGGCATATAATACTAGACATAAACAATCCCTTAAAGTTTCACCTTTCCTATTAGTATATGGGTAACAACCTATTTTCTCTATTATTTTCAAATGTCCAGCATACCAATAAGTGTGAGAGTATATGGAATATTATGAAAGGATTCAATATATATTTTTTGTTGTTGTCTAAATTTCAAAATTCATGAATTTAATCATTTCTTAATTTAAAAAAACACCAAGATATTGTCAAAATATGCATCAAAAAAATATCATATGTCAAAGTTTTAGGACATCATATTTATTCCTCTTATGGGATAAGGTACATGAGAAAAAAGGACACATGAAAATTTCAGTCCATTATGGACTATAACATATCAAATTTATGAATTCTTGATTAAAAAAACTTTTATATTAAAGGATATTGAAGTTAATGATCTAAATTTTCTAGTTAATGGGCAATATCTAAATCATTATTTTATAGTTGCTTGAACTAGGAACTTCTTAGAATAACTGTAATTTTTAATTTAGGATTAGATATAGATTAGATTTCCTATTTTATTATATTATATTTCTCATTTTTCTAGATTATAATTAATTATTTCATAGATTACATTACTTTTTAATTATTTGGTTCCATAAATAAGGTCATCATGACCATCCATAAATAGCTTACCCAAAATTTTACATAGTAGATAGTGGTTCATGCTTATGGATACTCATGGGTTTATCATGATGTATTTGAATCATGGATTTAAGTTATTTATAATGACTTAATGGAAAATATTAGTATAAACAAATAATCTTATCATATTGATGAAAATTACTTTGATATTTTCATGTAAATTTTAGAAGTAATTCTTAGTTTTAAAGATCAATTACACATTTACATGCTTAATACTTATTTGATAGATAATAAAATAGATAGTGAGTGAAACGTTTGATATAAAAATAAGTTTATTACTACACACCTATCTAATGTGGTTCTAAAACATTCAAATTAAAAAAAAAAAAATCATGGATGGAAGAAGGGTTATAGAATTAATTTCTAGTAGTGTTATATACACATGGATGACAATAGATAAGTTATTATAGTGTAATAATAGGTACCTCTATCAAATTTATGGATGCCTAGTTGGAAAAACATTAATGCCTAAACTTTAATAAGCTTGTGCTTACAATTAATAATAAAATAGGAAATATAAAAGGCATGGAAACCTCAAATTTATGTCTAATATTTTTTAAAATTAGTATAAAAAAGTAAATAATATTCACAAAATCCCACACAATCTAAATATTTAGAAGGGTTAGTATTTTTCATGAATATTTTTAAGCCTCTTTTAGTTATCTATTTTTGATCAGGTTAAATTTTCTATGATAGTTAAACAAATATTTTAGGTTCTCAAATACTCAAGTATTTCTCCATTGATTCTCCATTTGTTTTTTAATATTGGTAAAGATAGGTTTTTCAGCAGGACCTTACCTTTTACAAAGAAACAAAAGGCAAGGTATAGATACCAAAATAAATCAATAAGCCTTCTAGAGAGAAACAAAGTTACTTAACAACATAAACACAACCAAGATAAAACAATATTTTGTAAGTAAAAAAATGAAAAACATCCAAGTGACTCATTTTTGAGATCTAAGAGTCATTTTAAAGGATCCCCCTTCTTCCTTCCTTTTGATTTTTATTACATATTATGGTCCATGATTATCCTTTTAAGGTTTTGAAATATTTTTAGGTCTCTAAATCCTCTAGATAAATTGAAGTATTTTTCCATAAATTCTTTTTCAGATCGAGGGTCTTTTCTTTAGTGAGACATAGAGAATCAATCCCTATCTCTTCTACCTTAGAATTATTTTTACCATGGAGCACTACTCTTTTTAAATTTGTCACTTTATCTTCATCTTCACACTATAAGTCTTTTATGGCTTCTATCGTGAGATGTTCTATAAGGGTCTCCTTCCTTCATGAATTACCCCTTTCCTTTCTAGAAATTTTACATACTTCATCTAAATGCCCTATAGCATAGAATTTTTTAAATTAAAGGGGATACATTAGTAATAAATATATTTGGTCCAAATCTGACCTTGTACAGTAAATTTTATATAAGTGGGAAGATTTGAAGACATATCTAAGCAAACTAGAATTCTGACATAAGTGGTGTGTGGATAACTCATCGTAGATCCATTAATCCCCATGATATCACCCAAAGACTTGTTAGTTCTAGAAAGGGAATTTTTGTACCATAAATGCAAAGGATAAAATGAAAAACAAACCCAAATAGGCATAAAACTAAAAGAATCAGTTAAAGGATTAGGGACCTAGGGCTTTGTCAAAAGTAGATGATGTTCTATAGACCACGTTTGCCTTTACAAAAGCTTAGTTTATTTGTTGTGACTAACATGCTCCATTTTTTAAATTCAAAATAGTGACCCATTTATTTCTAATAAATCCCATATTTTGTCTCCAATTAAGGTATAATTAGCTCTAGATCTAGATCATACCAAATCCTATATATTGATAATCTCCTTTTATTTCATAGATATTTATCTTAAATTCAAGAAGAATTAATTAAAAGGATATACTTATTTTAAATTTAATTATTTATCTAAAATAGATAACCCTTATATGATAGATTTTATTGGTATTTACTTTAGAGGTTATCTTTGTGCTTTTTCATATGTATCTTCTTACAATAAATTTGAAATTCAATAGATTCCTTTGTGGAGATCTAAATAGTGAAACAACCTATCATAGAATGGGTACCCATACCCCTTATATAACACTTACACTAAAATTTAAATATTTAGTCTTTGTACACTTATGGCACCTCTAAAAGTCTCCAAAACTAAATGATATCATGCCAAATTTATTCCTTTAACAACATCATGGAGAAAAATCAAAATCTTTTGTTGGTGGATATCTCAATGTGGAAACTTAGGCAAGGGATGTTAATCCTTATCTAACCTAAAATGAGGGAGATATCATGAATAAAATAAATCCACAAGGTCTAAATGTACTAGGTCTTGGTATGTTTATCTTCATTAAGTTGGTTGATGAAGAAGGGTTTTCATTGAATATGTAAGACAAATCCAAAGGCATGTAAATTAAGATCTCATGCCTATAGAATCAATAGAGTAATGTATCTATGAGTAAAAAATTTATTCAATTAAATGTGTCTATTACATGGACTCAACATTGAATAAAACACAATAGGAAAAATAGTATGCACTCAAGATAAACATTAAATCTGGACCATAACTTAGAAACTAAACTAATCTAATCTAATCTAATAAATCAATAAAAAAGAGGAAAATGGAGAATGATATGGATATAAGAGAATAAAGAGACAAATTTATAATGTATACCAGCTGAATTATATTGATCAGACAAATCCATGGATGAACTAGTCCTTGGTTGATCTAGATCTAACACATATCTAACTAAGGATAGTGAAATACTTTATGGGATGAAATAGCAAAGATATAGATGAAAATAAGGTCACCATATGCATGCATAGGAAAAATATATCTTATGAATAATATTTAAATTAAATATATTTCTATTAAATGGATCATTTGGGATTCATCAAATACTCATGCAAGTTACAAACATGGCTTCTAAATAGACTAGGCTCAAAAATCTAATCTAGAAAGAAAAAAATACATGAAGTAAATGTTTGATCTACTTAACTAGGGAGAACCAACCAGTTTAGTCTACTATTTTACTCTATTCTAATTGAGATAAAACTTATTACAAAAACTATTTGATATTATATAGATGTGTTATCCTAAGGATTTTAAATCTTCATACTAATGGGGAAGTTACAAACATTCAATGTAGAGGGTCCATTTCAGATTAACTGGGTACAAATTCCAAGTTAATTTGATCATGAAATTATCAAAAACCATGCATGATTATGATGGGAATGTATGCATGCAATATTATGTAGTTGATATTGCATAGGATAAACAACCATCCATGTTCTATGTAGCTCAAATCATGCTTCTTTAAGGAAACATTTTTGTCTTTCATGATTCATACTTGATACCAATGTGAATGCCACCTCTTGAATTGTGTTATTTCTTAATCATGCATTGAATTTTTTTGTTTATGATCATTTTTTGGTGGGTAAATTATCAAAAACTTGATTTTATAAATCAAATTAGATGCACAGTCCATTCTTGGATTTTGATGGGTTTGACATCTAGATAGGCCATCAAATTTAAGTTCAATATTTTAATGGCTACATATCCAACATGTATTTTTTGTACTATGTTATTAAAAATTATCTTCCCCATGATCTTGTATTTATCAAAATGAGTCTTGAAATTCATGTTGGTTGTTTATATCTTGAATAAGTGATATTTCACTATGTGGCTTCATCCCACTCACTTGGAACTATAACACACTACTTGGATATATGAAATATCATGGGGATATGTTGTATCAAAATTTAACCTCTTGGAATCATCATGATCATCTAATTTTTATGGGATTACTAACTTTATATGACCATCCTAGGATAGGGAGTTATCAAGATGATCCATGTGGTAACATCCTACTTATCTACTCACCTAGACATTCTTTGCATTATATGGTTCCTTATAAGGTATTGGATCATAAATATCATGTCATATGGTGAAATATTTCTAAATAAATCTATCTATAGTTTTTATAATTTATATTACCATTGTGAAAAATTATAAAATTGATTATCCCAAGGAGCGATGAAAAGAGGCCATGTGGCTCTAGGTATCTCCTTTAAAGAAATTGATAAAGTCCTACTAATCATAAATATGACACATGGATCCAAGAAACATATCAAAATAAATTAAGTGTTTAAAATTATTTTGAAGAGACTCCATCAACCAAGAGCCATGGTAAGTTTCCACATGGCATCGGGGAAAGTTTGAACACCTACTTGTAAAATAAAGAAAGCCTAGTTTACAACCTTAGATTTAAAATAGTAATGGATAATTTTTTCAAAATTAAATTGATATGAATATTTTAGAAAAAAAAATTTGGAAACTCTTTTGAATTTAAAAAAATGGAGCATAGAGACTTATCCAAAAAAATATACTTCAAATGAATATAAAACCTATTTTGCATGTAACTTTCATCCATTTTTATAGAATAAACTAAGGTAGAAAGTGAATTTGATAAAATTTTAGTTTAATTATATTATAATTAAATAAAAAATAAACCAAATTATTTATAAAAAAGATTCATAAAAAATAATTTGAATTAGTTATATGTTTTACATAAACTTAAGGTGAAATAACCAAAATGGAGGATTCATATGTGTTTAAAAACTCCAACATTAGATATACTAAGACTTAATAAATACATGAAAATTCATATTTCACCTTTGATTCATCCTATACATGACTCATATGCCATTTTTTTGATGATTTTATATTATTTATATTCAAGTTTGGTAAAAATAGTGAAGTATTTTCAGACTGTTGGTCTTTACATCTAAGAATGAAACCACATATGAGGCATAATAATTCTATAAATAAGAAACATGTCATACTACTCAACCTTAAAAATTTGAATTATTTAGTCTAAAATGACCCAAGTCCATCTCAAAATCTTTCATCCTATATAAACTAACAATTTATCTAGGCTAAATATCTTTTAAAATGATACCCTAATACTTTTTATGGCTTGGGCAATTGACAATCTTATGTTGGTTAAATGCCACAAGGCACATTTTCATTAGTTTAGAGGTATTATGGTTTAAATTTTAGTGATTGGTTTATTATTATCAAATTTATGTTTAAAAAGAATCTTATTTCATTAGGGTGTCACATTGTATCCCCTCATTTAGTACGGTCTTTGGCTTAGGCACCTAGAGTGACACCATGTGGCATCCTCTCAGGGTGTTAAGCCTTTAGATTGGTCATTGTAATCAATTTATACTCTAATATATTAGTATTATAATAAGTCACCAAGTGGTGGCTTATCAAGCCCCAAGGGCCTTAAATCCTCAAATCTATTAGGGTATTATGCTATCATTTTAATCCTTCTAAGATATTAGGCTCCCAAGTTTATGCCATGCAATATAATTTCAAGGTTCAGAGTCTTTAAATCAAATTAAAATATTTTTAGACTATGAAATATTTAGGGTTTATCTTTGGATAAATGAATTATATTATAATGACAAGTGGAATAACTTGGAGAAACCCAACAACTTTAAAGTATGCAAGGAAATAAAGAAAATTGCTAAGGCAAATGATCATCAAATTTAAAATGGGTCAAATAAACTTAAAATGCCATAAGGATGAGTTAGTGTTTGATCTTGGTGACATTAAATTTTATGAAATAAGAGAGTTTGACTTGGACAAAAATGATTTTATTACAAAAGTAAAATTATAAATGAGCCACATAGAAAATAAAATGAATTAAACTAAAATTTGGCTCATGATTATTAAATGTAATGGTCCTCTTTTAGGAAAAATCTCAAACATGAAAATGTCTCTTTAGTCCATATTTAAAACACTAGGATTAGTAAATAAAAATGAGAATCCTCATTTTATTTTTAAATCAGGCATGTTATATGAGTAAAACCAACTTTGAATTCCATTCCCAAGAAAATTCAACTATGCCATGTTACACCACATGTATTCATCCTCCAATATCACATACCATAATCAAAAACTATAAATTACTATTATTTTTTTATTATGTGAGTAAGTGAGATTTCACCATGTATCATCATCTCACATCACCATCAATTAATAATAAAAGCATTAGGCCATGAAGATTATGACAACACAATAAATTGAGATCATGTCACGTGTCTTGATATTGTAGCTTCACACACTCATAGAGTTATAAATGATCAAATTACATATCAAACATTAAATACACATGTTTCCATGTGTCATAATTAATATTGTTATATTTCTTGTTTCCTAATTATAATAATCAACCAATAATAAAAAGACAAACATATAAATATTAATTATGAACAAATGGTATAGTCATGACTATAATGGGAAATGGACATAAGAAAGCCAATATAAGTTAGTAATCTAAAAAAAATGAAATAAATTAATACATATAAAATAATTCCTTGTGAAATAATGATTCATAAAATAAAAATTCAAAATGGAAATATAGCTTACATAGACCATTGAGCAATAATTAATTTTCATGAATGAAATTACAATGATGGATTTGGCATTGATATAAGGATATATGTTTTTACCCAAATTAATTTCAACATAAATTGAAAATATATAATTTTTGAATTTAACTCCATATCACTATGTCTTCAGCATCCTAATTTTTGAACTAAGCACTGAGCTTTGAAAAATATTTGAATCTTAGCCATGGACCAAATTCCTACTCCCCCTTTGTTCTATTTTTGAACCAAAATAAAGTTCCAAGATAAATTTTTAATTAAAATCTCTCGGATAACATTTCCCACCCTAATTATATTAATGAATAATTTTGAATAGAATTAAATTATAATGACAAAGAAAACTTGTCTCTCTAGTAAAGTGAATACAAAAGTGACCTTTTTTCATTCAATTACTTGGACTACATAAGGTGGTGATTAAGCTTGAGGTATTTAATTTTATTGACACCTTATTTAATTTGTTCATATTGGCACATGAACAATTGACATATTCCATATACTAGGTAGTCAAGTGACTTTATCTTATAAAACTAAATTTGACTTTGTGAGGTATTGGAGGTCTCCCAAACTAGTAATAGTATACAACACCAAGGTAGTCCATGAATGGTTTCAGTACCATGATGTTAGAGATACTTTGAAAAATAATTCATTTGAATTCAAAATATTTATCAAAAAGAGGAAAATAAGCTCCATGCCAATATCAAAATTTAGAATAGTAATTATGATTTCAATGGATTTATTAAATAGATTCAATGGAGTTGCCTCTATTTCCCATGTCAATGAGGTATAGATTCCCATCCTATCCATAATATTAGGTGAAAAATTTATCCCTATAGTTGGTTAGATAAGATTCTATAAATAGAAATAAAAGAGGATTTCCCAAGGTGGGATAGATGGAAATTTATATAGGTTGGCATATATATTGGATGTAATGTGTGCCATTATAAACCCACATGATCATCTACATGGTAAAATGAAAGAGAGAATAATATATGTGATGACTTTAATATGTTTCATATCCATAAGTTCATAAATCTTATAAAAATTATTACATATACATTATACCATGTTTTATACAAATTTATTAAAACCCAACCAATAGCAAGACTATCTAAACAGATAAAGAGCTCACTTAGGTCAGTAGGATACTATTACTATTACCTAGACCATATAATTATAAGTGTAGATGGCACATTAGTTTCACATTTTTACTCTTACATAATAGTCTTAGATAATTTTCTCAAGCAAGAGATTTCATACCAACTATATCAGAGCATAGATTATAATTTAAAAAGGGACAAATTAAGTATTCTACATAATATTCCACTTAGCATAGGAAAGACACAATTTTAACAATGGGGATAATTGTCATATATCTTTTTTTAATATGTAACTATAAGAATTTAGATACTATGACCCTAAGGGTAGAGAATTTAAGCATATATAGAGATTCCATAGAATATTTAAATCAATATGTATCAACAAATGATATGATCATGAATACATTTTTCTCAATGTTGATGATGACCCTTAAGTATATAATAGGATGGAATTTATCTAGATGACTATGGATACTGCACAAAAATGTAATATGATCCTTCCATTTGGAGGATAAATAAGTCTAAAATGAAACAACATAGGAGATAAATTTCCCCAAAGGAAACTAATGAATAACTAAAAATGATAATACTCAAAAGTCTTCGCCTAAATAAAAATACATGGAAACAAACTTCTCATATGAACATAGGTGGACCTACTCTAGTTCTTCAGTTTACATTTAATTTTACCACTATTTGTTTAGATAAAATAGGCCCATAAAAGTTAAATAATCATCCATATTATCCTCCTCCTATGCATGATGTAACATGGCTATTGTCTCTCAAGTTTGAATAGATCTTCCTATTACTCTAAAATATCTAAGGGCTAAATTAGATTAGAGGCCACAATATATATCAAAGTTTCATGGATTATAAGTGTACATACCTAAATCGTCATATATATATAATTAGTATTTATAGGGGGATATATAATGGGAGAATGTATATAATATCTTCCAAATATTCCTACACAGGTAAATTTAGGGAGCTCTACCCCTAGCTCTTTTCCTATCCATTTATCAACTAAGGCAAAATAAATTGTGGAGGAAATTCCTAATGTATATTTAGTAAACATTTATGTTTCTCCCATTTATACCCTTGTTTCTTTAATAGAGTCTTCAATTTATTCAATTGCTACTCTTATTACTAGTTTAGTTGTCACTACACAAATTTTTTTAGTTAATGTTACTATTGTTTAGCTATTGTTCCTTTAGTCAATGTTTCCACATCTTGTGATCCAATTATAATTCCTAATTTCTCATTTAATTATTTGTTTCACACTTATGTTTCTTCAATTAAAATTATTCCTACTAATACAAAATTTATTCTCATTGAACATGGTTTTAAAAATTCAATAGACTTTGAATTTACACAATCTATTATTTTTGAAACTATTGTTTACATTACACCAAAAAGTGCATCTAATTCTACATATTTTATCTTCTAAGCTTCAATTTTTTAGTACATGGTTTGCAAATGCATATTTTAAAAATATTGACTATAAATTTAGTATTAAAATAATTTTGGATTTTCCATGCCTAAAATCACTCTAGGAACATCTCTTATAGTCGTAATCATGAAAATATATCCCAATATAATAAAGCATATAACAAAGAGCCTAGCTCAAGTTAAGGCTTATAGAGAGAGGATTATTGATCCATCATTTGATACATCTCCATTTCCCACATCTTAAATCTCACCCACTTAACTTGACCCCTCATCACTCATGTCACCTCCATAATCCATCTAATCCCTTTCCTTTTGATCCCCTAAGTCCACCTACTCTATTGGAACAATATTTACACTTATAATATGTAAAAAAATATACATAGATAAATAGTATAAGTATAATTTGGTTATTATTTATGACCCAATAACTACCCTATAAATTTAATAAAAAATAAAGTGAAAATATTTAAAACTTGAAAGATGTCATGAGGGGATAAACAGATTGAATTATGAAGGGAGGAAGAAATCCTTAGGTTGACTATGAAAAGGAAAACACAACCTAAAAAACATAATGAGTTTAAATAAGACCCAATTTATATATTTATGTTATTAGTGAGGTTATTAATATAAATTTGAGTGGTTTTCAACAAGTGAATAACTAATTATAATCTCGAACTAGGATGGAGGCACTTGAGGAGATAGTAGACAAGGTACAAATTACAACCCAATCCCTATATAATATTATAGTTGATATACATAGATATAGTGATAAATCTTAGCTAGATTGGGATAATTTGATAGGTTTAAATTTATATTTTAGGATAATAAATAACAAATTATAAAACATTTATAAGTAAATGAGGGACAAGTCATATCCTGAGCTCAATTTATTACCACTCAAGGACATAAGCTGGATCAAAATTATGTAAATAATAACAGAGATGAATTTATGGAATTTTATGATAAAATTTAATATATATTTATCCAAATAATAACCTAATATTATAAATAAATTGAATTATTTTGATATAAATTTATTTATGCCATATATAAACTACCAAGTCAAGTGTTAAATCAAGAATTTTCTGATAATCAACTCTAGTCCTCCTTAATGTATTAAAAAATGAAGATAAAAAATGATACATATGGAGGAAATTACTAATTTATTGAATTAATTACATTTTCTAAGGAAAAAAATATACCAATCCCAAAATGCAATGAATATATTCAAGTTTCACTAGGCCTACATAGGATATTGTTGGGTAAAATAAAGGTATTATCAAAAGTTACCATTTTTAATTTTGATGTAATAGAATTATATCATATATCATTATAAATATATTATCAAATGAATAAATATCAATAAAAATATAAAAAATAGAAACAATTAGCTACTTGGTCATTAGTCTAATCATTATTAGATCAATCATCAACATCTACATCCTCTACTCTAGTATACACATTGCCAAATAGATTAGTTAGAGTTTTTAGTACTCAATTAAACTCTATTTTAGTTTCATTTAATGTAACATTAGTTTGTACTATAGCTTCATATTATTCTAGAACTATGTCAATTCCTATAATAGTTGCATCTTTACCAGTAGCAAATGTTCTATCAGTTATGGCTTATACTAAATCATCAAACCATATTAATTTTTTTAATGATCATACTACTTGAAATGGAATCTCATCGACATAAAGTATGATATAATTTAACACTTATACATTTAAGTAGATTATTTTTCTAATTTTTCTATTAGATATTTATTATTATTTTATATATTTTTAAACCTTTTGTATATGCAAATTTGTTTTATTAGATATCAATAAAATATGATTTTATTAAGGATCCCCAACTAAGTGAAAAACATAGTTAATGATGGTTTTATAGGGATTTATCAACCAAAAAAAATACATTAGTCCAAATAGAGTATAACAAAAAGACAAAAAAATATGAGCCTAAGAAAGAAAATGTCGAAAAAGAACTAGAAGTCAAGGAAACATTAGTGAAACCCACCAAAAATATCAACAATAAGAAAAATAAATAAATTAAGGATACAATCAAATATATAAGACATAGCTTATGTTTATACTTTGTAACATGAAATGAACTTTGAAAATGATGTTGTGCCCATATAAATCCTACATATACAATTTGTTTTATTCTCCACAATTATGTGTTTTATTTGAATAATTTAAATTAATTTGAAATTATAGTATGAATTTTACTAATGTTTTTTATTTTATTGATTAGACAAAACTTGTCTTAGTGTCATCAAACTTATGACTATGATCAATGCTTACATCTTGTTATTGACTTGAATATGATTACAAATTCTATATCGATAATATATTTAGATTTTTTATAAGGGTTAAAGTAAAGTTTATGAAAGGCCTTATAACTTTTTACAATGAATAAAATGATTATAAAAAAATTAAATAATAATAAAAACCTATGTTTGTATTAAATAAGAAATAAATGATGAGAAGTCAATAAACAAACTACTAACCTTTACACTAACCCCTTCAAAACAAAAAGTATAAAATCCATCTTCATTTTGCATGATATATTTTTATTATGATAATAGGATTATTTAGAAATTATTTCCTCAAACTCCTAATTATGTTTTTTATGATTTGTGTTGACACCTAATTTATAGAACACATTAGGTAATGATACATACTCAACTCAATATAATTATTCAACTTTCAATGGTTTATTCTTAAATCTAAGTCATAAAGTCCTTTCTTTTCTTCCCTACCCTTCCTTATTATTTTTTATTTTTTCAATCCATCATAGTTTAGATCATTCAATTAATTATAGGTTAATTGTTAGAATCTTTAGGTTAAAATATATGCATTAATAACATCCTAACCATCTGGGGTAAATAAACACTATACTCAACCTTTATTCCAACACATGGTTATTTATAGAATTGATTACCCATAGTTCATGCCTTGGAGTGATTAGTCATTGGTCCTAAAATGAGAGGGTAATAACCCTTAAGTTATATTGTCTACATAAAACACATTAAAATGTCATATATATTGATGAGGATCATGATAACATAGGAGATTAAATTTGAGTATGTCAATGGATAGATTTTGATAACATGTTAGATTTTATTTTAAGGTTGAAGGGCTAAATGGGGGTTGATGTGGGTTTAGATAACTCATATAAATATGAAAAGATACACAATTATGTAAATTATGGTAAATTTAGGATAAGGTATTTTATAAAAGGGTCTTATATGAAATTTATTTGTCTAAAATGGATAGTCTCAACCATCGCTAAGAATTATTTATTAGTAATTTTTGTGTCTAGGTGGAAATCAAACTTTCATTAAATGGAGCTCGAAAATAATACACATGCCTCACATTCACTTTGGTATAAAGTGATCTTAATGTAATATATTATATTTATATTACCTATTTTGAATTGAGGTATTGAAACCTATTCCTAAAATCACTCATCTAAAAATATGAAGTTAACTCCATCATATGTTAATAAAATCATATATCCAAAGCAATCACTATCTTAGATAAATATATGTAATCATTATGCATGATAAGGTTGTGAGTACTAGTTATCATTTCAAGATTTCATAAATCACTTTTAACTATTAAAATACATCTACATGGTAAGATCCATAGTAGCATGAATAGGATACAGAACTAGTAATGGACCTAGATACTACTTAGCTTATAAATCTAGTGAGATTTCATGTCTTGTAGTGTGCCACATGGCATATGAAATATGATCATAATGGAAGGCATAATTCAAGTATAATAGTGATAAAAAAGATGTCTTAAATGTAATTCAATTACATGGGATTGTAATGTAATATAATTATTAGTTTAGGAATTAATATTATTGTAGGATGTGGAAAATGAGGATGCCTTAAAGTATCAATTTTATATGTCATGTAATTATTGGTTCTAAATATGTGAAACAACCCCCAAAATATAGTTTGAGCATCATTACTTTCAAAGTGAAAAGAATAATTGTGAATAGGATCCACAACATAGATTGATTTAGTGTAATACACCCACAAACCCATAACCAAATTTACATACATGTAATTCTTAATTAGGTTAATTACTCCTAGAAGATTATATGTGGAAGATTATTTCCCTACAAAATATGGATGCAATTCGGGGTGTCTAGATGTGTGGTACATAAAAATAAGATCTAAATTATATGTGGTAAAACACCTTCCCAATAGGACCACATAGGTGTGTTTACCCCACCTAAATTACTCATATATATGTAAGTTTGGTTATAAATTAGGGTAGAAAAATATTATTTATTGCATTTGGGATACATAGATTTTGTATTAAGTACCGAGACCATCACATAATATTTACATCATTGGGGAGAATGTTATTGGAAAACATAAGTTTTTAGTTATTCATAAACTAATCTCAATGTAATCACAATCAAGAAAATACAACATTTCATTCATACAAGTCAAGATTCATAATACTAAATAATTATCATACTATTATTAAATCGAGGAATTATACAATACCTATGGTCAATAATGAAATTATACACATATAACACCAATAAGAACTTAATAGGATTAAATGATGACTTGATTTGTTAACTTCACATAATCAAGGAATCCTCAATGGTGTTATCCATTTAGATCATAATACCATGGCCTTACAATTTTAGGGGACTATTGAACCATACTCTTCCACTTAACATTTATCATAATTTGAGATAGGCTACATCACTTAAAAATAATTTACTCTTTATATTAGAGAGATGCACAATGGTTTTCATCAAACATACATGAAATAAAATAGGTGAGCCTCCATCATATGCCTATAGGCCTTTATTTAAATTCAATAATTTAATAACTTACAATTTTTTACATGCTTCACTATATTCATACTTGTATATTCCATTTATCATCAAGCTTGCATAACTAAAGTAATAAGCCTTCAACACAATTTATATGGAACAATTAAACATATAGCCATTTATGTTAATTTCCATAAATTTTTTAAAACTTGACTTCAATCATTATAGGAAAACTAGTATTACACTCATTTACACCTATGAAGGAATGAACTAAAAATCTTGATATCACCATTATGCAAAAATAAAAATCATTTATGATAAATAATTTTATTTACAATATCTCTATTTTGTATTTACATATAATATTACATGCCAACATCTAGTAACCACCATCACACCATTTACTACAGCTAGCTACATATTAAAATTCTAGAACCAAAAATAATATAATAGTGTCTTTTCTATACCAGATCACTCTTACCCATGCTAGGGTTGATCCAAAGTTTAAAACATAAGTATGACTAACCACTATGCACAATAATAGGTTAGTTACCAAATATAATGTATTAAAATAGTAATTGGCATCATCATCGAGTCTTAATAATGAAATTAATAAATTATAATATTTAAAATTAATTTCTAAAAGTGTACAAGCTCATCTTACCTCATATTTTTAAGAATATAATTCAACGAAAGTGTTTTTATACTTGGCTTTAGCATACCCATAAATTTCCTCAACAATGTGATGTTCCCAAAGTAAACTATTAGTGTAGATTTTTATTTTTCCCTATTTATTAATTAGGGAAATTGTATTTCTTATGCATACATGGAGTTTTCCTACATTTGTGGGATAGGCTAGCTTATGTGGAGGTGTGTGGCATAGATGTGTCATAGGTGTCATAAGAATGTCATAAGTAACTCCCTTGATGGGAGTTACTTCTCTATTCTTAGCACCTTGTCACCACCTTTCATGGATGAGTTACATTCTATTTTTGGGGTGCCTTGTCCACCTTTTGTGGACGAGTTACTTACGTACTCTCCTATTTGTATTCCTCACTTTGGCCATCTCATGCTAATCAGATTTTGGTTTTCTCCATTTTATCTTGTGCAATTTCTCTTATTGTGTTATTTTCAAATTGCTTTAGCATCTATGTGGTGTGCACTTGCTTCAACTTGTGTGACCATGTCTCCATTGCACTCGTATTATCTGGATTCTGGAAACAACTCCGCTATGGTATCAGAGCTACTCTGGTAATCATGTGTCTGGTTATGCTAGTAGTTTATTTTGAAATTCTTACTTTGCTTTCTTAGTAGTTTTAAAAAAAAATCTGTTGCATTTGAGAGCTTTGGTAGAGTTTTTTGAAAACTCATGCAAATCCATATGGAACTTGTTTAAAAAAATTTAATTTTGAGTTAGTATTTGCCAAGACATTTTGTCTAGATCTATGGTTTTCTTCAGTAAGGTAGAGGATTTTTTTTGTTATCTGCATTCTATTTGTTGGATGCCACCTTCAAATGTGGAGCTTCTAGTAGAAAGAAGTGAAGGTTTCCAGCCCAAGCACTGCCCAGACCAGGGGCCTACCACTCCACGTGCTGCCCACTCACAATACAACAAATAATGCTTTAGTTATGCACCAAGTTTCTATCCTTCTAACAACAAAAATGCTTTCTGTAGACCCTCACATACTTTCTAATAGCCAACCAGGCCTTACGACATCCAGGTCTGCTATTTTTTGCAAAAAATCAGAACTACACCTTTTTTTTGTGACGCCACTTGCTTTGTTTATTGTCTAGAAGCTTCTACGTCTTTTTTTTGGTTAAGTTATGCCATGCCATAGTCTCTATCAAGGTGCCAAGCAGCAACAGTCCTTGCCACATTAGGCCATACATTTTCAATAGGTCTACATTTATTTTTCTTGTCTTTTCTGCAAGATAAAATTTTGGACTGCTATTTTGGCACCCCTTCTTACTTGGCATCACATGTGGTGCCCCTTGGACACTTGGAATCCTTCAAAACTATCTTTGCTTCATTATTTTCAGTTAAAATTGACCTGTTAAAACAAAAATCAGTCAATTTGACTTAGTATTTAATTTTTTTGACAGTTTTGTATTTTTGGGGGTTTGAATTAAAATTGTATCTTCGACCTATGAAGACGAAGGGTGAGGCTCAGGTTGGCAAGAGGCCAATTCCCCCTCAAAAAAACCTCCTTTGGATTCCCCATTCCATGAAAAATTTAATGATTGGTTGGAAGGCCACTTTCTCTCCCCATAACAGGCTTTTTTTTAATGTTTTAGTGCTCTTTTTTGCAAAAATACTAGTTTACGGGAAAATTATAACTTTAATATCTTGTAAACGGTAGCTCGGTTTTAGGTGCCATTTTTTGCAAAAGTGCTTATAATTCAATTCTCCACAGTGTAGAGTAGTTATTTTTCAAAAACACACTAGTTTATAAAGTGCCGAAATTTGGGTCTCCTGGGACGCATTTTCGGCTAAGTTCGACATCCTGTTTGCTTTAGTCTTGCACTGATTGCTCTAGGACATGTTTTCAATTGAGTCTAACATATTTTGAGCATACACTTGCATATTCATGGGGGCTCAATATTTTTTTTTGGGGGGGAGGTGTGATTTATTTTCACAACTTGGTTTCATTCTCCTTTCTGCATACATTCACAACTTGCAATCAACACAACTTCACCTAAATTCAGCTAAAAAATGGATTATTTTCAACTTAAACCCCTAAAACCCTTCAAATATCATGAATGAAAAGTTAAAATGTCAATCATTCTTAGAAGCAAAGGGTTGTATAGGATCACCATGGGTATAAAAGTAGAACCGAACACAGATGCTGAAAAGGTCAAGTGGTACAACCGTAGTGATGAAGCTTTTGGATTACTAAGCTTGTCTATGTCTCCAAAACTTCTCTTTCACTTAGAATCCTCCAAAACTCCTAATGACATATGGGACAGCTTAGAAATTTTTTTTGGGAAGCTTCATGAGATGAGAGGTCATGAGCTCAAAAATGAACTCATAAGTCTAAGTCTTAGCAACTTTGACACCCTACAGGACTTCTTCACTAAGTTTTGAGGCCCTTAAATTGCAATTAAAATAATGTGGGATATAGAAGAAAGATGATCAACTCATACTTTCTATTCTCACAAAGTTAGGTCCAAGCTATTTAGTCTTTGTCTCCACTTTCCATGCCACAAAAAGTTCCCTTGGCACTACATGGAAAATGCCTTCTTTGGATTCATTCATTGCCGACTTGACTAGGGAGCAAGATAAGCTAATTCAGATGGGCACAATGAAGTCTAATCAACCCCAAGCCTTGATAGCTAAAAATGGTAAAGATAAGACTTCAATAAAGGAGAAAAAGAAAAAGAACAAAGACCATGAGAAGAAGAAAGAAAACACTAATCTTGCCAAAAACAATACTGAGACTTCATCTTCCAATGCTAAACCTAAGAAGGAGAAGGTTAAGTGTGCCTATTGTAAAAATATATGGCATGATGAACAAAAATTCATGAAGAAATAAATAGATCACCTAACCCATCTTCTAGAGAAGAACAACATAGGTGTTCCTAAGTCCAAGCAGAATTCATCTACCCAAGATTCTACTAAGGAAAAATGCAAGGGTAAGGAGAAAGAAAAGGGAAAGGCTCTTGTAGCTATAGTAGCTTCCACATCTTCATGGGTCATCGACTCGGGTGCTTCTCACCACATGGGCTCTTCACCAGTTGAGTTTTCATCTTTAGAGCCTTGTAGCGTGACTTCAATTAGTTTGGGTGATGACACATCAGTTTCCATTGTAGGGAGAGGGTCAGTTGAAATTGAAGGAGGAACATTAAATAATGTTCTAAGTGTTCCTTCTCTTTCAAATAATCTCCTATCAGTGTACCAAATCACTCACATTGGTCAGGGCATGAGAGTTGAGTTTTCACCAGATTTAGTGTTTATCAGGGAGTTGCATAGTGATATTACAGTGGTAGTGAGTAGGGCAGATCACCAAGCCAAGTTATACACCTTCTCACATTTTGCATCAAATTCTTCTCTAATAGCATTGCTAACTCATTCAGATGGAGTTAACAAATTGTGGCATGAGCGATTTGGCCATATTAACTACTCCTACCTTGAGCAACTTTGAAAACATGACATGGTCATTGGCTTGCCTCGTGTCCAATTCTCAAAAGGACTTTGTGAGGGGTGCTCCCTTGGGAAGCATCCCGAAGTAAAATTTGACAAAGGAAAAGATTGGAGGGCTTCACAACCTTTGGATTTAGTCCATAGTGATGTATCAGGACCCTTTCCCAAACTATCTTTCACAAGAGCCAAGTACATCCTAACTTTCATTGATGATTTCTCTAAGTACACTTGGATATATTTTCTCAAATAAAAGTCTGAAGTGTTTGAAAATTTTCTAGACTTCAAGGCTCTTGTTGAGAAATAGAGTGAGAAATCCATGAAGGTTATTCGAACTGATAATGGAGGGGAGTATGTCAACATCAAATTTGAGCAGTTTTGCACTATAGAGGGGATTGATTTGGAGCACATGGTCACTTACAGTCCTTCATAGAATGGGGTTGTAAAATGCAAGATTAGGTTCTTGAAAGAGATGGGTAGCGATATGATTCACTCCAAATCCCTGTCACCATAGTACTAGGCCAAAGCTATCAATTGTGCTTGCTACATTCAAAACAAGGTTCCTCACAAATATTTGAAAGGGATAACACCCTTTGAAGCATGGCATAAAAGGAAACCTGATGTTGAGCACCTTAGAGTTTTTGGATCCTCAGCGATGGCCTACATTCTAAAGAAGAAATGCAAAGCTATGGAATGTCAGTCCAAGCCTTGCATCTTTGTAGGATATCTAGATGGTATTAAGGGATATCACCTTCTAGATCTAGTCACTCATGAGTTGTGCATCGAGAGAAGTGTCCATTTTTAGGAGAGTCTTAGAGACTCAACACTTGACACTTCTTCTCCCTCATCAGATCTACTTCTTCATGATGATTTCTCATCAAATTCAGATCAGCCAGAGCAGGTTCTTGAGCCAAAGACTTCTTTTTTTTCCTTGAGTTTAGATAGTGAGGACAATGATGCAAAGTCATCCACCTCTAGTTAGTCAAAGGATGAGGATTTGGCACTTGACTCACCCAATTGTGGGCCACTTTGGGTTAGACATACACTTGAGAGTGCTGGCACTTGGGTAGGAGATCCCATAGATGATAGACATATTAGGGGAGATTTTTAGAGAGATCCACATGCCTTCTTTGCTTCAATTTTGGATCCACAGACTTTTTGAGAGGCATCTGGGGTACTTGAGTGGGATAATGCTATGGAGGAAGAATATTCTTCCTTAATCAAAACTCACACATGGGATTTGAATTCACTTCCTAAGGGAAGAAAGATGGTTCGATGTATGTGGATATATCAGACCAAGTTTGTAGCAGATGGGTCGGTTGATAATTATAAGGCACGATTGGTCACCAAGGGTTTCTCACAAGTGGCAGGCATTGACTACTCAGAGACCTTTTCACCCATTTCAAAGATGAATTTTGTTATATTCACCTTGGCTATTGCCGCAACACATGGTTGGGATGTGCATCAGATGGATGTGAAGAGTGCCTTTCTTCACAGAGACCTAGAGGAGGAGATCTACATGGAGCAGCCACCATAATTTGTTTAGGATTCTTCCTTAGTATGCAAACTTATGAAATCTATCTATGGCCTCAAATAGGCCCATCAGGCTTGGTATGTCAAGATAGATTCCTTCTTTCTCATAGCTAGTTTCACTAGGTGCCATTCTGATCCCAATGTCTACTTCTTATGATAAGATGATTCGCTCTTGATTTTGGTTTTATATGTTGATGACCTTTTGATCACTGAGAGTTCTTCATCAGCTATTGTAGTGGTGAAGGCATCTCTCCAAGATAGATTTGACATGATAGACTTGGGTTTGTCGCACTACTTCCTTGGCATCGAGATCTCACGGTCAGATTCAGGGATTTTACTTGTATAGCCTAAGCATGCTCTTGACTTATTGACTCAGTTTCACATGGCTAATTACAAGCCATCTCTGACTCCCTTTCTATTAGGAGTCAAGCTTGAGCCTGATTTTTCTTCACCATTGGTTGACGCCACTAGATATCGACAACTTATTGGTAGTCTCATCTACATGACTCACACCAGGCCCAACATTTCATATAAAGTGGGACTTGTCTCCAGATTTATGCAAGAACCTCATGAGCTACATTAGAAAGCAGCTAAGAGGATCTTGCATTACATACAGGGTTCACATAGATACGAGATTCATTATAGATTTGGCATAGAGGTTGACTTGGTTGGATATATAGATTTAAACTGGGCTGGCAATTTATAGACTCAAAATTCCACTTTTGGCTACAATTTCTCTCTAGGTTCTGGTCTTATTAGTTGGTCTAGCAAGAAGCAGAATGTTATTGCTATATCATCCATAGAGGTAGAGTACAGGGGATCTATTAATGTAGCTACTGAGGCTATTTGGCTTCAGGGGATTCTTTTTGAGTTTGGCATTCCTATCAAGTAACCCACCATCATTTATTGTGACAACCAGAGTACCATTCAAATTTTTAGGAATCCAGTTCAGCACTAGTAGGCCAAGCACATAGAGATTCACATGCATTTCATTTGGGATCTTATTCATAGTCAAGTCATTAACTTGATATTTTTCCAGTCTTCAGAGTAGGTTGCAGACATCTTCACCAAACCTTTCACTAAGAGCAAATTCATTCATCTATGAGTTCTTCTTGGGGTGTGGTCCACATCTGTAGTAGCATCATCTTTAGGGGGGCCTTCTAGCCTCTTCTTTATTTTATGTTTCTCTTTTGGGGGGGGAGTTTTTTCCTACGGGTTTTCTCCTTTTCTCTATCTTATGGGAGATTGCATTTGTACATGGGTACCTCATTAGGCCTAGTTGTCAGGACCCATTTTATATTTCCACACTTCCCACATAAGCTATGCTTATGGGGGGGTATTAGTATAGGTTTTTATTTTTTCCTATTTATTAATTAGGTAAATTGTATTTCATATGCATACATGGAGTTTTCCTACATTTGTGGGATAGGCTAGCTTATGTGGAGGTGTGTGTCATAGATGTGTCATAGGTGTCATAAAAATGTCATAAGTAACTCGCTTGATGGGAGTTACTTCTCTATTCTTATCACCTTGTCACCACCTTTCATGGATGAGTTACATTCTATTCTTGGGGTGCCTTGTCCACCTTTTATGAAGGAGTTACTTACGTACTCTCCTATTTGTATTCCTCACATTGGCCATCTCATGCTAATCAGATTTTGGTTTTCTCCATTTTGTCTTGTGCAATTTCTCTTATTGTGTTATTTTCAAATTGCTTTAGCATCTATGTGGTGTGCACTTGCTTCAACTTGTGTGATCATGTCTCCATTTCACTCGTATTATCTAGATTCTGGTAACAACTTTGATATAAACATAGTTTTCAACAGATTTAATGATACACCCAACATAATGTACATTATTTTTTTATAATAGTATATGGAATAAATAAAATATGTTTACACATAATAACTAACATAATAAGTGTTATAAATATAATGGTACCACACACTCAATATAATTATCTAGATTTCCTCTAAACTTTATGAAATTTAAATCTATCCAATAAATATTAAAATAATTTAATTAAAATAACAACCAAATGAATAATATAAACTAGAGTATTTTTCCTAAGTGTACCATTTATTTAATCATATAATATACTAATATTTTTAGTTATCCAATATACTATTTACACCAATGCAACACTATAGGTGTAGTGATTTAACAAATTGATAATGATTCAAAACACAAAAGTAATAAAATGATTCAAAACTAGAATGAAGATAATATAAAATATTTTAATTTATTTTGAATGACTTATGAGCTCATCAATAAGTCCCCATGAATTCCTTATAAACCTATAAGTATTGTATATAATAATGATTATAGGGTAAAATTAGTTCCAACAACCATGGCATCAACATTACTTACTTGCATAAATACACCCTTTGAAAAACAACATGAAATTTTGATCTAATTTATTTTTCCAAACTTTCAAATCTTTCCAAAAAAATCTTCTTCTTTCCATGGTTTGACCTCCTCTTTACCTCCTACCTTCTACTCAAATTTATCCCTGTCATTAAGGCCTATACGATGAATTTTGAGCCGTCATAATTCCTCATGTCTACCATTTTTATTTAACGTTTCATCCACCACCCAACACAGCAAAATAAATTTTTTTTGCATGCAAGATAATTGATTACCACTTTTGGGGAAGATTCAACCCTAACACCATAATGATCCATAATAATCCAAGGCTCAATTTTTTGTTTATGACTATAGTGAAAGTCAATAAAAATCTATGATCCCCTTAGCCATTATGGCCTAATAATTATTTTAATCATAATCATAATACATGGGGAGGGGTTATTCCTACCCATATAGGGACAAATATCATATGTAAGTCGTAAGTAAAACATGATGCAAGACAATACCTATCCAAGACTCCTTTGCATTGAGGTTAAGTCATTTAAGACTAAAGATCAAGTAGTTAAAAATAATGTGACTTAAGGGTAAGAAAATGATCTAACATGACTATACAATAGATTAAATAAATTAATCCCCTTATAAACCATAATAAATAAAAGTGGACAGATGAGATGAGTAAGGAAAACACAAGTACTACATCCACCAATACCACATAAGACACAAACAAGGCAATTAATTTTATATATGAACATGATCATAATCAAGATAAAAAAACAATAATATTCAAATAGGCTCAAAAATTTAAGATGAGATGGAAAATAAATACATAAAACAAATTTTTAACTACTCATGGTGATTAAATGGCTTGTTACCATTTCATCTCATATCCTAATGTAAATTTTATCCAATTGCTCACTGCCCCACCTTTATTGCCCTAAATGTTGAAGTCCATTTCTAGCCTAGCTAATATACTTGAGAGCCCTATAGCATTAAAAAATGACACTAGTAGCATATTTTATACATGAACACACATGCACACACACACACACACACACACACACACACACACACACACACACACACACACACACACACACACACACACACACACACATACACACACACACACACACACACACACACACACACACACACACACACACACACACACACACACACACACACACACACACACACACACACACACACACACACACACATTGAATTGTGATAAACATCTCAATATAAAACTATATTGATGACATCATCGATAAGCAAGATCAGAGTGTACTAGAGCATTATTTTATGAAATTAGTAAACATTGTAAGCATTAGATAAGGCTTAAATTTAGAAAACTAGTGATCATTTACTGATAGGACATCCAAAAATGTCTAACAAAAATGGTCAAAATAGTATGTTGTGACATGCTTCTTCCCTTAATGAGGAGTCATAAGGGTGATAAATCAAAATAGACATGGATAATGCTATTTAAATATATCTATGTTTTCTTATATGGCATTTATTTCACTTAGTGGGTCCCATTATACCAGGACTTGATGAATCTCTTTATTTTTTAGTCTAAAGTTGTGATGACCCAAGATTATCACTAGATCCAACTGCATATTTTAATCTTCCATATAATGTAAATTTTTCCAATCCAACACATGAGATGGATAAGGTACATATTTTATTAACACTATAATATGAAATACATCATGGATATTTGACATAGAATGTGGTAAAACCAACTAATAGGAAATAAGAATGATCTTATCCATAATGTTGAATGGTTTGACAAAACATAAAGGCAACTTAGAGGGTTTTCCTAACTTAATTAAACTTTTATATGGTCTTACATGTATAAATACCTTATCACAAATAGAAAATTATCATAGTATTCTCTTTTGATCCGCATATATCTTTTGTCAATTAGAAGTGACCTTTATATTTTCAAAAATTAAGGTCATTTGCTTATCATATTCTTATAACATTTTAGGCCCAAACATAACCCTATTATCCAAAACATCCCAACCAATTTGGGTTCAATTTTTTTACCCATATAAGGATTCAAAAGGGGCCATTTTAGGTACTAAATTATATGAATTATTATAGTCAAACTCAACCATATTAGGGTAGTCCTCCCACTTAGACTTCTGTTCCATAAGATACATGTGTAACATGTCCTCAACCACTTTATTGAGTCACTTATTCTGACCATCTATTTCTAGGTGATATGAAGAGCTAAAATTTAATCAGGTACCAAGCACCACAATCTATATTGGCAAAAACCTTGAAGTGAATAACTCATCCCAATCTAAAATAATTAATTATGGTACACCATGCAACCATACCACTTATTTAATGAACTCATATATTAAAAAACATAAGTGTCATTCATTAGGATTCCATCTATGAAGTGGGAAAATTTGGTTGCTTTGTAAATTACAACTAAACTAGTTTCATGCCTATTATGGGATTGGGGAATTCTAATAATAAAATAAAATTAAACCAGTACCCATTTATCCTTGGGTATGCCATGCGAGTATAACAAGCCTCTCAAGTGGTAGTGTTCATCCATAACACATTGGTATTATAGACATTTTCCCATAAAATTGTAAATGTCCATCTTTAACTCAGGCCACAAATATAGTCTATTCAGATTAAGAGTCATCTTAATGACATTGAGATGTATAAAATGGGGTGTTGTATGTACTTCATTTATCACAAAATTACATAAATTCCATATTTTAGGTACAAAAACTCTATCCTTATGCCTTATAAGGTCATTTGATTCTAAAAAAATTATTAAATGCTTTTGATATAGTCTCAATAACTAATTCTCCACTTATTTTTCTATAATATTCATCCTCACATTAATGTTCTAATACAATGTTTCCAAAATTTGCTTGTAGCAGTAATAGGGTAACAAGGTAGACACATATGATAAGTTCATCAGCCACTCAATTTTCATTTCCCTTCACATAAGATATTTTCATGTCAAATTTATTAATAAATTCCAACCACCTGAAATAGTAGTCATTTAAATCATCTTGAAATAATTGGTGTTCTAAATTATGTCAATTAGATTTCACCTTAAAGGGTTTGCCTAGCAAGAAATTTTTTCACTATTTTAGTACATGTAATATGGAAACAAGTTCCAAATCATGTGTGGGGTAGTTATTTTAATCTTCCTTCATCTTTCAAGATTTATAATCCATTACCTTCCCATCTTGGGTTAGTATGCCACCGAAGCCTTCTTCAGAAGCATCAACCCAGACTTCAAAGTTTCCATTTTCATATGGTATGTTCAAAATAAGTGTTGTCATTAAAAACTCCTTAAGCTTATTGAAGGCTTATTCACACTAATATGTCCACACAAATTTCTTACCTTTACAATGTAAGGATGTAATGGGGTTGGTTATGTGGGAGAAATTTTTAACAAACCATTAATAATACCCTACCAAGCCCATAAAACTATGCACTTCATGCACATTTGAAGGAGTAGACCACTCTTGTATGGATTGTATTTTAGTTGGGTCTACTACAATACCTTATTTAAAAATTAAGTATTCTAAATAATGAATTTAAGTTTTATAGAAGGCATATTTAGATATATTTCCATATAACTAGTGTCATCTCAACATTTGCAGAACAAATCTTAGGTGTTAACTGCTCAACTACATTCTTAAAATAGATAAGTATATCATCAAGAAATACTAAAAAAAATTGTCCAAAAAGTCCATTAACATGTTTTTCATTAAAATTAATAAATGTATTCAATGTGTTTATTAGGCCAAAATTTAAAATAATGAACTCATAATGGTCATATCTTATTTGGAAGGTTATTTTGTGAATGTCTTCCTCTTTGATCCTTATTTGGTGATAGTTGGATCTTAGATAAAATTTTGAAAATACTTCTTACCTTTCATTTGATCAAATAAATTGTCATTCTAAGGTACTGGATATCTATTTTTTATTTTAACCTTGTTGAGAAATCTATAATCAATGCACAACCTTAAGGTGTCATTCTTCTTCCTTTAGAAGACTATCAAAGCACCCCAAGATGTCACACTAGGTCTAATACTTCCATTATCCAAAAGTTCTAGCAATTGAACCTTAAATTTTTATAAATCTAAAACATTCATCCTATAAAAATATTTTTATTCAAGGATAACCCTTAGAATAAGGTCAATGGAGAACTCAAACTCACATTTAGGGGGTAAACCATGTATATTTTCAAGGATAACATCCATAAAATATCTTATGATAATAAAATATTGGTTGATTTTCTCCTTTTAGGGGTTATTTACTATAAAAAGACTACATATAGTTTTCAACCTTTATAATAGCCCTATTTTACAATAGAGCTAAAATTTAAATTTCAAGGTTTGGACCCTTGAATGCCTTGAATTTCCATGAGCTTCCAATGCTCATCACTACATTTCATTATTTTACCATAGGAATCAAGGGTTGTATGGTGATTTTACAACCAATCCATGCCCAATATAACATCATAAGACACTAAGAGGGTCAGACAAATGTTCATGTTGGTTCTAAAAACACCAAGATCAAGTTTAGTTTGCTCCAAGCACTCCTAGATAGGCATCTTATTACTAATACCAACATCAACTTCCCACCCTTATATTGAAATAATAGGTTTATGATTACAAAAACATACTATAATAGGTTTAATTAATTAGGACCAAAATCAATTTAAATAGTCATAAGATTGCCAAATATTATACCACTTATCTCTATCAGGGTAGTTTGGAAATAAGCCTTACAATTTTCCACTCCTACATACACTCAATGTTATGTTGGTTTTCCAGATTTTAGTTTTGGGAAGTCCATGCAATATTTATTGTCACCACACTCCCAATACATTAATTTCATTTTTGTGGATATATGAATAGTATTACCCCTATAGATGACCCATGCTGGCTATTTCAATCTTGGTCTTTCCTAAAAAACATGTTTTAGTGTTGTTTAGATGCCTAGAGCTATTATTCTACCTATCGAATCAACTGTAAACTTTATTATTCCCTTGGAATTTGTGATTATCATTTTATTTCTTAAAATATTTTAGTGTAGGAGATAAATTTTTGTTTTTCATTTATTGCCTACTCAAATTGAATCCTTATCTCATTTTCTTTCGAGACTTTTCCTTTTCTTTTATCTTGTTGGTAAATTTTGTGGTAGTAGCTAATGTCTTAGGGTCAATTATAGTGATGTTGTGTATCAGTACTTCTTTCATCAATAATTTCAGATTTTTCACTTTCATTTCTTTATTATGTATGTCATTAAAATGACATAGTGGGTTTAAGAATTTATTTTTGTACTCAATAATAGACATTCTTATATTTTAGCAATTGAAAGTCTATTATTTTATACTATTTGTAATTCAAATTTAAATATCTCTTCCAAAACATGATTTTGAAATTGGACCAAATAAGGTTCATAGGATGATACCCTTCTAGATCACATAGGTGGCTACACCATAGGGTAACATGTCCTTTAGCTGATAAAGTACCACTCTAAACATTACATTAGAGGACATGTTATCCAGATTAAAGTATTTATACAACTTCAAAATTCAATCATAAATCGTATCTTGAAATTATTCACCCATGAATATAGGTGGTGAAATCTTATTGATCTATTTTATGATAATATCTACCACTCTAAATGGTACTTCTTCTAGTGCTTGTTCCTCAATAGGTTCTAATTAAAGATGGGGGAATTTTTTACTAGCGTTTCCCTCAAGGTTTTTCATCCCAAATTCTTGATTATCTAGCTTGTCATGGATGACATTCAACACTATTAAGATCCTATTTAATAATTATGCATTCTTATTAGAAGGGTTTTTACTAATTCCACTTAGATTTGGTGCCTTATGGGGATTTTTAACATTGTTTAAGAGAAGCTCATCTATGTTTTGATTCTTATTTTAGGCTCTATGTCATTTGTCTCTACCTCTACCCCTTAAGGCTGGTCTATTCTCAACTTGGATTTTACCACTAGATCTGATCCTAAAGATTTTATTGGTAAGTCACAAAATATATTTTAGGCATGTTATTGCAAGAATCATAAATTCTTCAATGTTTTTTAAAAGCTATAACAAACTTTCCAACTCATCGATAGGATCTAATACCAAGTGAAATAACCTAAAAAATTGAGCATCATTACTTTTAGACTGTAAATTAAAATTATGAATAGGTTCCAATACATGTAAATTGATTTATCATAATACACCCACAACCCCATGACCAAATTTACAAACAAGAAACCCTTATTTAGATTAATTCAAGATAGAATATTCTATGAGGAAGATTATTTACCTACGAAAGCTCCATGAAATTGAGGATGTATTGATATGCTATCCATAATAATAATATATAAACTATATTGCAGTAAACACTTTCACAATAGGACCACCCATGTGTCCTTATCCTACCTAAATGAATAACAACTACAAAATTTTGGTGGCATTTGAGATACTTGGAATTTTGTAATAAGTACATAGACCATCACACAATATTTACATCATTATGGAGAAGGTTATTGGAAAATATAAGTTTCTAATTATTCATAAACTGATGTGATTATACTTATAATTATGAGAACACACCATTTCATTCATACAATTCAAGATTAATAATATTAAATAATTATCATACTATTATTAAATTGAGGACTTTTACCATACCGTGGGTCAGTGATGAAAATGAGCACATATAGTATCCATAAGAATGTAATAGGATTAAAGGATGCCTTTATTTTTTAAATTTACATAATTAAGGAATCTATAATGTTGTTATTCATTTAGATCATTATACCATGACCTTGTAATTTTAGGGGAGTATTGTACCATACACTTCCACTTAGAATTTAGCACAATTTGAGCTAGGATACATCACTCATAAATAATTTAATCTTTATACTATAATGTTACAAAATGGTTCCCATCAAAGATATATGACATCACACAAGTGGGCCTCCATTATATGCCTATAGGCCTTTTTAAAAATCCAATAAATTCATAGCTTACAAATTTTTACATGCATCACAACATTCATAATTGTAGTAATAACTTGTATATTTCATTTCTCATCAAGCATGAATAAATGAAATAATAAGCCTTCAACATAAATTATATGGAGTATTTAAACATATATCCATTTCTATTAATCTCCCTTATTATTATAACACATGACTTCAATGAGTATATGATAACAAGTATTACACTATTTTACACCTATCGAGGAATGAATTAAAATTCCCTATATAACCATAAAGTAGAAATAAAAAACATTTAAGGTAAATAAACAATACCCAAAATTATTTACATTAGATATATACTAAATTTACATGATAATATCACTTAAAAATGTCTAATAGCATTTGATAACCACCATCACACCATTTACTATAGCCAACCACATATTAAAAATTTAGAACTAAAAATAAAAAAATAGTCTCTTTCCTACACCAGATCACTCTTATCCATGCTAGGGTGATCCAAAGTTCAAAACATAATCATGACTAATAACTATGTATAATAATATGTTAGTTACCAAATAGAACTTATTCCAATAGTCATTGGCATTAGCTTGGAGTCTTAAAAAAATTAATTAATAAATTATAAACCTCATAATTAATTTCCAATATCATACAAGCTTACCTTACCTCATGCTTTTAAGAATGTAATTCAACTCAAGTGTTCTTACACTTGTTTTTATCATACAAGTCAATTTTTGAAACAATGTGATGTTCTAAAGGCAAACATAGAATTCAACATGGTTAATGATACAACCAACATAATGCACATTATGTTTATGTAAAATAGTACATGGAATAACAAAAATTTCAATTTATATTAAACCACAATCTTAGTTACTATTAACATATGTTTACACATAACAAATAATAAAATAGGATAATGATTATAAATTCAATGGTGCCACACACTCAATATAATTATCTGGATTTCTTCTCGACTTTTTATAATTTGAATCTATATAATAACACTTGAAATAATGTAATTAACATAACCACCAAATGAAGAATATAAAAAAACTGAATATTTATCATAAGCATATAATTTACTTCACCATCTAATATGCTAAAATTATTAGTTATCCAATATAATATTTATGCAAAAATAACATTACAAGTTTTAGTGATTTAACAATATGATAACGAGAAGGAAAATAACTAAAGTGTAACAGTCGAGAACATACAACTTTCATCAATAAAATAACATGTGAAACCATTATTGTCAAGTACGATAGGTATAAACCAGTTTACATTTACAAGAAGTGCTATAAGAATTAATAAATAAATATAATTATTCAAAGAAACATGCTACATGTATAGCATCATCATATTCTAGCCAAGAAAGAATGAGAGCCATGAAAAAAATGTAACTCAACATAAAATGAGCATCCAACAAAATATGATCTAAATGTGATATGAAATACCATGATCCATCATATAAACCTCCTAATTGGTGGCTCTTACCACCCCAACCATTAGTTTGGTGGTGGAGTTAGGTGTTTAGGCTTAAGAGAGAAGATGTGAGAAAAAGGGATTCAAGACATCACTGATAATAACTGCAATAGTTACACAGAAAACCCAAATAATGACAAACACGCACCATACCAAAATGTAAATATTACACTCATTCACACAAACCTAAAAAGAGATATTGGTCACAAAAATAATAATGATAAAAAAAACACCAAGGGATATCAAATAGAATTTTCTTAACCTTGACCACTAACAAGCACAACCATGATTTTCTCACAAACAAGCATAATGGAAGAGAGAGAGAAAACTATTAAACTGACTGCCATATATTATGGATCTAAGCTTAATAAAAATCCAATAAAATAAATGTAAATAACCATTAAATAAATTTACATAGGAAACAAAAAAACCCAATAAGATCTTATTATTCACTACCCAAGTTGTGTTATGTAACTAACAAAAACAATCCAAATTTCCATTTCATATATCACAACCACAAGAATAAAATACCCATCAGGGTTTCAACTTAAGAATTTAAAAATTATGCATGTGAATTTGAGTTTAAAATCTAGGCACAAGTATTTTTTAAACCCCAGAACATCCAAGTATGAAACCCAACAGTAATTAATCAATTCAAAACAAGAATAAATAAAACATGGGAGATTTTAATAAATTTTAAAATCCTTACAAGTTATTCAAGAATTCCCACAACTTCCTTAATAACATGTAAGTATTTTTATATAAGAAATAATGTAAGGTAAAATATATTAAAACAGCCATGGCATCAACATTCCCATTTATCAATTTTAAAACATTAATTACTTGAAAACAATCCACTCCTTTGAAAAACAAGATGAGATTCTGACTTATTACTTTTACCAAGCTTTCTAATATTTCCATAACTTCCTTCTTATTCCGATTACTCAACCTCCTCTTTACCTCCTACCTTCTACTTAAATTTATCCCTAACATTCAGGCATGTAGGTTGATTTTCAAGTCTCGATAACTCCTTGTTGAAACCATTTTTCCTTAGGGTTTCCTCAACTAGCCAACACACTAAAACAAAAGTGTTTTCCATGTATTATAATTGATTACCCATTTTGGGTGAAGATTCAACTATAGCACCATCATGATTGCTAATAATCCAAGGCTCAATTTTATTTATTTATGACTATATTGAAAGTCAATAAAAATAAATGATCCCCTTGGCCATTATGGCCAAGAAATTATTTTAATCAACATAATTACTATTTGGAAAGGTTTATTCTTTCCTGATTAGGGACCAAATCAAAATCACATGGAAATTCAAAACATTGCCTAAACAACACCCATTTAGAGTAACGTTAATCCATTTAATACTAAGGATGAGGATATTAAATACATCATGACCAAAGGGTAATAAAATAATCTAATATGTCTAAACAAGACATTAAAATAACTAATATATAAAACAAATTAGGTAAGCACAAGCACTATAACAAATGACACCACAAAAGACACCAATAAGGTAATAAAATTTATATATGAACATGATCACAATCTAGAGAAATACAAACATTAATATCCAAATAGGATCAAATAATCAAGTTGAGATGGAAAATAAATATTTTCAACAAAGCTACAACTATTTATGGTGATTAAATGGCTTTGTTTATGTGGGTTTTATTCACACCACAAGTCTTGAACAAAGGTAGCCTCAAAGTTTTAACATCTCTATAGAAAATAATTTACACTCCAGGGAATGAGATATATGTATGTGATTAAAATGAATAGTTTATGGAATAATAGGTTGAGCTTGTAGGTCATTTAACTAGGATTATGGATGGTTGTGCGAAATCTAAAATAAGTAAACACTAGGTGAGTTGGCTAGGTGGAGAATTAGTTTATAATGGATAGTTATTAAAATAAAATCAAAAGTAGGGAAAGGTAAGGTAGAAAATAAGGTTCTATGTTATTAAAAGGTTACTTCCAAGGCTATTTACTTGGTATATGGGTATCTAAAAAATTAATTTATGTCATTTATAGCTATTACACACTCACAAACAAGCATGGTCAAGCAGTCTAGGAAATAGGTATAGGAAACTTAGTGACCTCAGCTAAATTTTTCTCTCTTTAGAGTTGTTATTGCACACCCTTAGTCAAGAGGTTATAACCTAGACTAGGAAGTTATCTAAAGTATCCACAACACACACCTAGTGGACTATACTAAAAGGAAATACTATTGCACACCTTAGAATATCAATGCAATCTAAACTAATTATGCAATTTAATGAAATTCACTAATATTCAATATATTTTACACATTAATGATTAACACACATCAATTATAAGAACTATATTTATCTGTAGCATTTGAAATATTCAAAATTACAAAATTGATATAGACAAAGAAGCTAAAATCTCAATAACACAAAAAAGGAAGAACAAAGAACAAACACAGTTGCATCCCAATCAATGACTTGATTTCTTCATGTATTGATAAAAAATGTAACCCTTTAAAAGAGTGTTTTAAATTTATTTAAAGTCTTGGGGAATGGGTCACCTCATCTTCCAAGTGTAAATAAACTTCAATTTATATTTTCTTATTAAAAATAACCTATGTCCTAGTTCTACATTGAAAATTTTCATGTTACAACTTACATATTTCAATATTCATTCATTGTGTGCTGGTAGAAACACTTCAGTTACTTATAAAATGAATGAAATTAATTTTAATAATCTATTTGTTATCCTAAATAAATACTCCATGAAAATTTTTATACAAAATTAGCCTTTAACTAAGGTTTTCTAAGTGATTACATGACACTACTTGTTGTCATGGTAGGCATTAAAGTGGTAACTTGAGATAAAGTGGAATTTTAAGATGGGACACTTATTGAATTGGTATGTGGAACCAAACTAGACTTCATCCTAGACTCTAGATCTTAATAGTTTTTGTATCCAAATATGTACTATGCCCTTATTATGCTCATTTTTAAAAGATATTGTCTATTCACCCTGTTTACTTGTGTTATCATCCTTGCATTCTAATCTTTAGTAGATCTAAAAACTACCCAAAATATTACTACTTTTGTGTACTTGCTCCTTTTTGAACTTAAATATCCTTAATATCTTCTAAATTTAACCCTTGTAGACTTTGTTTAGCTAACTCTTTATGCAACATTTGATCAAAAATGGATCTCAATACCAACTTCCCTACACTATCCCATGCCTTTATCAACTCTAGTTCATTAAAAATTTTCACTAGTTGACTCTCTTATTCAGTTATCTTCATGACCAAATCATTAATAGATGTTATTTATTCTCTTGATTCTTGGGTCCTGATGACCACTAAATTCAATGTATTTTATATCTCTAGGGGTGACATCAAACTCATATGTCTGAAATACTTATTAGAGGTATACAGAACAAAAAAATTTAGCTTGGTCTCATCATATTTTAGAGATTTAAAAAATTTAGTTATTATATTTCCTTAGGTGCAAGTTGTGCCCTCAAATAACTTATAGTATTTAATATCTCTTATATCCTAAAGGTTGCAGTCTATACATCTTGTTCAATTTTGGAGGGAACATGGATTACCCACTATTTTCCTTGAGGGTTTGAATTTCTTGATGTAACTCTATCCTTGCCTATTTAATTCCCTCATGAATGGTTATCAATGCTCTAGTGTGGATCTCCATATAAGACATAAATCCTTTAATGAAATGGGACTGAACCTGTTTTCGGTCTTCTCTCTCTAAAAAAGAGTAGACATCTTCTCTTCCTAAATTAATATATTCCTAATGTTGTATTCTATGTTTTATTTCCTTACCATTTTTATAGATCCAATATACTTATCAAATATTGAGCTCACAGTGGGAATATCAGTTATTTTTAGGTCTATCCTTTTAAAATTTGATGCCCCTAATTCTTTGGCCTAGTATAGATGGGTCAAATTTTATGGGTCTAGTGATTGTGCTTATATCTAGGTGTCATTTATAGGCTCAGTCTCGAGAGATGGATTGGGTATGGTAGACCATGTTATTTTATATTAATCAACAATCATTAGATGTGGCATTGGGTAGATAATTTAGACTATCTTTGTATTTAGAGGTCTCTTAGTTTCCACCATTGTTATGGTCTATAATGTTCCTAAGGAAGTCATGTGTGTGCTCAATTAATTATAAGATGCTAATAATTGGGTAATGAGATGACAGGTAGTAGTGGAAATAAAGGTTTTGACCAAAGGAGTAATTGTAGGATAAATTTTTTAAATAGGACCAAAAGGAGGTGATGACACAAAAGAAGATATAACTGGAAATGAAATAATAGGAGAGTGGACAAGTGGAGTAGTGGGTATAACATCCTTACCTAATTTGTCACCCCCAAGGGGTTCCTTTCCTTTTAGTCCTTAAAATCTTAAAACCTTATCTTATTTCAATTTTTCTTCATCCACTTCATCATTTAGCTCTCCTTTAATTTAAATTTGTGTCTACTTACTTTGTACCTCTGTGGATAGCACCCAAGGCCCCCTTGCCTTGGATTTTCTCTTAGAGGATATGGTGGTCTTATTAATTAGAGGAATAACCACCTGGGTAGGGATAGGGATTGTCATACTAGATGTTGTGGTCATTGGGTCCACTATAGTAGGTGTGAGGTCTTCTTCATCAGAGGATTCTAAATAAATGATTTCCTTTTTTCTCCCAATAGAGTTATCCTTTGATTGAATTGTTTTTTATACTTGTTCCTATTTTATTTTCCTCAATTCAACTATGGACACTTGACCTTAAGTATTTTGTTCTTCCATTTCTGCTTCAATAATTGATGTCTCCCCATCACTGTAATCCTACTCTATAGTTATCACCATAGTGGTTGGATTTTTGGTGTCTTGGATTTGATCTTGAGGTTGCTGGAAAGGTTTATTTTTCCATAAATCTAAATAGGTCCATCCCCTTATTTGTGGGATTATATATTTTTCTTTCTCAAGTTTGAGGAAATATTTGTTTGAATTAGCTTGAGCAAGTCCTCACTTACACTAGTAGTCCTATCCCTTTCCTTAAATTTTGCATCATCTTTTGCATTGAGAAATAAGAATTCATGGTTATAGGGCTCATGTTTGTAGTGAATACCAAGATTATGACCACATTTTTAGACTTTATCATGGGGATCAAAATATCTATGAGTCAAGGTAGTCAAGGAATAGGATTTATTAGCACCGCTAGCCTCTCCAAAATGTCTATGGCAGGTGTAACACATCCTCATAATTTTGAGATGGGAACCATGAAAGGTGATCTTCTTGATTTTGGTTAAATATTCATCAATATAATTCCATATATGATAGGGAATTTTTTATTTAGCCACCTTTTCTAGGAAATATTTAAGGAGGCATAAAGGGTTTATCCTATGTCTAATGACCATTATAGAAGTTTAATATGGATACAACTAGTAATTTCCCAAAGACATGAGTGTGTTATAAATATTATTACATATTATGGGTAGAGGTTCAACATGAATCACTCTCTAAACATGAGGATACAAATCTTCTAAATTCTTGATATGTTCCTTGTATAAGCATAGATATGGATAAATGAGTATATGTTATGGATTTTGTTCTTAATGTATTTTGGATTTGGATCATAGAGTGTCACATTGTATCCATAGATGGTACCCATAACCATATCTAGGAGGTAGGAAATCATGTAAATATTACCACCTTCGGACCTCTTATCCTTGTGTAATATTAATTCATGCAACCAGGCACTGATAATTTCTCACAGTGTTAAGGTGTATTCTAAGGTGATCAATAGGTCAAGAAATGGTACCCACTCCAAATGAATGATTTGGATGCTCAGGTGGCCATATATATAGTTTATTAGTGTTATAATAATGTACATCCCCATCCTCAATCTGGTAATGGGGACATTATTCTTAGTGACTGCTTTGAGTGAAAAGGTCTCTCCAGCGAGAATCCATTTGCTCACTATTTATTCTACATTATTTATCTTATTCCAAAGGATACGCTATGAAAATAAATTGTGGAAGATGTTATGGGTAATCATAAATAGCTTTGGAATGCTTCACTCTATATATAAGCAATGATAGTTCTATTATTGACATAGTGAATGAAACTATCATCTACAATCCTCCCTTGGAATAAAAAATGTTATAGTAGGTCAATACATTGCATGACCTTAGGATTATATACACCATACTAGAGTTATTGGAGTTGTAAATGAATTAGGTCAGCTATGACTTGTTTCTCTTCTATAGAGATCCCTTATTTTCAAGTGAATGGGTTGACACTCTCAATGGTTTCCCATAGAGTCAAGTAGTTGGTGTAGTTACTATTGAATATTTATGCTTCAAAGATGATATCCATGTATTCTATTGATTCCCTGATAGATAATTTGGATGGTTCCTAGGATCCCCTATAGGCTCAAGATTAATATGTCATAATTAGTTCTAGCACTGATAAAATTTGAGATCTTAGTAATGGTGGTTTGGCTCTCTTTTTATGAAAATTATATGTTGTTTTAAACACATATAAGGTTTGAATTCATAGGGATAAATATACACTTGATCTCATTGATAATCAATGGATGTGAATTTAGTTACATTATCAAAGTTGTAGCCTTTTATAATTCACGTTTAGTTAACATTCAATTAATCACCAACATATATAATCTTGTCACCTTACTTTATTTTAAATTTGATCACCTTGGCCTAGTGGGCACTGTACATAGGATACTTACTCATTTAGGGGTGACAAAATGCTATTAATTTTTATGCTTGTTAATGTGTCATTTAGTTGGGTGATGGTGCTTATAATCAAGATGAATCATTTGATTTTATGAGCCAAGTATTGTGAATGAAATACTCTAAAGGCTAAGATGTTATTTTCAAATATTCATGAAACTTTTGTTGAAAGCTAAAACACCGAATAGTTTTCTTGAAGACCAAATTGTCATTATAAAATATTTGTTGAATAAAATTGACAAAGGTGAGAACTCTAACCAAAAGTTTCTAAATGAAAGATAATTAAGAGAAAGTTACCAAAGACCAAAATGTTCTCTGAGGGAAAAAGTTCCCAAAATAAAGCTACTGAATAAGAGGTGCCCAAAAAAAGGATCCAAAGAATATTTTATTGAAACAAAAGTTCTTGAATGGAAAATATGAAAGAAAAACTTCTAACTAAAATTTATTGAACAAAAAGTTCCTAAAAATCTAAAATGTTCCCAATGATCAAATCCTCTAGAAGATGAACTACCAAAAACCAAAATGTTGTAGATAAAAATGCCAAAGACCAAAATGTACATAATGTTGAATAAGTGAACCTGAATAATAAATTCGAATACTTATCATATATAGTAAGATTCCAAAATTTTCATTAAAATATTAGTTTTAATAATTTGTTATAATGAAAAATATGATGAAAGAGGAAAACATATGTAACAAAGGTAATTTAATGCCAAAATTTCCTAAAATTTCCCAAATAATAAGATTGATGAAACATGTATTTATAACCCTATATTGAATAAGCCTTTTGACACAATAAAGTGGTCCTCAATTGTCCATTAAAAATACAAGGTGGGGTGTGCTTCATACAATAATCTTGTAAACATTTCATCTCATATCCCAATGTCATTTTTACCTAGGTAATCACTACCTAACCTTTATTCCCCTAACTATGGAAGTCCACTATTGATCTAGCTCATGCACCATTGAGATCAGTAGCCACAAAACATGACATAAAAAAAATTATTCTACATGAATATATATATATATATATATATATATATATATACATACATACATACATACATTTATTGTGTTATAGCTATAATAAACACAATAGATGTAAAACTATACTTATGACATCATCAATAAGCAAGATCAGAGTGTACTATAGAATTATAAGATAAAGTCAATAACCATATGTAAGCATCATATAAGGATTAAATTCAAATAACCAATAATCATGTGATGCTATCACATCCAATAATGTATAACAAAAAGGGTTAAAATAGTAGGTTGTGACAATAAGTATATGAACCAATAAATATATAATCATTTGAGGATCAATAGATGTACATATACTTCTTTTAGGATGATGTGGTGGGGATGGGTGGACAAACTTCCCATTGATATAAAAAATATATAACTAATTTGCAAGGTCCTTAGGTGGATACATATTATAAGTAGGATGAATATGTGCATGGGATAATAACATGCCCTTAATGTATTTAATTTTTGAAGAGTATTAATGTATTTATATATATGAATCATGTTGAAATAATATCACATGTCAAATTATATTTAAGATTTTATATCTATATATACAATGTTGTCTAAAATGATAGAAACGTGTGATTGTCTTCATATGAAAGATATATATTAGAAAGGTTATAAAATAGATATATGTGGGATTAGTTTCAATTGTTAGTTATAATTAAATATATTATAAATAAATATAATGGAGAGGAACTATTTTCCTTGTTATTTTAGGATATTTAAATTGGATAACCAAAAAAATTGGTGGAATATGACGACCTTGTTGGCAATATATAATTTATATACTTAACTCTATAGGATAATGAGTAAGTATTAAAATAATTATATGATAATATATGAAAGGTTTATATTACATAAGAGACCTATTAATTTATATATGTAATGCATATATCTATATAAATCCATCTAGTCTCAATGTGTTCTAAGGATTGGTAGTCTGATATGTTGGATAAAATGAGATGTAGAGGATGCAAAATAATATGGTTTTTATTTTAATATTATTCTTAATTTATGTCTTATTTCATTTTATAATGTCTGTCCCTTATATTATTCATTAATATTATGATTATTACACACCACTCAATAACTTCCTTCTTCATCATTCAAAACACCATTTCCAACACCATTCCCACATTGTTTCGATCATGTTTTTTATGCCATTCAAAACACCATCCAAATATTATTTATCAAATGGTTACCAATTTAATCCCATTTACCACACCAATTAAAACACCATTCACCACCCTATTCCTACATCAATCCCCACATTATTTCTAACAATATTCCCATAACTTTTACCATCCTATAGCTACACTATTCACTTGTCTATTCCCCATACTATTCATTTCCTAAAGGTAGGTTCTAAACCATTAACCACCACACTATTACATCATTAAATAAAACATTTACCACACTCTTAATTATTCCATAATGTATTACATCTTTTAACTACAAAATTTCCATACTAATTCTACATAAAGCATTCTCAACATCATCTATCTCCTCAAATTAGCTTTGCCACTCTATTAGGATCAAAATCACTACCTTGGCAACCTAATTCATTAACCCCACCCATTGAAGTTATCCCTTGATGATATTTTAATTTAGGATACATCTAAAAGTGTACATGGGGGTGTACCTCAACTATAAATTCCAAGAGAGTTTTTTCTTAGTTCACATGGATAAGTTTAACCCCTATGCCAATGCATCCACATGGACACATTAAAATGTGATATAGAGTTATCATGATGATGTCATTACAACATCATGGATGTCTCCTATTGAGTGGATAAAGTGACTTGATAGTCTATGTGATAATGACAAAGTGTTCAATGTGTTTGTTTTAGTGTTTTTTACGTATGGTTGGTTGATCTTCAATATTGACATGGTTAGAGATATTTAGGGATGAGTATTGTGATTGGAGCATGTGAAAAAGGTCACTAATATGATATCTATTCTTTGAGAGCTCATATGAACAAGTGAAATTGATCTACTTGATCATAGTTTTCATCTAGACATATTGGGTCTAGTTGTAAAAAATATGATAAGGTAGTTTGATGACATCACTATTGCCATGTGTGAATGAGTCAAGGAGAGTTGGTCATATGGTTATGATCACAATAATATGTAGTTATTAAGTACTAGATCTCAAGTCATGCATCAAAGCAATGTTAAATATATGAGGGTGCAATGTTGTGTTCTTAATCAAAATTCATTATTTTATCATACTTGGCTAAATTTACAATATGGCCAAAAAGAGCTGAGTAAGCATGTTGATGAGGTCAACATTCATACACATGGAGGTATTAGGAAAAAATGATCATACAATTTTTTCATTTTTGTGCCTAGTTTATTTGTGCTAATTTTTAGATCATGTGATGTAGTGTGTCAAAAGATATGCATATGTAAAATTGGGATCCCAAGAAGTTTGATTGTGTTTTCCCATACTTATTCAATTTTGTAATGTGCTAGAAAGAGTCAAGAAATGATTTTGATGATTTTATATCTTTCACGTGTGATGGTATCATGAGAAACTAATCATATGGGTTTGTTTAGTTTTGATCATAGATGATTTGTCCAAAATTTGAGGTCATGCACTAAATCAAAATAAAAAATATACATGATAAAATTTGGTCTCTTAAATAGGTTTTGACATAGTTGGATCTGTGATAGAAGATTTTTGAGAAGGCATTTTAATGGCAATATATCTCAAATGTGTAAGAGTTCTAAGAGTAGTATGATACATGGTTGTATTTTCCTATGTGATAGGATCATCTAGTCTAAATTTGAGATCTCTCATCAAAGCATATAAGAAGTTATTAAGGATAAAAAATGGCTACTTAGGCATATTGAAAGGGTCCCCATACTTAAAATTTTTTGAAAGTGTTAAAGCTCAAAGAAGATCAATAGTGCACATTGCTCCAAGAAGTCAAGAAGTAGTGAGATGAGGATAGGTGCATAATGTTTAATGACTAAGAAAAAGCATAGGATAATGATCCAATAGTGAGTGGGAATTCATACATATTTATCGAATGGTGAGCATTGATCATTAAAGACCTAGTTAATCCATAGAGACCAACAGAGTGCATGGAGTCAACATTTCAAGATTGCACGAGATGAGGTCAATTGTCAAATGTTTAACATTTGGATTTGGTAATTGATGTGTTAAATCTTAGACAAGATTGATGGTATGAGATTAATCTTCATCTAATAAGAAATGAGATACAAGCATAGTGTTTGAAGTTTAACTATGACTATTTACATTTGAATATTTTAATTTTCAAAAGAAAGACCAGTGTCTAGTTTTTGGACCATAACTTCTGATAGAAGAAAAAAATTCTCATGAAATAAAAATAAAACTGGTAGAATAATCCAAGGTTAATCTATAAATATTGATTTCGAGATATAGAAGTGTGTAAAGACAAAGATATGGTACTCAAAAGTTGATTGTTTTTTTGTATTTATTTTTCAAGTGACCCAAGTATGATATTTGAGATTGTATTGTTGTTGTTTCAATGTATCATGATGAATTATATATTGAAAAATTTTGTATACTATATGAGGATGATCTATGTGGATTCTTGAGGTGTGATCAATCTATCCTAAGTATTAACAATGGTTGAGAAGTTGACTATGTGTTTGCTCATGGTGATCATGTGCACCAAGTCAGTGCTTGAGTTGTTTGAGCATACACAGAGGTGAGGTAAGTTGACTATGATCATTCAATGATGTTGAAGGGTACATACAAAGTGGATCCATGTATTTGAAAGTAGTCTTGTGTTATTTTTTTTCTTCATGGAGTGCTAAAAGAGTGAATGGGTTCATGAGAACTATAAGGGCTACAAGGGCCTTATCAAAAGGTGTAGTTCCTTAAGGGTGGTCCAAATATTCTATGCATGACCTATGAAGATTATATTGAGCCATATATTTTTTTGAGATACACCTTAAGGGATAATGCATTCCTAATTGCTGATTAAGGTAGTGATTATCAAGATTACTCTATAAATAGTGGAACCAAAGATAATGGGTTCTAGACATTGTGTGAGAGATTAAGGAGAAATTGAAGAAAGGATAGTGTGTGGAGAAGATGGGAAGAGTGAATTAAGGATGATTTGAAGAGAAAAATATATCTAGTAGTTTTTTTATGACTTGTTGGTCATAATTTTGTTGGTAGAATTATATGCTTATTGTTTGAGTGTGAGTGAATGTGAAGTGTGATAAGTAGAGGATTATCATTAGGTGTTGTTGAAATCATTTCAAATGTGGAGGTGTTTATAGATGTTATTGTGGTATCTCATCATATAATTTTGTTTTATCATTCTTATTAGATAAAACCTGCTAAAAGGTTTGGTTATTGTTATAGATCAGCTAAACAAGTGTGACAATACCTTATGGGATTGTAGTCCCATTAAATATGGATTATAGTTCCTTGATCATTTATAGATGGTCTACATTAGATCATGTTATTATAGGATAATATTCCAATTAAATATTCTAGTGGATTTTTATCCCCAATAGTGTTTCCCATGTATGTCATGTTTTATGTGATTGATCTTGAATTATCTCTCTTGCTCATTATTATGAATGTTGTATAAGATTCATGAATGCTTAAGGTAGCTGATTAAGTATTTGTAAAGATAAAAAATTTAAGTTGGATTTTTTGGGCTCATTGATTCACTTCCACTCCATGATTGTACCTCTAATAGTTTATATCAGAATGAGATCCTTTGGTAAAGGATTGTTAGCTTGAATTTGATCCAAGGTATAATGACTAGTTAGAATGTGCAAGGTGGTTTATCTACTAAGAAATAATTGATGTTTAATGGATCCAATTATCCATTTTGGAGTGCTAAGATGAAGACCTACATTATTTCCTAAGGATGTGATGTATGGTAATTAGTTTAAGATGGTTAGTTAGTCCTACTATTCCTCCATCTACTGTGGTAGACAAAAATCTATTTGAGAATAACTGTAAGGCAATGAATGCCATCAATTGTGGGCTTATATAAATTAAGTTCACCAAAGTAATTCATTGTAGTTAAACCAAAGAAATATGGGATAAATTAAACACTATTTTTGAAGGAGATTCAAAGGTTATCTTGTTAAGTTATAGACTCACAAAAGGCAATTTGAAAGTCTCATGATGAATTAAGAAGATACTATGGCATCATTTATAAAAAGAGTTGATGAGATTGTGAACATCATCAGAGGTCTTGGAGATAATATTAAATATAAAAATATAGTTCAAAGGGTATTAAGGTCTCTTTCCCCCAAGTTTGATCTAAAACTATCTGTTATAGAAGAGATTCATGATCTTACTTAGTTGAAGATGGATCAATTACATGGCACCCTTACTACTTATGAGATGAGAAAGAATTATGATATACCACAAAATAAGGAAGAAACATTGAAGATAGAGATGAAGCCTAAGAATAAGTTCCAAGGTAATAAATCTAAAGAGGATGACATATCTGATATTGATGATGATGAACTAATTACTTTGATTACTAGGAAATTAAACACTCGCTCAGGGAAGTATAAGGGTAAACTACCCTTCAAATGTTTTAACTATGGAGAGATAGGACATTTTTCTCAAAATTTCCCTCATAATATTGAGAGTAATGATGATGAAGATCATGGTTAATGCCAAGATTAAGAAATGAGGACATATAGGAAGAAAGGATTCATAAATTTTAACAATAGAAGGAGGTTCATCAAAAACAAGAAGAGTCTTTACACCAAAGAAGATTGTAGCTCATCAAATGAGAGTGAAGATAGCGACTTAGAATATGATTATGAAGTTTATGGTCCTACTAAATATGAATCCATATTTATGGTTGAGGAAGGAAGTTGTTCACATCAAAAGGAGTCTACTTGGAGTGATTTAGATGATGATGAAGATGAGGTGGACTATGAGATTGTTTTGATGAATGTTCTTAAAGAATTGAAGATTGAGAAGAAGATTAATAAGAATATGAAATATAAACTCAAGGAATATGAGGATAAATTCAATGTTTATGACGTAATATTGAATGAAGACATCAAGTAACATGAGGATATGATCATGCATCTCAATTGTCAATTGGAAATTCTATCTACAAACTTAAAAGCTAAATAAGATAAATATTCAAGGTATGTTTCTAAAAATGAATCTTTGAAATCTATCCTATAAAAGATAGTTATTAAGGTGAATAAATTTGTGAGATTTTAAAAGAGATAATGTGATCTAGATAATATTCTGAGTGGTCAAAATCATGCTAGTGATAGAACTGGTCTTGGAATGAAGAAGAACAAAAGGTTGTAACTCAAGACAAGATGAAGTCTAATGTGAACCAGTACAATCACAATTTGAATATAAATCATCAGATAATGAATGAAAGTGATCGACAAATAATGATAAATCAAATCAAATAGATAATTTCCATGAGGTATGCAAGATTCAATGTTTATTATTATACATGTAATCAATTTGGTCTAGGGATAGAGAGTGCAAGAGACCTTTTAGACATGAATTTTCATGGGACTATGATAGGGGTCATCAGTCAAAAAGTGTGAATAGAATCAAATTCATTAATTATCTTTATGTGACACACTTTAAAAACCATTTTCCATGTAAGATTAGATAAGTTGAATCCTCTTAAACAAGGGGACATTGTTTTGTTTGTCATGACATATGACACATTACAGATTCTATCCAAATAAGGTAAGGAAAGATATATTTATTGAAAAAGGAATGGTGTACTCCAATTATTAATAAAGAGGTCACATTGTTAGGTTATGAAAGCAAAGGCATATAATATTAAATATATTTAATTAGGATCTTAGATTTCAAGGAAGAAGGCAAGTTAACAAATAGAAGCCAAAGATGATAAGTGTGAGTCATGATGAGATTGTAGTTCCAAGTAATGTTTTTTGCTATGGTGGAGAATGCTTTGGAATTTGAAGAGTACCAAGAGGTCTCATTAGTATCTCATGTTGAGAATTAATAAATCAAGATCAAGGAGAAGACCAAGGTATTTACTGAGGCCAGCCCTAAGGTGTGTATGGATCCAAGTGATCGTCTTATTGTTGATGAGCATGTATCATGTAAATAACATCAATTGTATGTGCCTAATGATGAGGTTCAAATCTACAATAAAGATTATTCAGATGAAAAGGTATGTAATGAGTTTGTGTTGTCTCCATGTATTTTCAATTAAATCATAAAAGAAAAGGATAATGTTATAGTGGATGAGAAAGTTGATTCTGCTAAGCCAAAGCAAAATAAGAATTATACATATCAGATGAGCAAGGAGTAAATGGAATATGAGGAGTTGTTTTTGTTTCAGAGTATTAAGGTATAGAAGGTATCTTTATATATGCTTCTTAAGAGACTCCTTTCAATGGAGAGTCAATTTTATGTGCTCAAGATGATAATTTCAGTCTTAATGTCTTTAGTTAAGGGGGAGCAACAAGTTCATGAGCATGTTTTAGAGGTTTTTGAACTAACTATAGTACAGAGTCAGAATGGTAGTTCCATGTGGCATAATGAGATTGATACAAATGTGAAGAAGTTTTTGGTGATTAGAAATGTTTTTGAATTTATTTTTTATGTGCTTTAGGTGTTTTTGTGGTCTAAAGGTATGTTTGTGCCAATTAATTTTTTTGAGTACTCTCTATTTTCTTAATTTTTATCTTAAGGGAAAGTAGGCCTAAAATGGGTTATAGGAAGTCTATGTTGACAAATTTTTGAAGGATAAATTTTTGGTCCAGAAGTGTGTAATGGTTGTCTCTAGGTGTAAAATAATTTTTAGAAGTGGATGTTGACTAGAAGGCGTTGTGTTGACTTTATTTATTTTAAGATTCTAGGGTTTTATGATCTTCTAGAAAAGAGGTCTACCTTATGAGTTGAGGTATACTAATTCATAATATGTTTAATGGTCCAAATGGGTGGTCAAATCAAGCTTCATAGAGTTTTGAAAGTTTTTTCTTCTCAAGTTATTCAAGTTTTTGTCAAGTTGGAGGCATATTTAGATAGTTTGTTTTTGAAGGAAGTATGTTACAGATGATGAGATTATTGTTGGAAAATGTTGTGATTGAGGGTACATATGAGAGTGATCCATATATAGAGTTTTATTTCTTGAAGATGTGTCTATTGAAATTTTTGGTCTCTATAAGTTCTAGGTAGGGGTACAAGGAGTCTATACAGGCCTAGTTTGAAGAAGAGTGATTTTTGCTTAGTTTATCCAAAAAACCAAGGTATGTGTGTTTCAAGGAGAGTTATTAAATTTATTGAGAGAATTATTCATATTTGGTGAGTAAAATATAGTTTTTTTGTAGTCCTTATGGTAGATTGAGAGAGAAGGCTAGTTAGCATGTGTGATGGTTCTTCATGGTGTGTGGAGATCTGAAAATGCTCAGAAGGTGAAATTGCTCAAAGTTATTAGGAAAATTTCCCTTGAGATATTTATTGATGTGTTTCATAAATATTAATATGGTTTTATGTGTTCTTTATTCATTGGTTTCAGTGCTTGATTGAATAAATTGTTGGCATGGAGCAAGAGGAAGTTATCAAGACAAGAAGAAGTTGGCTCAAGATAAGGGGGATTTTGTATCATCTTTCTAAGATTGTCATTTCATTTTTTTATTATTATTTATAGGTCCTCAAGATTAGTGTGTGCCCACTTCATCATTATGTCAAAGGGGGAGAAAGTTCCTATTGGGGAGAAATTTCCTATTGTAGGAGTGCTTCGAAGAGAGAGAAGGTGAGCTATATATTTCTATATTAATGATTGTTGACATAAATGATAAAGCAAGTTATTGTTGGAAAGTTGTCATTATGATTTCATGGTGGTGTCATGGAGGTATCCTTTTGAGTGGATGAAGTGACTTTATAGTCTATGTGATAATAACAAAGTGTCCAATGTGATTATTGTAGTCTGCTTTATGTATGGTTGGTTGATCTTTAGTATTGACATTGTTAGAGATGTTCATGTATGAGTATGCTGATTACAGAATGTGTAAGAGGTCCCTAAGATTATATCTCTCCTTTGAGATATTATGTACATAAGTGGAATTCATCTAGTTGATCATAGCTTTCATCTAGACACTTTGGGTCGAGTGGCAAAAAATATGAGTAGGAAGTTTGATGACATCACCATTGCCACATGTGAATGAGTTAAGGTAAGTTGGTCATATGTTTATGATAACACTAGTCCATATTTATCATGTACTAGATCTTAAGTCATGCATCAAAGTGAGGTTAAAGATATGAGGGTTCAAATTTGACTTCTCAATCAGAATTTATTATTTTCCCATACATAGCCAAATTTGTAATATTGCCAGAAAGAGTTGAGTAAGAATGTTGATGAGGTTAGAATTTACACATGTGGAGGTTTCAGGACAAAATTATTCATATGGGTTTGTTAATTTTTTTCCTAGTTTATTTTTACTAACTTTAAAATCATGCGATATAAAACATCAAAAGATATGCATATGCAAAGTTGGTCTCCCAAACAATTTGATTGTGTTTTCCCATACTTAGCCAATTTTTTAGTGAGGCCAAAAGAGCCAAGTTATCATTTTTATGATGTTATATATTTCACATGTGAAGGTGTCAAGATAAAATTATCATATGGGTTTGTTTATTTTTGAGCATAGATGATTTTTAGTAAATTTTATATCATGTAAAGAAGTGCAGAAAAAGTTATGCATAATCAAATTGTGCCTCTTAAGTAGGTTTTTATAGTTGAATCTGTGACAAATGTTTTTTGAGAAGAAATTTTAATGCAATTATATCTTACACATGTGTGAGTTATATGAGAAGTATGTCATATGGTTACATTATTTTATGTGAGGAGATCTTTTTGTCTAAATTAGAAATCCTACATCAAATCATAAGATAAGTTATTAAGGATAAAAATTGGCTACTGAGGCATATTCAAAGGGTCCCCATAGTCATTTTTGAAAGTTTTAAATCTCAAGCAATATCAATGGTGTGTGTTGTTCCAAGAAGTCAAGAATTGATGAAATGAGGATAGGTACATGATGTTTAATGACTGAGTAAAGGTATAGGATAATGATCTAATGTTGAGTAGGTGTTTTTACAAATCGGTCTAATAGTGAGCATTGATCATTAAAGATCTGGTTCATCTATAAATATTTATTGAGTGCATGGAGTCAACATTACAAGATTGTAATATATTTGGTCAACTATCATATGTTTAACAATTCAATTTGGTGTTCTACATGTTAAAGTTTAGACAAGATAGATGGTGTGAGATTGATCTTGAGTTGAGAAGACATGAGATGAAAGCATAGTGTTCCAAATTTAACTATGATCATTTGCATTTGAATATTTGAATTTAAAAAGAAAAGACTAGTGTCTATTTTTTACACCATAACTTTCGATAGAAGATGAATTTTTTGATGCAATAAAAATCAATTTAGTAGAGGAATCTAATGCACATCTATAAATATTGATTTTAATATCTAAAAGTGTGTATATTTAAAGATATGGTGCTCCAAAGTTAATTATGTTTTTGTATTTTTTCAAAAAGTGATCCAAGAAGTATATTCAAGCTTTTAGTGATGTTGTTTCAATATCTCAATATGAATTATCTATTGGAACATGTTTTATACTCCATGAGGATGCTATGTGTGTTTATTCATGGTGAGTCTATACACCAAGACAATGTTTGAGTTATTTTAGCAAACACAAAAGTGAAATAAATTTATTGTCTTCATTTGAGGATGTTGAATGAGATATAAGGAGTGGATCCATGCATTTAAAAGTGGTCCTATGTTCTTATTTTGATTGAGGGAGTAATAAAGGAGTTATTAGGTTCACATGAGACCTATAAGGGATACAAGGGCCTTATTAAAAGGTGTAGTTCCTTAAGTGTGACCCATAGATACTATGGCCAATATATAAAGATTATATTGAGCCATATCTTTTTGTCAGATATGATTTAAATGCTAAATAATGCTTAATGGCTGACCAAGGTAGTGATTATCAAGATTACACTATACATAGTGGAACCAAAGATGATGGGTTCTAAACTTGGTGTGAGATATTAAGGAGTGTTTGGAAAAAGGATAGTGTGTGGAGAGAAAAAAGGGGTAGAGTGACATTAGGATGAGTTGAAGAGAATGATATATTAAAGACTATTTGTATGTCTTATCAGTCATAATTCTATTAGCAAAATTATGTACTTGTTATTTGAGTGTGAGAAAAGGTGAAGTATGATAAGTAGAGTTCCATCATAAAGTATTATTGACAAAAATTTAGAGTTGGATTTGTTCATAGGTGTTGTTGTGGAGACTCAACATCTATGGTGGGTGTAGCCTCATTTCAAGGTAAAACATGCTAAAAGGTCTAGTTGTTGTAGCTTAGCTAGACAGGTGTGGCAACATCTTGTGGGATTGTAGTCTCACTAAATAGATATTGTAGTTCTTTAATCATTTGTAGATGGTCTAAATTAGATATTTTTATTATAGGATAGTAGTCCAATTATAGGCTCTAGTGGATTTTATTCCCTAAGAGGGCTTCCCATGTATGTCATGTGTTATCTCATTAATCTTGCGTTGTCTCTCTTGATCATTACTATGAATGTTGTATATGATTCATGAAAGCTTATGATAGATGATTAATTATTTTTAAGGATCAAAATTTAATTTGGATTTATTTTCCTCATTGATTCACCCCCATCCCATATTATTGATCTTACCTCTAATAAAATGTAGGTAACATGCAAATTCCTCTCTCCACACACCACAAATAATCAATAGATTGAACTCAAGACATAGGAAACCTAATTCATTTATCTAATACACTCAATTTATCCCTTAGGGGATAATATATTCCTACATTCTAATACTCCAAATAAGGCTCAAATCAAATGTAGTCCTCCCACTTTATTGAGTGTCTAAAATTATTGTAATAATAACATGGTGTGAAATCCTATGTATGGATTTTAACACTCCATAACCTATGATTTTGAATTCTTAATGGTACTTAGAATTATCTTAAGGCATGAATTTTTTGATGGGGTTAATATTTTGAATCTTTAGGTTAGTTAATCAATTTACGAATATGGATAATACATGTTCTCTTCATCAATTCTAGATAATATAAGGATTGGGCTATCTTTCTATACATATCTCAATCTTTTGGTCTTTAATCCTTTGTAATAGCATTAATAATGTATAGTGTTACCTAAAATATGATTTTGAATTTAGTAAAATATATGTTAAGGGGAACATGAATTATTCCAATAAAATAATACAACTTCAACATCTAGATCCCTCTAACTATAGTTAAAACCATACAAAATTCAATAAAAAATGATGATAAGTTATTTAGAGATATCAAGTGTCACATCAATGACAATTTGGGAAGGGTGGAACCTTATATAATATAAACATTAAGAGATATTATGAGAAACATTTTATTATGCATCAACAAGTCATATATACTAACACTTTGTCAAAAATGACATTTTCAAAGAATCTAAGACAAAATACCAATTTATATATTTCCCTCATATTATTCTAGTTATATAGATTTTAGATTAAAAGTATAAAGGGTGATACTTGAGTGTAAATGTGGTGATTGTGTTTAGGTAAGTTATTAGTGTTGAATTTTATTTGTACAAAAATTACAATGAATGTATAAATGAAATTTTGATTATGATATAATAATCTAAATCAAAAACATTAAATACCTTTTTAATTAAAATAATAAGGAACAAAAACACCTTTATATGTAAATCATGTTTCCTTCTAGACACAATGAAGAATGGGGGGATTACTTTCCTTCAAGATTTAAATGTTAAAACCACAAGTTGAAAGTAATATGCCAAAATCCTCATTATATATGGATAAGTGATTTTAGGTTATGTCACCAAAATAATAAACCACACTATCCATTATATTATAATCTATAAAAAGGGACCTAATATGGTTTCTATTAAATCTTAGAATATGAGAATATATGATTATGATTATTTTTTTATGAACTACCTACTACAAATGAATAATATGATTAAATTTGACAATCTAATAACATCTCAGCATAACCTATGTAAATTATTGTATATAATTCCTAAATCAAGCCTTGCATATTCCCTCAATCTAACAATATATGTAATATAGGTCATATAACTTATGAAAATATATCATGATGTCTTGTAAATGGTTCACATATGATGAACCTCTTCCCCAAATATGATAAATTATGTAAATTGATTAATGTAATATATGTAAAAATATGATATAATTTGTGATGTATCTCTTATAATCTTATAAAATATCTGATGTATCCACCTAATATATGTCAAGTAAGTCATAATCTATTTAATACTTCTAATAATCTGCACAAACCTATGATGATATTAATAATCTCTACCCAAAATCTATATTTTATGTGTTATAAATTTGAATATATCTTTGAAAAGTATAGTATCTAATACAATCCCACTATGTATACTCCCTTTGGAATTGATAAATGTAGCCTTTTAATTAATCATCTTAAAATAAATGAGTTACACACACACACACACACACACACACACACACACACACACACACACACACACACACACACACACACACACACACACACACACACACACAAACACACACACACACACACACACACACACACACACAAGAATTAAAATAATATTTTAACATGATTATAATATAAAATCATCATAATATTAGATTTATAAGCATATATGACACATGAATCCTAAGAAATATAAGTCACATGTCAAGGTAGATATAAAATTGAAGCATGTAAAATAGGGTCAACATAATACAATCACATATGAATTGAGAGATAAATATTTTAAATACACATTATATGAATCATGTCACCACAAAATTATAAAAATGTGTAATATGGATCATGACATCACAATCTCAACAAAAAATCAAAGATGTATACAAAAAAATTAAATAGATCAATATATAATGTCATGACCATGACACACTTAAGTAGTCATAGAAATATGCATGATAACATGCATTATAAAAGAGAGTAAATATTCACATATCAATAATCAATTTCACATAGAGTAACAATCATGCATAACAAGACTCATATAATCCACACATATACTAAGTTGTGCATAGAAAAAGAGCCAAACACAAAATGAGTCACATAATGAACATCTAATAAAAATATATCCATATTGAAATAGAGAAATACTTGTGCAATCCAATGTATAATCAAGGATCACAAAATTTAAAATTTATATACATCAAAAATTCTTTTAAAAAAAAAAGGAAAGTCAATATAATTCATTATCACATAAATAAAAATATAGTATCTAGATAAATAAAATATTTAGCAGTATGGATAAGAGTAAACCATGTTTGATATTGTAAAGTAGATCAATATTTTAAATATAAATTATCATATAAATGTTTTACTTATTTAAACATGTAGTAAGATGCTTTACTATAAACATGCCCCAAATGTAGGAATGGTAGATCTTGGGTGTAGGAATATATTCCTTATGTAAGTCCATGACATATACAACTTGTATGTTGTGCATCCAAACCATGTATAATGTGAAATGAACATGTATATTAAAAATACATATATAATCTACCATATATTATAAATCGTAAATAAATCATGTAAACAAGACTACTTACTATACATAGGTTATAATTTTTTATTTTTGAGTATTTTGATGTTCATATATATTTAAAATATTTGGATGTTTTTCAAAATTTTATTATCATTATAAATTTGAGTTATTATATATGATAATCAATGATCCCATAAATTGGATGCTCTAAAGTAGGTCTTATGTCAATCATGGTGAATGTTAATATTTGAATGGGAAAGTATTGGTATATATCTTAAAAATTACCTAATATTTTGATATATCTATGATTACCATCACAAAATATATAATCCTACATATGATATGTAACTATATAAATCATATTTTGATACATATTATGTTGTATTTTACAATAGTTTACTTTTATTCATTGTGAACCTATAGAGTGGCTTAAAAAACTAATTTAGGATGTGTTGGGTCAGGTAATGAATGCATAATTTTGATATATGTTTGATTTGATGGATGATGAAGTATTGGTATCATTGGTAAATTAAGAATTTTTTTTTTTAAATTCATATTTATAATGAACATGTGCATGTTGTATAACTAGATGTTGGTTATCCTTATTTGTGAATTTATGTTACTAAAGAGGCTACTCGCATGGTATACTTAAAAATGTAACAAATCTAATAGTATATATACATTTCACACATATATGTAGTGGATATGGTACTACATGAATCTTATGTTATTGAGGACATATTAACAACATGTCAAAATCCCCTACATTATCTATAACTAATATGAAATAGTCATCTAATGCAAGGCCTAACTTAAATGATATTACAATATTCTAAATATGGTGTTGGTATTAAAATTAGTATATTTATAAAACCTTTTTTGTATATCTAGGAATATTAAGGAGTGTTATATTTAAAAAACTTTCACTCAAACCATTATCTACCATGTTACTATGTATAGTGTGTGAATGAATGTGAGTAATTTTTTTAGCACATAATTAGAATCATCATTGAAAATAACACTTATATCAAATTTGATAGTATCTCATTGTAGTTTATGCTCACTTCTATATTAGTGTTAGAATATTTTCCTACATGATTAGGAAAGGGTTAAAATTATTTGGTATGAGATTTACATGGATAAAAGTTGTTATCTTATTCAATAAGAGACATTACATATATATGAAAATGGTCATCTAATAATAATGATTCAATCCTTAACTATTCAATCCCTAAAATATTTCAAATATCCTATTTGTAAGAGTAATTAAAAAAATCATAAATAAAGTACTAAATTACACCCTATAATAGTTCAAAATAAATAATATGATCCATTAAAAATATATGAAATATCCAACATTCTCTCCTTGTTTTAGAAATAGGGAAATGAACCATAAACAAATAACTACAATTTGTTGCTATAGAGATACTATACAAACTTATACATATACAAACATGCCAAATTAAACCTATCACATATTTAAAAAAGTGTAGGATTGGATATTTCACACATATATGTGCCTCATTGTATATTTCACACATATTGATGGTTATATTCATGGATGAGAATTATACAAACCAATCTAAATGATGGGATCAAACCAACAACCCTTGTCAATAACATGATTTCCATATTATTTCCATACATACATTTAATGTTATCATAAATACAAGGGATTACTTATTCTTATTTATTATTGTATTATTCAAACACTATATATATATATATATATATATATATATATATATATATATATATATATATATATATATATATATATATATATATATATCACATGTTTAGGGAAGTTTCCAATGGTAGGGTTATGGTCTATGCTTTTCATAATTAAGTAGAAATTATCATGAACATAGGTTAACAATGAGATAACAAGGGCTAAGTCCTTAATTTTATTTTTTATATCATTTTTAACTATGTGATATATATATATATATATATATATATATATATATATGTATGTATGTATGTATGTATGTATGTATGTATGTATGTGTGTGTGTGTGTATATATATATCACATCATTAAAAATGATATAAAAAATAAAATTAAGGACTTAGCCCTTGTTATCTCATTGTTAACCTATGTTCATGATCATTTCTACTTAATTATGAAAATCATAGACCATAACCCTACCATTGGAAACTTCCGTAAACATTATTATTTTATTCCCACCCACCCCCTCCACACCCATAATAAATAACACATTGGATGTCATTTCTAGCCAATACTGCATCTATTATAATACTATATTTATTTTTGACAATGACACCAAAATTTTAAACTTGGTTTTTTTAGGTATAAAATGTCCCATACATCTAAAAAATTTGAAATATGTTCATCTAGAATAATAAAAAATAAACATAAAGCAAGAACCACATGAAAAAATAAAAATCATGGTCATCCTAAACCAATAAGATAATAAACTATTGGGAAAATTCCACTAAGTATCAATAAAAATAAATAACAATATAAAGTATGAATAGAACTAAAGAAAAATAGAGTATTAATGGTATGACTCCTCTAACTTAGAGTAGATGAATTGATAGGACCTAAGTTCCCCAAACCTCTGACACAACTTGTCAGATTTAAGAGCACACATGATTACCAATGTATAAGCAACTTAAACATGTGGAAATACCCAGAAGAACAAATAACTATCAACGAGAAATAACACAGAATATGAGAGGCAACACACAATTGTATTCAACTCATTACAAAGGAAATTACAATAAAGAGATCACACTCTTCTCCACCTCTACAAGGCCTTCCACACCTCAAGGGCTCCCAATAATCTTCCCTCTTGAGTAATCTTCTCTTAATAGGTCACAACACATAGCTAACACAAGTTGTTGTTCACCTCATTATACTTTCAGTACAATCAAGTACAAACTGGTACTCCAAGTAGATCTCACCAAGATCTTGCTCCTGATGTATTGTTGTCACCTTGGATCTTGCTCCCCCACCAATCTCTGTTTGACCCTCGCATTCACACACCCCAGCAGACCAATCCTGATCTTACTTATCACATTTAGATCTCCTCCATGATCTTGCAACACCCTGTTGACCAAACCTGATCTTACATACTTGGAAGAACATGCTCTTCCAGGGGAAGAACTCTCCAAGTTCTACTTATTTCTTCAACTTAACAATATAGCCCATGAGTCTATTATATAGATCTCATGCATACAATAATTAGACTTGCAGCTCAAGACTCGAACTGGTCTTCATCATGCAAACTGCCCATTCACTTAACTAACTATTCATCAACAATAGTTCTGGAACCACACAGGTGACCGATGTCAGTCTCTATCTTCCTAGAGGTGACCGACGTTGACTGATATCTATCGAGGTCAGTTTCCTTCTGCACTATCCACTGATCAACATCGATGATCTTGCCGACGCTGGTGACTCCATACTCAGCATCCTCCTTCTTATTTGCATTTGGATGAAGTTTTTAGCTCCACATCCTCACAATCTCCCACTTGGAGATAAATAGCTGCACCTGTACCTATACCAGTACTTTGTCTATTTTGCATCATGGCTTGTATTCCTCTTCAAGCTCCCACTTGAAGACAACTCACCACACACCCTATGGTGTTACACCTATGTCTGAATTTCTCCATTCTTCTACCTTGCTATACTCCCACTCAAATAGCAACCCCTATGAGTAGCTTGTAATCAACAAACACCAACCAGATCTGAACCATCTATTAGTCAAGCTAACTCTGAGAACGTCCAACCTCACTCTGATACCATTTGATAGGACCTAAGTTCCCCAAAGCTCTGACACTTGTCAGATTTAAGAGCACACATGATTACCAATGTATAAGAAACTTAAACATGCAAAAATACCCAAAAGAACAAATAACTATCAATGAGAAATAACATAGAATATGAGAGGCAACACACAATTGTATTCAACTCATTACAAAGGAAATTACAATAAAGAGATCACACTCTTCTCCACCTCTACAAGGACTTCCACACTTCAAGGGCTCCCAGTAATCTTCCCTCTTGAGTAATCTTCTCTCAATAGGTCACAACACATAACTAACACAAGCTATTGTTCACCTCATTGTACTTCCAGTATAATCGAGTATGAACTGGTACTCCAAGTAGATCTCACCATGATTTTGCTCCTGATGTATTGTTATCACCTTGGATCTTGTTCCCCCACCAATCTCCATTTGACCCTCACATTCACACACCCCAGCAGATCAACCCTGATCTTACTTATCACATGTAGATCTCCTCCATGATCCTGCAACACCCTGTTGACCAAACCTAATCTTACATACCTGGAAGAACATGCTCTTCTAGGGGAAGAACTCTCCAAGTTATACTTAATTATTCAACTTAACAATACAACCCATGAGTCTATTAAATATATCTCATGCATATAATGATTAGAATTGCAGCTCAAGACTCAAACTAGTCTTCATCATGCAAACTGCACATTCACTTAACAGACTGTTCATCAATAGTAGTTATGGAACCGCACAGGTGACTGACATTAGTCCTTGTCTTCTTGGAGGTGACTGATGTTGGCTGATATTTGTCGAGGTCAGTTTCCTTCTGCACTATCCACTGACCGATGTCGGTGATCCTGTCAATGCCGATGACTACATAGTCAGCATCCTCCTTCCTATTTTCATTCAGATGAAGCTTTTAGCTCCACACCCTAACAATCTCCCACTTGGAGATAAATAGTTGCACCCATACCTATACCAGTACTTTGTCTATTCTGCATCTTGGCTTGTATTCCTCTTCAAGCTCCCACTTGAAGACAACCCGCCACACATCCTGTGGTGCTACACCTATGTCTAAATTTCTCCATTCTTCTACCTTGCTATACTCCCACTCAAATAGCAACCCCTGTGAGTAACCTGTAATCAACAAACACTAACCAGATCTAAACCATCTGTTAGTCAAGCTCACTCTAAGAACGTCCAACCTCGCTCTGATACCATTTGATAGGACCTAAGTTCCCCAAAGCTTTGACACAACTTGTCAAATTTAAGAGCACACATGATTAACAATGTATAAGCAACTTAAACATGCAGAAATACCCAGAAGAACAAATAACTATTAATGAGAAATAACATAGAATGTAAGAGGCAACACACAATTGTATTCAACTCATTACAAAGGAAATTACAATAAATAGATCACACTCTTCTCCACCTATACAAGGCCTTCCACACCTTAAGGGCTCCCAGTAATCTTCCCTCTTGAGTAATCTTCTCTCAATAGGTCATAACACACAGCTAACACAAGCTATTGTTCACTTCATTGTACTTCTAGTACAATCGAGTACGAATTGGTACTCCAAGTAGATCTCACCATGATCTTGCTCCTGATGTATTGCTGTCACCTTGGATCTTGCTCCCCCGCCGATCTTCGTTTGACCCTCACATTCACACACCCTAGTAGACCAACCCTAATCTTACTTATCACATGTAGATCTCCTCCATGATCCTGCAACACCCTGCTGACCAAACCTGATCTTACATACATGGAAGAACATGCTCTTCCAGGGGAAGAACACTCCAAGTTCTACTTAGTTCTTCAACTTAAAAATACATCCCATGAGTCTATTATATAGATCTCATGCATACAATGATTAGACTTGGGGCTCAAGACTTGAACTGGTCTTCATCATGCAAACTATGCGTTCACTTAACTGACTGTTTGTCACCAGTAGTTCTAGAACTGCATAAGCAATCGACATCAGTCCCTATCTTCCTGGAGGTGACCGATGTCAACCGATATTTTTTGAGGTTGGTTTCCTTCTGAAATGTCCATTGACTGACATCGGTGATCCTGCCGATGCCGATGACTACATACTCAGCATCCTCCTTCCTGTTTGCATTCAGATGAAGCTTTTAGCTCCACACCCTAACATGAATAAGATCTTGATTTATTTTTTTCTTATTTTTTGGTGAATCCATGGTTTCTCTTTTTTGGTCCTTGAGTGAAGTCTTCAACTATGTTTTTCTTTAGGTGGTCTAGGGTTTTATCAACCATTTTATCTAGAATCTTCTTGACCTATTCTTACTTCTCTTATGGTTTATTTTCCTATTTGATTATTTTGATAGGGGTAACCTCCCCTACTTTTCCCAACCTCTTATTGTCTTTGATTTTTCCTTCAATGTCTCCTTCATGAAGGCTCAATCCTTTAGGTTGGATGAGAATTAATTATGTCTTTATCTTGTAAATTTACTTAATCATCTTAGTATATAGAAGTTGTTGCATGGCCTGATTAGTCTTCATATTTTATGATTTCATTTCTAATTCCCATATTTTATTGATTTTGGGGTTATGGAAATCCAATATTTTCCTTTCTTTGACATCTTTCATGTTTTACCTTAGTTAGTAATAGGAAAGAGTATGTTAGATTCTTTCATTTCTAGGAATTCAGTTGAGGCCTCCTCATCTTGGGTTTAATTTCCTCCCTCATCACCCTCCTCTAAATTTTCATCTTTATTATTAACATCTATGAGCTCAATATCGTATCTAACCAAATTGGCTCACCCCTCTTAACTATTATGAATATGATACCCTAGTGTAATAACTTGGAGGTGAGGTTAAACTTGAAAGGTGTGATAGTGGCCTCTAGGGAGTTTACAATAAAATAAGATAGATTAATTTTGTGGCCTTTAAAATAGTTCATTATCAAGAAATGGAGAGAGAAAATGGACATGTACTTACCCTCCAAAGTGATGTAGCTCATGATTTGGAGATAGATTTTATGCCATTTTCTCAGTATCTCCACTCTAGATACACTATTTGATTTTCAATGATAGGCTTGCCCATCTTGAAAAAAATCTTCATGAGTTTTTCCTTGATTTTTTTATCCTTAAAAGCCTTCACACACTCACAATCTATGAACATATCTTCTTTGATGATTTCCTCCATTATTTTAATCCTCATGCCTCTAAATATAACCACTCTTTTCTCATATCCTCTTTAAAAATCCCTATATCTAGTTTTAATTTGACACCAATTGACATGATTTATTTATAATAATGGACATAAAAATTGGACTATAGACCTATAATGTGACACTAAAAAATGATTCAAATTGTATGAAATAAAAATTAATTTATAATATCTAAAATCTATGATTAGAAATTAAATCTATAAATATATATTCTATATTTAAAAAACCATAAAAAATATATTTTTAATTTATTATAGACATCTTAAAGTGATATTCTAGTGATCTTCGATCTTAAATCTAGGCATGTGTAATTTGTAAAATAATTCCGAGTTATATGCAACCCAAAGGATCATATGTGTATGTGTGTGTGTGTGTATATATATATCCTCATTATATCTTTAGCATAGGTAAAATTCACAAATAAATGATGCAAATTACCATTGTTTTTGAAATCTATCAATATGTATATAAATTAGTAAGATGATTGGGGCTCGTTTACATCTTTGATGCAATGGTTTCATGACATATTGTGTTTATCCAATTCATTTAGAAGCATGTATTGATCATATTAAATTGTAATATTTTAATCATGATAGTTATTATATCATCCTCATGATTAATTACCTCTTTGACCTATTAGTATCAAATTGGAAACTATTTTAACCTATGATTCCATGGAATGACTCTCTCATCCCATTCTTAACACTAACAACTCATGTCATGCATTAACACTTCCATAGATTCAATGTTTATTCATTAGGATTGTGAAGACACATTTGGGAGTACCAAAAAAAAGTTTAATTGTGGGTATAATAATACTTATCTCATTTTTAGTTGAGGTTTTTGGTGACCAAGATAGGAGCACTAAATGTCAAACAAGGCATGATAGAGATGCCATGTCTGAGTTTCTTGAGTTACAATAATATGAATGAACTAATAAAATAATATAAAAAATATATCTATGAAATTATATTTGAAAATCATTTGATAAGATAATATTTACAAACTATTCTCATCATGTTTAGAATGTGCAAGATGGTGAAGGATTTACAAATATGCTACAAATAACTAATAGGAATTAAACTATTACCCTTTAAATTAAAATTTGTTAATTTATCATGATTATAATTCTCTCGAACATATATGAATATAAATATATAATTAATAAGTTACACTTTAAAGAA
>JARHVA010002267.1:2042500-2070000 GCA_037957365.1 Torreya grandis | reverse complement strand
GAGAACAATAAAGTAACATATCCATGTAATATATATATATATATATATATATATATATATATATATATACATACATATATATATATATATATATATATACATACATATATATATATATACATATATATATATATATACATATATATACATATATATATATATATATATATATAATAATTAAGATAAAGATGTGTAAAAAACCAATTTATCTCTAAATTATAAATGGAAAAATCCTAGAAAGATATAACCTATATGAATGATTGTATGGAATGAGATACCCCCAACATTGGCATGGTCCCTAGGTGTAGGAATGTTTTGCATTTTTGTGTTTATATTTTATGTGTAACATTTATGTCTTGCATAACACTCACATATAGAATGAAATTCATGTTTTAGAACCTCTCTATGTTTTTTAATGGAAGACATGCAATTTCTTTTTCTTATATTGGTAATTTTGAATGCAACATTCATTAGGTGATCCTAGCATTAGATTAAAATTCATACATTATATAAACCTAAAATTAATAGGATGAATTTCAAATCTAAATAATAAATAATTCTTACTAATAAATATATTAATCATGATAGAATAGTTCATTTGTTATCCTAAAATATTTATACATAGTGCATGGACAATAATCATGTGCATCAGAATAAATAAGCTAATACAGTACTATTTTATCATGAGTGAGATAAAAAATTATGTAAATTTATCAATAACTAAAAGTTATAGCCACTATTCTGTAAAAGGATCAATAATAACTATTCAATTACCAACAAATAGAAAACTTTATACAATAGTAGTACAATGGAGCTTCATGTAGATAACTCACTTGTTTATACATTGACCATGAGTAAATATTTATATTTTTTCAAATTTAGTTATGGATATCAAGATAATTATCTAGGATCTTTCCCTATAACCATAAACCAATGGTCCCCTGCACACCTATACATTTGGAGTCTCCCTTCTTTTCATGAAGGGTAAAATAATGGAGATGTGAAAATTATTAAGTCATCTAGAATAGTTTGTATACCATCACTATCACATGATGTAATCATACAATCTATGGAATTTATCCTATATCTATTATGACATCATAAATTAATACCAACTATATAGTATAATGAAAACACAATATATATAGCTATAACATTACTTTGGCCAAATTGTTTATTATAGTTTCAGACTTCAAATGGAGTTAGGTCTTGTTCACTAGAACCATAATCTCTATTAAATACTTAAGGATATTTTACCTTGTCATTAATTGATGATAAGTGGTGTTTAAAAATGGCATCCTACCCATCATTCATAATATTTTAATGTGAGGAATAGATAATTACTTCATATTAAATATAACTAGTTTGTTTAATGTTTACACAACCATAAAACAATAGAGAATAAATTTTAACTTTTCATTTATAAATCCCTCAATATTAAACACAATTTACATAATTTACAATGTAAAATTTACATATTTACTATTAAAATGTTTTTTATAGAAACATATCCTCAATACGAATAAGGGTATAATTTTCAGATTTAGCTATATATAATAACCATGCATCAATCATACAATTTTTAATGACATATGAAATTAGTTCCATGATTGTCTATTTTTGGTTCAATTGATTCATGAAAGAATAAAATACATAATAGGGTAAGTTTTATCCTTTCTAAACTAATTAACAAAAGACAATGTAAATCAATTAAATCACAACTTTCATTACTTCTACTTTATTTTAAAATCGTGTTTCCAAGTTCCCATAATAACAAAAAAAACATTCAAAATTTAATCAATCCACATCCAATAAACCATAATATATTTACTATATTATATAACTTCATAATACATATTAGCTATTGTACATGAATAATTTAGTTTTAGTCTATTTTAACATACATCATTTTTATATTTATCTCATACTATTTAATACCTTATAGTTAATTATTTATAGACTAAAAAGGCATTGTTTTTGAATGCAAAGAATACGAATAATTATTTACCTTCATTGGATTAATACTAGTTTAAAATCCTATTTAACTTACAACCTTTTAATCACAAATGTTTTTATTTTTATTTTTATAACATGCTTTCTAATTTCAAATAGATTATGACATATATTTCCAATTGATAACCATAAACCATCCATGGTAAATTATTCCTCTATGTTTTTTTTTTCAACTAGTGTGTTAGCACACTATAAAAAGACATTCTAACTTGTCACATTTGGTAAATAGGCCTGAAAATAACATAACATATTGTGGTTTCATCAATCAATATGAAAGATCTAAATACCACAACATATTTTAATTTAAATGTATCATTATGTACGCATTTAGGTTATCATTCAACCACCTATAAGCATGCATAAAAACTCATTTTTCCAAAAATATAATGACTAATATATTACTATGAATAAACAAGTTTAAGTGACCAAACTCAGGTTTGTATGTGGTCATTTACCCACCTAAACATATACATAAAGCCTATTTTTATTAAAAATAAAACTCAAGAAACACTTTACAATTTTAACTAAACCCTTTCAAAACCATAACCTTTGTTTTCTAAAATTCTCACACCGTAATGGGTTTCAATTTATAGAAAAATATGATTTGTTTTTAATAAGGAAAGATATATAAATCATGAAAAACATATGGTTTATATCCATTTTATGCCTTTATTTAGTTGAATGATATAAATTCCCTCTATTTGTTTGAAAATCAAAAAACATAAAATTTTATAACCAAATCTAAAAACATAAGCATTTTCCCATGTTCCAAAATCAGCTAGGTTTCCTCTAATTGAAAAAATGGATAGCTATTCTAGATAAATACTAGATAAACCTTGATCAAATCATGTAAATAGTAAAATCAAACTTAGTTACTTGGGTCTATAATAATATTATCATAAATTACTATTTGTTTTAATGTCCACACTTATCCTTCATTTCCCAAAGGCGATGTATCTCTTTTGCCTCTTTACCTCTCTTTTATCAACACCCAACTATTCCTTGAAATCTCCGTGCCATAAAAAGTGATTAATTTTTAATTCATCACAAAAAAAATGAAACCAAAATGTGAGATATTTTTATTAATTAAAGGAATCATTTTCTACTTCTTCTCACCAAGTTCCACTTTACAACATGAAACATTTACCCCCAAACATTCCTCAGTTTACTCATTGTTATGTTTTCACTCCATGAAAATGTAACTCAAAGCTAACTATTCAATCCAAAAAAATTAACTTTCCCATTAAAAACCTAATCATTCACCAAAATGTTTGACCAAAACCAAAGCAAACCATTTTAATAATTTTAATTCAAACATAATCATAAAATTAATTATTTATAAATCCAAAGTTCAAATGGTAGAAATGCACACCAAAGCCAAATGTGCCTCTAAAAATATAATGACCCTAAATCTTAAAAGGAATATTTTGTATGCTAAGCAAAAATCGCTTGTGTAATGACCTCATTTACATGTAAGGGTCTATATTTATTGTTTATTTAACATGCATAGTTTTTTAATGACTAAATAACTAATATTCATGTGATAAACATATATTTTTGCATCATAATAAAATGTAAGGATTTTTAACACATAATTATATCCAACACCATTAAAAATTATTATTTCATATTTCTAACTGATACACTTAACATTTAATGCAAATATTCATGTTAATCTACAATTAAGACCATTTTAGCAAGAAAATTAAAAATATAAGAATCATATCCCATAATGACAATTATTGATGTAATAAAAACTCTAAATATCTAAATAAAAACATATAACAATATTTTCATGCAAGTAAAGCAAAATTATTGTGCATGTGTGTGATATTGTAAATTTTTATTATTTTTTACCATAGTTTTTGATAACTACATATTCTCCCTTATGATATTTTCCTTATGTTGTACTTAGTAAGTGTCATATATGAACTAAATAAAAATAAAGTATGATAATTTATTTAATCCATTACTTATTTTTAAAGTAAATGTAAATAACATAAATATCACTATATTTTTCATATCAGATGTAAAAGCAACTACCATAATTTTTTAATGTGAAACATACATATATAGACTAAAATAAAATGATTCATAATGTAAAAGTAATAATGTATATGAAATCATAAAAAATGAATATGTCCATCTATCAACATGATAAATAAATCTAACCAATCACTAGCTAACTTATTTCTTAAAATCACATGTTTGCAAAGGGTTAAATGGGATATAAGAATATCTACTTATGATAAAATATATGTAATATATAGAACATGTGATAAATAACATTAATTAATAATTAAATATATAAATCATGTCATGCTTAGGTTATAAGATTTTATTTTTGTAATATTATTATTATTATTTATTTTTTAAATATTTTGAACCAATGCTTATAAATGTTCATAGTCATCAAATAGGTCTATTCCACTTATCTTTTCCTTTACATATTATTTTTTAAAGGATGTGGATATGCATTTAATTTTATTATATTATGTATGATTTTTCGTGACATGTTATATAAGATATCATTGGATTTTTTTCCTTTTAGTTATCATTACTATCAGCATATCAAAATCCAATTGTGTTTGCTTCATGTAAGAATGTGATGTATTGATTTTTTACTATACTCTATCCTACATCAGTTATAGCCATTCCCATTATATTTTTGATTTCAACTATGTGGTAGAGGGAATCACTCCTATTCCTATATGAATAAACTTTGGCAAAAAAATTATAAAGCAATAAATCCAAGTGATTCTTCCTATTATAGACTATGTTGTAATTTATCAATTTTATATCCCAAATTTCATAAAAATCCAATTTTATACATGTTGTAATGTTTATTTTTATCCATATAGATATTTGATATATAATCACCCTCTACATATAAATTAATACTCAATATTTCTTATGGTAGATGATATATTTTAATTATTTAATCTATTTTCATATGAATTATCTTGATACTTTCCTATTACACTAGGTGTTAACATATAATGAGACGAATACTCATTTAGATTAACATGATTGAAATACAAGTTATGAAAATGATCATATATAATTTATTACATATCATAATTACATTAATCACTATAATACCAATAAATAGATATTATATTTCTATTTTATTAATTTATCACCAAGGGAAGATCTCCAATTTCCACATTTCTCTTTACACTTGCTTGTGGTTGCTTCCCTGATTTGTATGTAATGATCATAAATAATTCCTTATATTTTATTTTAAATAATTATCCAACATCATATGTGTTTTAACCTAAGTTTTATTAATAGGTTATATTAATATAATTAATATAAGTTTGAGATGTAATTAAAATAAATATATATGGCATGAAAGCATATATCTAAATATAAAAGACTAAGATTGATTGAATCGATTTAAAAAGGACATATGTTGAATATATAGATTAATAAATAGATCGTGATAATTGTATTTTATGGGTGAATATCATAATATTATTTTATTCTAGAAATGATAATTATAGATAAGCAATCCCATAGATCATTTGGTTCTAGAACTTATTCAATGTCTATGTTGGGTTGATTATGTATGATGGGGTCATTATCACCAATCAATACTAGCCTATATAGAAGTGGGGCAAAATGAATACATAGTGACATTTTAATATATTTTATTGATTTAATTTGTGATATTAAACCTTAATAATACACATAAGTCCTAACATTATTTCCATTTGCCTTAAAACCATAGGCATGCTTGTGAGGGATAAAAACCTAAAAAATGATCAAAATTGTAATGGTTTGAGATACCCCAAATCGTAACCATTTGATGGTTAACTATTTATTATTTACCTAATACCCTAAAATTTTAAATTAATCCATATGTAGTTCTTCCACCTAGTATGATTTTAAAATTGTGTTCCTTCTATATATGTATGTATCTTGATTTAACCTTATAGGTTTTGACTATGTATTAACCTATGTTTGGTTAAAGGACTGAGATGCCTAAATTAGTCAAATAATATGAAATAATTAAGAACTAATGTTTTATATAGTTTGACCCTATTTAACTTTATAAAAATGGAAATAAATAGGTATAATTATACACTTATCTAAAACTGGAGGCCAAGTCCCTAATAATGTCCTAATGGCCATATGGGATGAAAGTATAAGATGCTAAATGGAATCTTATGCCATCACACACACAAAATATTCCTATCAAAATATGGGTTTTAAAATTTATGAACCTATGTTTTGAAGGAATGAGGTGGTTTAATTACCTAAGGATTAAGGTAATGTGTATCCCAAGCTTATTTCATATAGTTCAAACCTATCTATTCCATAGCCATTTATATATGTGTCTTGTCTCTATTGTTACTATGATAATGTGGGAGGATAAAGAGTGATTAGATCCTACCTCATGTTCTAAGTTATGGGGATAGAATAAGGTATGGAAAAATTTAAGGTTGGGGGGGGGGGTTTCTCTTAGAGTTAATATTGTGGATTACAGAACATGATGCTAACATTGATTAAGAATTTGTCACTAGATGGAATAAGCGTATGGTGGTGATGTGGGGCATCAAGATTAATAACAAAGAGGAATTCATAGATGAGGCCATAGGTATGACCTTTTAAGGGGTAAATGCTTACAAGGATAAGACTAAGATACAAGAACTCCTTTAGTGATTCCTCTACATAAATGAGTTTTTGAAAATAAATAAGAAGGGTTTCCTCTAAGTAGATCTCCTATAAAAATGGTTGGAGGTATGCCTCTAGGTGATGAGATACATGATGCTAGAGGGTAAGTATACCTTAATATTTTCAAATCATTTTTTTTATTAAAACACTTTTTGGGTTATAAGATCAGCCTGCCATTTTACCTTCTAAAGTCACTATAATACATAACCCTTGCCCACTAGGTTAATGACTACAATCCCATTTTACATCAAGGGCTTATAATACTTATAGTTAAGCATGGTAAAACATTGCAAGGTAGGTAGGTCCCTTAATGGGTCCTCCATCAAGGAAGAATCACTAGAGGACTCCTTAGAGGAAGACCCCACCTTGGGGTACTACCACCCATCTATTAGCACTCCCCAAACCAAATTATCTAAAACCTTTATTGAAGACCTTCCACTTAAGTTATGTGTTCCAAATATTAGGTTGGTATTACTAGATGAGGGATCCTCCATATAGGCTACTGGGAATGGAAATTTTCTTATATCTAGTGAGATAAAAAACAATAAAGAGCATCTCGATAAATTTAACAATAGGGTGCAAGAGTCCAATTCAACCCTTGCTAGCCTTATCCAAGAGTAAAATTCACTTCATAGGTAAGATGAGTAAATGGTTTAGTCCTTTATCAATTTCATAAATAAAAACCAAATACTAAACCCATATCAAGTAGTCATTGAAGGTAACAGAGACCCCCACACCTGATATCCCCAACTTAGCCACTATCAAAAAAATAACCTTGTAGGTACAGGGACATAAAAGGCTATGCATGATCCTCCTAGGTGACGGTACAGAAGGATATGGTAATAAGGTAAAATATATCCAAGATTAAACAAGGATTTATAGAGAAGATATTTGAGTAGAAGGAAACACCATAGGTCCCCCCTCCTAATCTTATTATCTATTATTTTATTTCATTACCCTCAATACTCTATAGATAATATTCATTGCCTTCTACTATTTGGACTTGGTTGGCCTATTAATTTTTTGTATAATAATTTTATGGTTCTTATATCCTTGTAAAAAAAAGTTACTTACCCAATCAAATAAAAAATATACTTATTTGAAAAGTGATTAGCATAGATGATCTAGGTTTTTTAACTGAGTTCTAAATAGTTTTAAGTGTCATCAACACTATTATAGAATCTATTTTCTCATTGGATGGTAGTTCCCTATATGGATAGTAGAACCATGTTGCTATACTATCCTTAAAGTGGTGGTAGTGTAAAATTTTAATGACTATTCCTATTTATTTGGGAGCACATGTGCCTATGTTTTTAGGTCATATTCCTAAATGCATGAAGCATAGACCTCTGTGTTGTGCTTGAAAAACTTGATTTATTGTGTAAACCCTAAACCTCCTAGCAAGTATGGAATAAGAAATAATTATGTTTATTAGTAGGATGGGATGGACATCCTCAACACCCAATTATGAAGATATTTGCCTACATACCAATACTCTGAATAGGTATTAAAATTGATGTATTTCTCGTACCTAGTGCTTGATGTAAGTGCAAATGAATGCCAAAATGAGAGTGGACTTGGATGCCTTGACTGTAATTAGGGTTTTAAATCTTTGAAAACTAGGGTTAGGGATGATATAGATGGTATTATGTAGAAGTAGGGTAGAATAGGGGTCAAATACCTTAATTTTTCTCAACTTGTGTTTGTTTTTTAATGTGACTTTGTACTTTTTTCCATCTAGTGATTAAAGGTCAATTAGACTTGTATTTGTAGATATATGTAGCTTGTGTAGATAGTAAAATATGCTTAGGATGACCTTAGGAGGGGAACATATTTTTAAAATTATCTATTTGGGAGAGTTAGGGTTAAGGATAGTAGTGCCTAGTTGGGGACACTAGTATCACATGGTTATAGTGTCCCTAATGTGGCACTAATGTCCTCCTGGAAGATTGCTAGTAAACCTAGGTGGGATCTAAAAAGATATTCTTGGTATTATGTTTTAGTTGACTATAAAAGTGTTTCTAAGAATATAATATAGGTTTAGGTTTAATCTAAGAATAGGCTAACTCAAGAGACACTCTTAGCATCCAATTACCACTTTTAGGTGATTACATTCCCCCCCTTTATGATAGAAATACAACAATGTAAAATGAATAGTGTAAAGGAAAAAGAATCATACCTAAACTTACCTTTGAATTTAATCCCATGTAGTTGACTTAAAGTATGTGAATATAGGTTTGTGTATGTGAAACATGATCCAAAGAAATGACCAATAATGAAACATGAAAAAACTAGTACTTACTTCAAAAATGATCAAAAGTAAAAGACTATGATGAAATAAAGTAACTAGGTAATGTTGATTAAAGAGATAAGAAAAGAATGAATACACCTTGTTAGGTATGCAAACTATTGCATGAACCTAGTGATAACCTATGTGTGTTAGTGTACATGTTGATCATATCATTAAACAAATTAGATTGATCTAATGTATTTTTCAATCCTCATATGGGTGGCTTTAAAACTCAATCCATTTTTTATTCCATGATTTCCCAACCCTACTCTATGGATCTTAATCCATGAATAGCTTCGATAATACTATAAGTACATCTAACCCTCTTATGTGGGTGGCTAAACAACTCAAGAAGGCCATGAATCCATCATTACCCACCCATGTGAATTAGATGCATATGTATCTAAACTATATAAAGTATTGTTATTATATAATTGAGTAAATTTAACTATATATGTCAGCTTTGTGTCCACTCAGGTATATTAGGTGGCTTTGAGCCACTTGAGAATGCAAAAAATTATAGATGGTGTAAGGAATGCATATAGTGACAACTTGAAATGTTATAAAAATTGCATACAATGTATAAAATGACATGGAGTTTTTCATTCTATTTGATTAACTTATGTGTAACTGGGTAAATGGAAAATTTATACTTCACGCATGCCCTCAATCTAGTATATAAGTATATTGAATCTAAATTGAATATGTGATAACCAAATGTGTATCTAAATCAAATGTAGGAATGATCATTTCATGCATGATGCCCCCATGTTTGAGTAATTAGTATGAATATGAGCTTAAATAAATGTATCTGAGATAAATCTAAAGATAATTTTCAAACATGTGACTATATTGTTGAAAATATATATTATACCTAGTGTACTAGTATGAATATTCTAGACTATCCTAAAGCTAAAGATACTAGACGGTAGTGATGTACAATATACAGTAGCACCTTGTGGCTAGTGCCCTAATTTGGGTGTTAATGTCTACCTAGTCTAAGATATAGGTGATTTAAACTATTGTTTAAGTCTGTATTTTTTCTTGTGTTTACCCTGAGTTTGATATACAAAATTGAGTATGTGTGCTAAAATTTATATGTGAGAAGAAAAGTAGGAGATGTATCTATATTACAAACCCATTTGAATTCCCCCTCTCTTTAGGGGAGTTTTGAAATATATGTAATAAATTACCCGTAAATAATTATCTCTACAAAATGTGTTAGCTAGAGTATGTGCATGATATTTCAATACAATTTACAAACTTAACATCAGAATGTAAAGGAATCTAATCATAAGTAATGTGATATGTATGTTTTAATCCAGCATTGAAAAAGGATGTCAAGATAGATGTAATCAATGTATAATAGTAAATTTGACTAACTACTAAGGGGGATGAGCCTTGATGTCCATCATGGCACCCAATTAAGAAGGGTAGATGCATTAGGTCCCTTTATCATGAATAATTGTGTGTGTGTTACAAGTAAATAAAAGTGTCTTAGTGTACAATCATAAAAATAATCAAACATACAAGCACATGAGGAATGTAAAAATTAGGCCAAGGGGCCAAAATATAAGTGACATGAGAACATGTCACTAAATATTAGAATGAAGATGTAAAATAACATGTTCAAATGTACACACACACAACAAATAATTTGTCTTGGATCCACATATAAGGAAATGTTCAAATGTCTACACATAGAAGTAGGAAAGCACACATAAGGGACATGGACACATGTCCAAGGCATAAAAATACAAAAGTGGCCTTGAGCCAAAGAATAATGGCATATTTAAACTCTGCTAAATATGGAAGAAGCATAGGAACATAATCAAGTCTAATATAGGATATCTAAAAATTAAATTATGTAGAACTATGTATAAAAAATATATGTAAATTCTAGGATGAATATATACTAAGTGTAACTAGTGATGGTGGTAAAAAATCTAAGTAATGAGAAGTAATGATCAATATCAAGATAAATAAATTCATAAATTTGAATATATAGTATGTAAATATAAAACCTAATTATAGAAACTGTGTAGGAGATGACCCCAAGTGGGTGCATGTATCAAATGTATAAACCTAAATAGTTCTATATACCCCCAATGGTTATATTATATCTAGTTTAGATCAGTTTAATGGATTAGAGTCTTATCTAGAATCTAAAATCACTCAAGAAGAGCAATTAGAGCATATGTGTATGATAAAACTAACTATACTAGGATAGCTAGAAATATGTAATATCTATAAATTATTAGAAATGTAAACATAATGGATATAATCTATAAGTTTTTTAGTTTTAAAATATTTGAATGTTTTTTGTTTTGACATGTTATATATTTTTCATGTTTTTTGAATATAAACTATATACAATAAAATGAAAATAAATAATGTATAAGGAGAAAGGTAGTAGAAGAGGAAGTATGTACAAGGGTAGGAACCATAATAACCAATGAGTCTCATGGGATATTTACTATCTCCATGGCCTGTGTTAAATAAGGGAACTATGATATTGCATGTGATGTGAAAGAGAAAATGTGAGCCCAAGACCTATTATGTTGTATACTATAAGTTTGTATCTCTTTGTGTATTGATGATATGATGTTGTGGCACTGAAGATGATGCCCTATGAACTTTAGGGTAGACCCATATGATATTATTAGAAGCTATAAGTTATGTAAGTGCCATATGGTGATAACCCCTAGAACCCAATATAACTAATCTCAGCATAAACTATGTATAAGAGTGTCCTATAGAATATATGACATATATATGATGTAAGGGTATCTATAGTAGAGGTATCCATGTGAGATTAGGCATATATGTAGATACCATAAGAGTAGACCTAGTCTATACTTATAACTCTACTGAACATGTTGATGTATACATAAGAGCTATATTATCTAATATAACTTATATACATGCAATATCTAGTAATGGTTCTAGAAATATAATTGGTGTGTATGTTCAAATTATATTTGATAATTATGTTGGAGTTGCCTATCAGATGGGTAGAGGATACTCATATGGAACACCCTCAACCTTAACTACTTAGTTAACATGTATATACTTTAGGCATAAATTTACTATAGATTGGATGGATCAAAGTTTCTATAATCATGGATTGACCAAAAATATATTGAATACACCTAAAGTAGGTACTACTAATAATTGAGTGGCTATGTGTGCTAGTCCACCCTATAATGGAATCACAATATCCCTAATGGAGCTCTGAACATGGCCACTAAAACCACTAATAATTTTATATGTGGGAAATATATCGTACTCTATGTAGCCTAATTTTTGTAAGTGTCATGGTCCACATTAATATGCATTAAACATTGTCAACTATAACATTGTGAATAAGATAGTCAACTATGTGTGCTCATATGAAGAACACATGTAAATTTGTGTCATCATCTACAATCTTGTGCTCTAAAAATGTGATAGGTGTTCTAGGTGGAACTGTAGTGTGATACATGCCAATAATGTTATGCAATGGATGTCTCTCCTTTAGAACTTTATGATAGTAATCTAGTAGTGGATGCACCCAGTTTCTATAGTGAATACCTTATGTGTCCCTTACCTCATTCTCTATATGATTTAAGAAATGATTTTAAAATATCTTTAGTTCCTTTGCTTCTATATATTATTGTTTTGGTGCCTTTTGGGTGTGCCCACATCAATAATGATATCCTTAAGGAGATCTTTTATCATGTGCTTTATGTTAATGATTGTATTTCTTATGTGGCTTTGTGCCCTATGATACTCACATAAAGAATGTAACTCATAACTCTTTGGAAGAAGATGTGTCATATCAACCTCTTGTATGGGAGGGAGAGATGTGACATTGCATTCTAATAATTGTTTTAGAACCCATGCTGGTGACTCTATAATATTAGTGAAGAGTCTATGATAAGGATCAGATAAAACCAATTTAAGATATGGCTTAAAAACTATGTGTATTATGGCCTTTTGATCAATTTATTTTTCTATGGTCCTTAGTTTGTATGGAGGTTAGTTTAACTGTTAATAGTTTATTTTGATCCAATTGTGCACTTGATTTTTCCCATTGTTAATATCTTAACCTATTCTTCCTTAAATATGTGGCACATATCAATAAATGTGGGAAACTTTTTGAATAAGATAGCTTTATATAATTTTGGTAATAGAATATATTTAAATATATCATTAAGCTCTCTATCTATGATGGGGCTAGTAAATTTGGATAATATTATCTTGTATTGTAAGACATAATCGATGATAGGATCATTTGAATTTTTATTTAACTATGTCACATATGCATATGATATATTATCACTAATGTTTATACATAAGTGTGCTAAGAAAATGTAAAATAAAGGATCTAATTTCATGATAGATTGATTTTCAAATTCATAGAACTAATGTAGGGTACCATCCTTGAGATTACATGCAAATAAATTTATAATAAGTCAATCATTGGACAAATATTACAAGCACACTATGTGAAGGCTATGAGGTGATGTTTTGTATCACCCTTTACACCATATGATGTGAGCTTGGGTTCCATTAAATTGAATGGAAAAAGATTTCTTTCTACATGAATTTTGAAAGATGTATACAAGATAATGTTGGAATACAAGCCATGTGATAGCCTAGCTACTCCTTTATCAAGATGTAACATCTTAGACTATAGAGTAAGAAACTCATGCATAAGATATTGTACATTTTGAGTATAAGAATTAGCCACAAGTTTTGTATATGTAATAGATGGTTGAATAGCCATTTTGGGTTGTGTTATCTATGTTGACTGAGTTGACCCCATTGGAGGTGTATCAACCTTATTAATTAGAGGGGTTGAAGATTGGCTATTATTTGTCTTATTATTGATTTACAATATGGCCTATAGAATCTATTCATAATAAAGGAGTTGTTCATAAATTCTATCTCTAAATCCATTTAATATCTCATCTTTTTTCATAATTATGTCATTATTGTTAAGTGGAGATAGTGTGTCCTAATTCTCAATATGGACCTCATTTTATTCTTGGTTATATTACTTATATTCAGATATATTATCATTGAATTTCACATAGTCAAGGTGTGAAGGATTAATATATAGATTTTTAATAGATTCATTTTCCTAATTATATGTTAGGATAATAGGAATGTGAATATGCTTTATAGGACTACCACCTAGTCTAACAGTTCTTAGTGGAAGAGAGATTTTTTAGATATCATATTGTAAATAATTGAAATAGAGATAATAATATAGAATATATGAGTTGTTAAAAATTAATAGAACTAATGAAAATAAGATAAAAAAGGATAAAAAACCTAAGAAAATCTAGGGTTAGGGGTTTTGAATCTAGGGTTTCCTTGCACCAATTTAAATTACATGTAAATCAGTTGAAACCCTAGTGTGCAAATTGAGTTCATTTAGCTAGGTTGTCTACAAAAAATAAAAAATTATAAGTATGTATTCCTAAATTATTGCATAAAATTTTTGATTAATACAAGCTAGGATTTTAAGAAATATTTGAATTAAGGTAGGTTCACCAAATAATTTAAGCTTTTGGGGTTTTACTATGTAAATCCTATGTTTGGTTAAAGGGATGAGATGTCTAAATCACTCAAATAATATGAAATAATTAAGCACTAATTTTTTTATGTATTTTGACCTCATTTGAATTTCTAAAAATAAAAATAAATAGGTATAAATATAGACTTATCTAGAAAGTGACTATCACAAATGATTTGGGTTCCATAAATTGAGTTTTGGATAGTTTAGAGTGTCATAAATAGGATTATTGAATATGTTTATCACTGGATAGTAGAACCTCATATGGAAAGTATTACCATGCTATTATAGTGTCCTCAAAGTGGCGGTAGTGTCCCCTTTATTAGACTATTTTTAATCTAGGGTTTCCCTGCATCAATTTAAATTATATATAAATAAATTTAAACCTTAGTGTGAAAATTTATTTAATTTAGTTATGTTGTCTAAGAAATCAAAAAATTCAAATTATGTACTCCTAAATTATTACATTTTTTTTATTAATACAAGCTAGGGTTTGAACCAATATTTGAAGGGAGGTTTACCAAATGATTTAACCTTTTAAGATTTTACTATGTAAATCCTATGTTTTGTTAAAGGGATGAGATGTATAAATTAGTTAAATAATATGAAATAATTAAGTACTGATTTTTTATGGCTTTTAACCTTATTTAAATTTATAAAAATTTAAATAAATAGGTATATAAATAGATTTATCTAGAAAGTGAATATCACAGATGATTTAGGTTCTATAAATTGAGTTTTAGATGGTTTAGAGTATCATTAATAAGATTATTGAATCTATTTATTCACTGGGTAGTATCACCCCATATGGAAAGTAGCACCATGTTGTTTGAGTGTCCTCAAAGTGGTGGTAGTATCCCCTTTTGATAAGATCTTGATATTCAATATATGCAGAAATACCCTTAAGGTAGGGAAACACGATATAATACTCCTTTAAGAAGGAATAACTCCACAATGTCTCTTTGAGGGGACAACCTCCAATATCCTCTTCCAATAGAAGACTCAATGCTTACTTGATATCTATACCATGATAATCATCTGATATATATATATATATATATATATATATATATATATATATATATATAACCCATGGATGGATAACCTCCTTATCCCAATGTAGGTCGACCATTACGCAATGTACTACTACCACAAGTTACTCTATTATCCTAATATATTGTACCCATATAACTAAGGGGATGTGTGCCACATGTTTGCATCTCCATCAACCCATATACATTAATATATCATATCCCTAGGTATATAGCATTACTTCCCTCTTTGACATGTTTAATCCCTCAAACATAGGAAGAAACCAAATAATGAGTGTGCTTCAAATCATTGCACACTTGTCTCCAATCTCGATCATCTAACCATCCATATGTGATCTTGGTAGGTAATATCTCTCCAAGCTTGTGTCCAAATTCCCTTCTGCTCCTTTGATATTGCTTTGGTGTCCCATCGTAATTACTCCTCTTTTTATTCCATGTACCATATTCCACTGTGCTTCTCTGATTCCAACCATGACCATAGTAGGTATTCTTCCATGCATAGTCATAATGATTACTACATTCATTCCATGTGCCATAGTATTTTTTCTTTGGATTCCATGCATATCCATAATGATAGGAAATTTTATTTCCTGTACAGACAAAATGATTGTTATTATGACACTTTTTCATCTGCTTCCATGATTTTTTCCTCTCATGATGATGTGGGTGTCTATATACCTCAACTTTTTCCACTATTTTGACCTTATCCACGTTTGCTTCTATGTCTTCCACCTTTTCATTCTTTGTCTCTTGAGTAGATGAGGTGTTCATTTGTAGTGTGTCTTTATCTATATCATCTAAATCTTTATCATGATCTTCATCACCTATTTCAATCTCATCGTCATGATCTACCTAGATTGTTATTGGTTCCTTTTTCACTATGATATCTTATAAAGTGATCTTATTTTTCTTATACCAAAACTTCATGAACTTTTTTTTTAAATTAATATTCATTATTCCCAAAGTCTCTAACCATGGATATCCAAGAACTATATCCACATCATCCATATCCAAAGCATAAAAATGTAAATGCAAAACATATTTTTCCATAATGAGCTTTAGATCTTCAAACATTGAAATATTCTTACCATCTACTTGAACCTCTTTGATATTATTTTCTTGAACATGTAGATGCTTGGACACATTCATGTTGATGAAGTTATACTTACTGGTAGGGTTTATGGACACAATAACCCTATTCTTTTGAATGCATCCATGAAATTGAAAAATTGACTTAGATTTCTTTGGAGCCAAATTATTTGCACCTTTATCATCGAATTCTTCTTCTTCTTCTTCTTCATCATCTGCTTCTTCTATTTCTTCTTCTACTTCTTCTTCTTCTTGTTCTTTTGTTCATTCTTCTATTTCTTCTTCTTCTTTTTTTGTTTCTTCTTCTTCTACTACTTCTTCTTTTTCTACTTCTTGTTTTGTATCCCAATGATCTAAAAAGATACATTTCATTTCATTCCATGAAGAAAACCTTTCTATACATCTCAATTGATCAAACCAATGTATTGCAGGCCCAGACAAAAAAGGAAGTTATTGTCTTTGCCCAAAAGCTTTTTTAAAATGATTCTCCAAAAGCAGCCACCATTCTTTAGCATCAATATCATCTTCCCCTGAAAATGTTTACAACTCCATGATCCTTAAGAAAATTAGGGCTCATGAAACCCTAAAATGTCAATAACTCATCCATAAAATAACATCAAATCACTCTAAACAACTCAAAAAATTCTTAAATTTTTATTGTGATTCTATTATATCTGCTTACATCTCTGGTAAAAATTTCAAATAAAAATTCCTTATATTTTGGAAAATCTAGCAAAATTATTATAAACCCTAAAATAGAAATAAATCCCCCAAAATGAATCAAAAAATATCAATTTTTTTACTGTGACTTATTTGAATTATTCTCCATATCTGGTAAAAAATTGTATAAAAATTCACAACCAATGAAAAGTTATTTCTGATTCAAAAAACTAGGGTGTCTCTCCACACAAATTGCGCAAATCGAAGCTCTGATACCACTTGATAAGATCTTGATATTTAATATATGAAAAAATACCATTAAGGTAGGGAAACACCATATAATACTCCTTTAGGAAGGAATAACTCTACAATTCCTCTTCGAGGGGACAACCTCCAATATCCTCTTCCAATATAATACTCAATGCTTACTTGATATCATTACCATGATAATCATCTCCTATATATATACATATATCTAACCCATGGATGGATAACATCCTAATCCCAATGTAGGCCAACCATTACCCAATGTACTACTTCCACAAGTTACTCTATTATCCTAATATATTGTACCCATATAACTAACTAAGGGGATAAGTGCCACATTTCAGCATCTCCATCAACCCATATACATCAATATATCATATCCCTAGGTACATAGCACCTTTATTGGACTATTTTTTATTTTTTTGAAACCCTTACACCTAGTTTTTAGGTCTTGTTCTTGCATGCATGAATCTTGTAGCTTTAGTTTGTGCCTAAAAAACCTAATTTAGTGTGAAAACCCTAACCCTCCATGTACTTAAAACATGATAAATAATTGTGTGTTCATTATTAGGATAAGCTGGACATCCTGAACACCCCACTATGAAGAGAGTTTCCTACACACTAATAATATAAAGAGGGATCAAGCTTGATGTAGTTATCCTAACTAATGCTTGATGCAAGTACAAGTGAATGCTAAAATGAGAGTATACTTAGATGGATTAAATGTTATTGAGAGTTGAAATCTTTTAAAATTGAAATTATGGATTTTGTAGATGGTAGTATGCAAAATTAGGTTAAAATAGGGGTCAAATACCTTAATTTTGCTCAAGTTGTCTTTGATTTAAATGTGTTTTTTCATCTATTTTCTGTCTATTTAATAGATGTAAATTAGACTTATATTTATAATAGTTTTTAGCTTATGTGTATAAAAAAATATGCTTAGTTCAACCTTATGAGGGGTACCTATTTTAAAAATTATCCTTTAGAGAGAGTTAGGGATAATGACAATAGTGCTTTGTTGGGGACACTAGCACCATGTGGCTATAGTGTCCCAAATGTGGTGTTAATGTCCACCTAGAAAATTACTATAAGAACTAGTTTGGGATCTGAAAAGATAATATTGGGACTATGTTTTGCATTACTTTAGTGGTTTTGGGTCTACATAATAACTAGAAAAGTCTGTCTAAGACTCTAGGATAGGTCTAGTGCTAAACTAGGAATAGGATAACTCAAGAGACACTTTTAGCATCTAATTACACCTTTTAATTGATTAGACACTCTTAGCATCCAATTACACCTTTTAATTGATTACACATCAAATGATGTGGATTTAGTGTTTGATAATGATTTATTTGAATCTTATTTAGATTTAATAAAACATATATTGTGACTGATATTAGTGATATATTCAAATTCTATGAAGAATAGTGAAGACTTTCTTAATGTGAAATATTATATATATGTATATTAGATAACTAACAATCTCTTTAAGAATGAGACATAGATTTTATATATATATTTAGTTAAATGTTTCCTCATGCCACAAATAATATAGTATTATGTTTTAACCCTAACAATGGATTTGATTTTTGAATATAGTCATTTTTAGGAGTAGATTAATAATGACTACATCGAGTTAGTATCAACTAGTGATATTAAATGGACATATTGTAACATACATATGTATATGTGGATATAACTTAGAGTATATATATGTTTGTGAAAGATATTTATTGGGTTTAAAGTAGATAATGAGTTTCCTATATGTGTGTGATACTATAATGTAAGGGTTAACTCATAAGATAAGATGCAAGTGTAATAGAATGCAATATTAGGACCTTGTTTGAGTTATCAATTAATGTGTGGCAGATGTGTTTCAATATTTTCATTGTTAAGTACTAAATAAAATATTTAAATAACTATAATATGTATTATTTTTTTCTAATGAGATAGGTTATGATCAAGGATGACTAGAAAAATGCATAAAATCTGATTGTGAATTACCCTCATTATGAGATCATGTTATTTTACGATATTTTAAGGGATAATTATCTATGGGTAATGTATAAAAATAGTAATAAAGTATGAAATTAACACTTATGTGATGTAGATGTTAGTAATTCCATACAATGTATCAAAGGTTAACCCAAAATAAAAATTTAATGTAGATGATTAGGCATGACCTAAAATAGAGTAGTTAATGTCTTCGGCCTAACTATCACATTTAGTGATATTGATCCAAGTAATTGACATGGAATGTCATCAAATCCTCTTAATATTTTATCTAATTTTTTAATAGTGTTTATATTGACTATCAATTATTCTAGTAAATCTACATTTCTAATATTCAATCTTGATCCCTTATTTATCAACACACATTTGACTATTTTAATTTTAATTTATAACTAAATGAAAATTGGAAGTTTTTGATATAATATGTATTTATTAGGTAAGTATTTATTATCAAATTAATTGACTAATTTTTTATCATTTGATGCATTAAAACTGGATGAAAAGTATGCATATTTTGTATCATTTGGAATAGTTTTCTCATGAAATGTTCTGTATAATACTTTCCTATAAATAGTTGATATTTTAACAAAAAATTCTTGATGGATATTTTAACAACTCCTTGATGGATATTTTAACATGGTTATTTTTGAGTCATTAAATGATATTATACCCTTTGGTTTGATAGGATGACCTTTTGTAATTTGTAAGGGGATGAGGCAAAATATGCTAACTACCTCAATTTTTACACACATAATGTGTCACCTTATTTCATTTATAAATAATAGCATGGACCAAAAAATTAAATATAAGTCATGGAAAAATAATGGTGGAAGGATGGTAGTTGATACAAAGTTGAGGTATAAAAGGAGGAGAAATAAAATGAGGCACACATATGCTATGGTACCTAGTGGTAACAGGGAGTAACTTCTATTGAATATTAATATAATATGAATTAGGGAAGGTTAATTATTTTTATTTATTAATAAAACCCTTATTGGTTCACAAAGATTTGATACATAAAATGCCATGGTTCTTACAATTTTTTATATTAAATTATAAACATATAGAGATTAAAATCATATTGTGATTTAAATAAATATAAACTAATTACATCCATTATAGTAATTAGAAAAATATAAATGGGGGAAAATATCAAACTAAATCTAAAAATAAATTTTACATACAAAAAAATGAAACCCTAAACAAAGGATTAAACCCTCAAAGAATACATAGTATAGAAACTTAAAATATGACATTTCACATCGATTTTAACTATTATCACATCATCTTCTAGTCACGTTTATATATATATATATATATATATATATATATATATATATATATATATATATATATATATATATATATCATTGAATCAGTTTTTAATCAATATTATATATGTACTACCATCCCTAGTCTAACATCTCTAGATGATTCACTATTCATCACACCCTAGTATATTAATCATTTATTCCTCAAGACTTTTAAATCCCATAGACATCACATCTTATTCCATTACATAATTAATAAAAATTAATTACATAATCATAGTGATAAATTACATCAATTTTGGAAATTTATATTTATCTAAATTCATAAATATAATAAATCCTCACATCAAGAAATCATTCCCATTTTTTCAAGTCAAATAGGAAAGTGTGCAATAAAAGTATTTGAAATTATCTTACACAATCCAAAAATTAAATATAATATCTCTTACATATTGTTAAAAAATCCAAGCATGGAATTAAATGAAGTGATAGACCTCTTCTCATCTATTGATTTTGATCTTCATCCAATGGTCCACAACCGTTTAGGAAATATGTAAATTGAGTCTTACTCTCCACTATAAAAAATATTATTAGTGTAACAAATTTTTGTTAATTTATGAATCTAATCGTCAATTCACATCCTCATCTATCCAATCCAATCATTTATTTTCAAGAGGAGGTGCTTCTAATTTTTCTATGGATCTCGGCCCACCTTTTCAACTACATCACATCCAAGCTCATCCCAATTCATCAAGATGATAGAAAAAGTATAATTTTTTTTTATCCAACTTTAACTACATTAATTTTGTATTTCTCATTCCAAAGAAACATGATTTGATTATTTATATATAAAAATTATATTTTTATTTATAACAATGATATTAATAATCTTTTCTCCATGATGTTACATTTGGTACACATGGTGGGATAATTCACACATAACAATCCCATTTAAACTCTCACAAGACTTATTATTCAAGAATCATGTAGTTTTAAAGATAAAATTCCTCAAAAAATTATTTTAAATATTTGAAATTTATATATCCATATTTTTGGTGGAATCATGTATGAATTTGCATAATTGTGAGAAAAATTAGTGGAATAGACTTGTTAAATGTTAAGATATGTTTGGTTAAAATCCATATTTTCAAAATTTAGCAAAACTGAATAAATTTACTTTAAATATATATTATTTCAATGGAAATTTTTATGTCTATGTTTTTTAGGAATGTAGTGGAATAAATATAACATTGACAAAATCAATTAGATTTCAGTGAAATCATCTCTGTTTTCTAATAGTATGTGTCTCCATATTCATGGAATGATCTTAAATTCAATTAAATAATTAAAAAAATTGTAATAGTATCTCTATTTTATGCTATTATGTGTTTTTATATTAGAAAAATCATCGTACTTTTAGTGAATGAAATTATATTTTAGTGAAATCATATCTATTTTCTAATAGTATATGTTTGTACATTGTTAAGATTTTCCTAATTTTGGTGAAACCATTCATATTTAGCTAAAAAGGTCTATAATTTTTTAACATTATATTTTTTTAAACTATTAAAATTTCCATAAGTTTAGAGAAATCACTTCGATATCATAAAAATCAATTTTGTATTTTTTTACTATGGCTTTTGTAGAGTGGTGGAATCAATCTATGTTCTGGTGAAATTATTTTGATTTTGGTGGAATCATTTCTAGTTTTTTATCTAAAAAGTTTGTGATGGAATTTAATATTGTAAAATATAAACAAAACCAGCTACTAATATACTTTTTATACATTTTTTCTCAACAAGTTATTAAATCAACCAATGAAATTCTCAAACTTATTTTTGGGCTTAATAGTTAAACACACATTTCAATTTGGGCATAAACAATTTGTTTTATTTATTACTTTAATTTGATTGTTTTTATGTGTGTATTTGTGAAATATAAACCACATATGTTATTCCTTGTGCCACAATAAGATTCTTGAGAATAAAAAATGGCTTAGATTGAGTTCTCTAACACTTTTGGGTGATATTGGGAATCAGAATTATCATGAGTCTCTTTTAATTTTGATGTGAGACTTGGACCTTGATTTATATATATATAAGTATTTAAGGTTTATATATTATGATTTCATCCCAAATAGGTAAGTGCAACCTCATTTTCTGCAAGGAAATTATTCCTCAAGTGTTGATATCTAAGGCCTATTTTCTAGATCATCAAATCCCCTCACTTTATGATAAAATTAAATCATGTAGCCTCTTGTCCATTAACATTAATTCCTACCTCAATTTATATACCCCTCTACATCATCCATAACATTATTTCATCCATCATGATATAAATTTTTTTGTGCCACCTTTTTTTAACTTCTTCATTTCTTTGAAAAACCATTACATCACCCATTATGTCTTACAACACCATTTCAAAGAGGGGTAAAATGTATACACGTAAAATATAAGAATTCATGTAAATTTTATATATTATCACCTACTATTATATTCATTCCAACAAACCCTAATCTATCATTTCATCAATTTCTAGTTAGTATTCTATTTGTGCTAACATCCCTAGTCTAACATCTCTAGACAATTAATTATTGATGACACCCACCACCCCACCTAGTTAATTAATCATTTTTCCTCAAGGAAATTTACTCATATAAAAATCACATTCTATTTGATTAGATAATAAATCAAAATTATTTTCTAATCCTTCCTTAATTATAAATTCCACAGCTTTTGTAAATTAATAAATCTAATAAATTCTCACTTTGTGACATCATCTCCATTTTCCAAGGAAAATCAATTCAAATAAGCATGTGTGCAAGGAAGAGCTATGACATAGATTTTAAACACTTAAAAATTTCATGATTATATCTCTCACATGATGTTATATACTTCAATCATGACATTAAATTAAATTGGGGACCTCTTCTTATCCATCTATTTTCATCTTCATCCAACAATCCACAATCATTCAAGAAATCTTTAAATATAGGGATTCCTCTCCATTCTCAATAATATTATTATTGAAATGAAGTGTTATTAAATATTTAATTGTATGTTTAAATCACATCCTCATATACCAAATATAATCATAAAATTTCAAGGATATGTTTTGTTGAATTATCTATGCATCTCAACCCACTTTTGCAACTACATCACATCTAAGCTCATCCTAAATCATCAATAGGATAACAAAATTATAACATGTGTTGTTTTCAAATTTTAATTTAATTAATTTTATATTTATCAATATGAGGACACATTCATATATTATTTATGTATTTTTATTCTATTTTTATCTATACTAACTAGATAGTTCAGGGGAAACCCCTTAAACATTATATTATAGGGGGATAGATAGTTCAGGTGTTCGAGAGGCATTCTAGATATAATATCATAATAGGTTTCCTATGATGTTATAAATGACACACCATATGAGATAATTTACATCCCGTAATTCCATTTAAAGCCTCTAAAGATTAATTATCCTATAATTTAGTACTGTTATATCTAAAATTCCTCCAAAATTTTAAAAAATGGTTTAAATTTCTATTTTCAAATTCCTAGCGGAATTGTCTTATGCATTAACAAAGTCAAAATAATAGACATGTTAATTTTTATAATAATGTCTTTATAAAATCCATGTTTTTAAACTTTAGTGGATTAGGAATAACTTTGGTGGAAACTTCTATGCCTATGTTTATAAAGAATGTGGCAGAATAATCCCAACTTTGATCAAATCATTTAGATTTCTATGAAATCATATCTATTTTATAATAGTCTATGTTCGTATATTGGTAGAATCATCTTAACTTCAAAAAAATCATTCATATTTTGGTGTAATCATTTATGTCTTTTAATATTTTGTGTCTAAAAAATGGTAGAATCATCCTATCTTAATTAAAATCATTCATATTTTGATGAAATCATCTTCATTTTCTAACAATATATGTTTGCATATTGGTAAGATCATCCAAACTATGGTGAAATCATTCCAATTTTTTCAAAGTCATATTTGTGTTTTTGAAATTTTGTGTTTCCATATTATTAGGATTACCTTACGTTAGGCATAATCACTTTGATTTTAGTGAAATAATTTTATACATTTTTATTGTGTTTTTTGTATGGTGGAAGAATCAGTCCATGTTTCAATGAAATCATTCTAATTTTTGTGAAATATTTGGTATTTATTTATCTACCATGTTTTTTCAAGATTGTAGGCTTATCAAAGATAAATAAAACAAAATATTTACCTATTTTTCATAGGTTTCCACCTATCAAAATCTTAAATTAACCAAACAAATTCTCAAACATATTTTGGGCTTAAGAGTTGAACATAAAATTTTATTTGGGTATAAAATACTAGTTTAATTTCTATATAGTTTGATTGTGTGTATTTTTGTAATCTAAAATGTAATATTATCATCCTTTGTGCCATAAGGCCATTATTTGGAATCATAAATTATTTAAATTGACTTTAATTCTAAATAGGTATAACTTGTGTTCTTCCTTCTCACATTTGGGAAATCTTCAATACTATAAATAGCAAGAGTCTCTTTTATTTTGTTACGTGACTTGGAATTTCATCCCCAAGCACAAGTATTTAGTATTTTCCAAATGGTATTTTATCCCATAGCATTAGCACCAACCCCATTTTCTATCATGATATAAAAATTGTGGGAGGAACTATTAATACTAGTAAATAGGCTGCTTATTTTAAAAACACCATAAAGTGAGAATATTTTATGCTTATATACATAGACACTAGATATAACCCCTCATGAAATGATTTTCCCATAACACTTCACTGAAATCATACATATGTAGTGGATACAAAGAGAATGGACCCTCTCATGCATCCCCTTAATCAACATCTTCCATGGACATGGGTCTCATAGTACTGAGTTATATGGGGGATTTGACTAGAAATTATTATGTATGACTAGATTAGGACCTATCTACAAAAAATAGTTTATATTATATGGAATACAACATTCACCAAAATACTGACAACACATCACTTGAATTAAGGTTTAATAGGTTAACATCTTCCTAATTCTTGTGAAGTAGATATGTGGGTTACATATCAGTTGTACACATTTGTATATTAAGAAAATGACTTGTCAACTATGTGATTTTCTATGATTTTTGTTCAGATTTGTATTCATTTAAAAACCTAAAAAACTTGAAACATCAAATTCAATAGTCAAATTAAGTCCAATCCAACATTCCAAAATCAAATAAATTCAAACTCCAAAACCAATTCAAAAATTTCAAATGTCCAAATCCAAAATTCAAAGTCATAATGTCTAACTCCAACATGTAATGTCAAATCACTCTCAAATTCAAACATTGAAAATCAAAGTCAACTAATCATATTTAAAAAATGTAATAAATTGTTTTAAATAAAAACACATCCAAAGTCCAACAATCCCAAGTCAAAATTAACTCATTCATATCATTTTAATTCCAAATTAGATATTAATGAATCAAAAATATCAAATCAAATAATTGTCTTCATATATATATATACATATATATATATATATATATATATATATATACATATATATATATACATATATATATATATATACATACATATATATATATATATAATCTCTTGTAACTTATCAATTTGGATAATGAAACAATAATATTTATTATTTTTAAGATTTATATCAAATAATACATAAAAATAAAAAATAAACAAACATAATTTCAAAACATCAGATCTAATGTAAAAATTTAAAGCAAATCCTAATCAAATATAGTCCATCCTAAATCCAAATTGAACTTACATGATAAATCAAAGTTAATCAAAATCAAAATTAGTCTAAGATAAATCCAATTTGATCTTGATCCCATTCATATCCAATAAAAATTTACTCCAAATCAAATATGAACCCAATGGCACAACACATATTACATATAAATCACCCACTTACTAGTGACCGTCTAAATCTTTATATGCCCCATAATCCCAATCTAGTTCTAGTATTACTGCCCTGATGTAACAACATGATTTGAAAAATCCAAAAAACTATTCAACATCTATCCCACCTAGCATCCCTTCTTGATCCTTCATCCACAAACCCAAAATTTAACACCTTGCAATCTAACATATTATATCCACAACAAACCCAATAATCCAATCATATTCTACCATCACCCCTTCAAAGATATTTATATATGATAGAAAAAGGGACATCCAATCTAGATAATCATTTCTAGGGATATTCCAAAATCCCCTTCTAAATCATAATCAAAATCCTCCACTTCAAAATAAAGGTCAATTGTTAGAGGTACAATCACTAAGAGGGGGGTTGAATCAATGAGCCTAGATATTTGAATTTCAATTACAATATTTTCAAACTATTAGACAAATATTATATATCAACATTATCAAGCAATATTAATAAGAGAGATCATTGCTTCAATGAAAACACAAGATCAAAAATATACCACATAGTTCCTATGGGAAACCCTTATGAGGAATAAAACCCACTCTCAAGCTTGAAACACATGGACTACTTATCCTATAAGAAATTCTAAATAAGAGACTGGTCACCAAGAAAACTGTGATAAAATACTTTA
>JARHVA010002267.1:1945000-2035000 GCA_037957365.1 Torreya grandis | reverse complement strand
CATCTTGTAGATATAATATTTCTTGCTTTTGTTATTCTTTTTCTTAGTCTAAACTATGATAACTAGTTCCTTTTCTATATCACTTTCCTTCTCTTCTAAGATAGAATTGATAAGACATGGAGTAATTATGGAATCTTGACATACATTTTAATTTGAAGAATCAACCTCGTATCTTGGAATCTCATCACTAGGCATAAAAAAATAATGGTTTTTGAATAATATTTGCTTATATACAGTATGATATTCACCTAGATCCATACACATCTTAAAAATAGCTTCAAATAATAGCTTGGTCCTCTCCATGAGCTTAGTCTCTTCATTCATAACATGAGTAGACAATGAGATCCCTTGGCACTCTTCACTTTTTGTAGTATTCCCCAGCATATAAAATAGATTACTTGGACCTGTAGACTTGTCTTGAATCACTTTTAGTTTCCATGAGCTATCTTTCCCTTTTCCTTACATTCTTGGATCTTGATTGAACTTATTTTGATTGAATGGCCTTTGCTTGTAGAATCTAGTAATGTGACCACATTGTTCATAGTTGTATCAATCAATAATCCTTAATGGAAACATAACTTGTCTTGTCTTATTAGGACAATGTTTTATAAAGTGTCCAACACCATGATAGTTAAAGCACTCAACCTTGATCACACATTTTGACTAATTACCCTAATCATAGTTCCAATTAAATTCATTACTAATAGGTCTCTTACATTCTCTAGCCCTATGATCATATTTATTACATGTTTAACAATAACCATTGAAACTTGCATACCTCATGACATTTGGTTGTATGATATATTTTGTCATTATTATACTATCACGTTCATAATTTGTATAAATATTTGTCTTCAAAGTTATATTATTCATGTTCATATTAGTCTTCATCTTGTCTTGAGTTTGATTCTCTAGTTATTCATAGTATCGAAGACCATTTATATCACTTACATGTTTTTGATCATTTATAATATTATATATATCACTTAAGATCTTTTAAAATCTCAAAAATGGCTTCACCTTACTAGATGTCTTATCTAAATCAAATCTCAATGACTCATTTTCAATTACATACCTTGAACATTCATCTTCTTTAGCTTTCAAGCTTGTAGAGAAGACTTTCAATTAACAACTGAGATGTGATTGACTATATCTTCATGGTCCTTGGTGTCTTCATTTATTCTTGTCTCATACAAACTAAATTTTTCCTCATAGTCTTTGAGTTTATATATCATCTTCTTATTGATCTTCTTCTCAAGCTTCAATTTTTCAAGAGCATTCATCAATTCGGTCTATCTCATCTTCATCATCATCTAGATCACTCCAAGTCCTTTTGATGTGAGAAACTACCTTCCTTAACCATAAAGAGGGTTTTATCTTCATCAAAACCATAATATTCATTATCATACTCTGAGTCACTAACTTCACTCTCATCTGATGAGCTATAATCTTCTTTGGTGTATAAACTCTTTTTGTCCTTGAAGTACTTATTATTTTCAAACCTTTTGAATCCCTTTTTGATATTATCAAACATTAATGATCTTCTTCAATCATCATGACCTTGATCATGCTCTTCATCAACATTCTTCTTATAATTATGAGGGAACTTATTAGCAAAATGTCTTATCTCACCATAATTAAAGCATTTGATGGGTAGTTTACCTTTATACTTGCTTGAACCTATTCTTAATTTCCTTAAAATCAAATTAATTATTTCATCCTCATATATATCAAAAATGTCATCCTCTTTGGGTTTATTAACTTGGAACTTCTTCTTTGTCTTCATTTTAGTCTTGAAAGTTGCTTCCTTATTTGGTGGTATATCATCATTCTTCCTCATCTCATAGGTAGTAAGGGTGCCATGAAATTGATCCATCTTCAACTAAGTAAGATCATGACTTTATTATTTAATAGATACTTTTAGATCAAACTTATGGGATAAATACCTTAGTACCTTTTAAATAATAACAACCTCTTCAAGGTTCTGTCTAAGACCTCTGATGATGCTCAAAATCTCATCAACTCTTTGCAACCAGGATGCCATAGAATCTTCTTCCTTCATATTGAGGATTTCAAATTGTCTTCAGTGAGTCTAAAACTTATGAAGCTTATCTTTCAAATGAGGTCAATATTTTGTCACCAAAAATAGTATAGGATGTCTATCAAGATGTATTGAAGGCATAGGATAAGTTTTCTAGAAGTCGACTTCAACAAAATAGAGGTAGTGGAAGGAGTCATAGAGGTAGAGGTCAGCAAGAGGAAGAGAACAACTAGGTAATAAAAATTAGTGGTAAAGTTAGAATAAAGTTGGAAACATTTATAAATCTCAATTTAGTCTAGTAGAGGTGGTTATGGATATAGATGTGGAATATCATATGGTAGAGGAAGAGGATATAGTGGATTTTATGGAAATTACTTCAAATGAAATAAGTTTGTAAGACATAAATGATATGATTGTCTATAAGACATTGAAAGTGGTAGTTCTTGGAGTGAAAGTAGAAATAAAGTGGTTCAAAAAGAATAAGAATGTTTGTATTTTTTATCAAAATATGTGGAATAACTTGAAATAGGAGATATTTCGATGGTGAGGAGAGTTATTTTGAATACAAAGCATGAAGACATAGCCACCATAGATAAAGACATTGTTCAATACAATGTGCAAGAGTAAAGGTAAATGTTGTAATGTCATAATATGAATAATATTGTGTGGTCCATGATGGTAAATATGCTAGGATTATAAATCAAAAATCATCGACATCCTTATAAAGTCTCTTGGATTCAAAATATTCATCAAGTCCTAGTAAATGAAAAATGTTATATAGAATTTTAGATTGGTGGGTATAGAGATAGAATCTTGTGTGGTGTGATTATCATTGATGTGTGACATATAATATTTGGTAGATCTTGTTATTATGATAATATATATATGAATTATGGTAGAGCTAATACACAAACCATTAAGAAGGATGGTATCAAGTAGTCACTAACTCCATTGAAGGATAGTCAAGCATAGAAGGAAGTGCAAAGTAGTGTGATCATGATTGTCGAAAAAGAGTATCTAACACAAGGAACTAGTTGAAACATTGAGGACAAGAGAGTGTCAATTGAGAATAAGTGCCAAGAGTAAGATGGTGTAGTACAGGTTGCCAAAGTAATGGGAGAAAAGGATACAACTGTTGAGAATCATTATGAGGTGTTAATTGCAAAAAACAAAGAGTTTTTATAGTTATCTCAGCATGATCAATTATTTTCCAATGAACATTTAGAAAATATTTTTTCAAACATGACTTGTCACTTGTCCCTAATAAATATTATGGACTATCTAGACAACTTTAGTATAAAGGTTGTACAATTGAGAGATTTTTGTATGGGAAGTGAAGTAATTGATCAGATAGGGAGTGAAAAATATCAAGAGATAAATAATGAAGTTTAAGAGGTTGATATTATTATATCCAAGAAGATAGAACAATAATAAATAGCCCAATAGGTATTAGATCTAAGCATATAAATTACAATCGTGCAAGTACAAGAGTGTGGGTTCATATAAGATAAGAAGGAGAATTTTGTGTTGGTGGTATAATCACGGAGAGGGTGGGGTGAACTAGTGAAGAAAGAAATTTCAAACATCAATTGTAGTCCTTAAAAACTCTTAATCAATGACCATAATCATTCATAAACCATACAATATGTTCATAATAATGAAAAATCAAGATGATGCAATATCACACACATAACATAAGATCTACATGGGAAACCCTCTTGGGGAATAAAGGACAATATCATTCTTGAAAACACATGGAATACTTGTCCTATAATATGATAAATAATATGGTACCTTTTTAGTGAATCACCCACTTCATAAGGAGCACCCACCCCTAAGTATGAACAAACACCCACTTGTTATAAATATTGAGCACCCACATAACACTTACGAAATAAATAGATTCAAAACTCTTATTGTCTTTCAATTTGATTGGAGAAATAATGTATAATAGTAATTTTTTAATTCATCACACACACTCAAACTTGATAATGTAATTAATGCATCCCAATACCCTTTTGGATCACTCTAGGCTTCTTCACTCATCCTCAATCTACTATATACTTTAGTCCATTCACTGAGCACACTACATTTGATCTCTTTCCTTTGTCTCTATATTTTCCTCTCCTAAATATTCCACATTCAAGTCTAGAAACCATTGCCTTGGTCTCCACTCTTTATAGAGTCTTCATTAATAACAACTTTTATCTCAGCCATAATACTTGCCTTAACCCTTAGGACATATATCATGCTAACATAAAGTTTAATACCATCCTCAAAGGTCGACCATAGCATATATGGGTCACACTTAAGCAACTAAAAATTTTAATTACACCTTAGTTTCCTTTATAGGTCTCATGGAGACATATTCACCCATTTATCACTTCAATAATAAAATTAAGAACATACAATCAATTTCAAATACTTGGGTCTACTCAATATAACCCTTATGACATATTCAAGTGAATACATTTGCCAAAACACTCTTCTACTAAATCACAAATAGCTTAAACAATATTATATATATACAAAAACCTTGAATTAACATATAATAATATTTAGAGATCAATAACTTTGACTTTAAAAACATTGAAACCTTCTAACCAGTGTATATAGATGTGCCTTAGAGTCCTTTACAATTTATTTTTTATTTCATCAATAAATTTGTCTTGGAGCAAAAGATATAGCTCAAAAATTATAGACTAGTTTTCCCTTATTAATTTGAAAATTTATATTCCAATGGTCATTATGAAAATGTTAAACATCAAACACTTTGTCCTCATCTCATGCTTCTTAGCAACTTTGAATAGATATGCACTGTCGATGTCCTCAGAAGTAGCTTGGTCTTTATCTTTCAACACTCACCATTGATCTTTGATCAAATCTCCAATGATTGTGATACTTGGAATCTCTACATGCCTTATACACATTTGACTCTTTAACTTGACCCACACCATCAATCTTTATCTATATGAACACCCACAAATTATTGATCCTATGTTAAATTAAAGAGATAGAGACACTTATCACAAGAATGTTTAATCTCAATAACCTTTGATAATTTGAATTCACATGCACCATTGGATCACAATTTGGATGATGAATTCTCACCATTATATCTACTGACTAGTGACCTCATACTAAAATGTATTTAATCTTGATGGTCTCTAGCCCATCATAGTCTACAAGAGCAATTTTGAAGGTTTACAACTAGAGATAGAAAATACTTCAAGAGTCCAAATATTTAGGGTATATTTTGGCACTATAGACAAGATCTCCATGACATCCTTTGACCTTATTTGACTTTTTGAGTACTTATAATAGTTAACAATCTTGTTGGCTCATTCATATCTACATGATGTGTAGTGACCGTCTAACTTCTCTTAAGCTAGAAGATGCATGTTTTATTTCCAAATGATCAAGTGACAATCTATTTCTTTACCAAGACATCTATAGATGCCTCACAAATTCTTCATTATCCTTATAGACCTGAAAATGTGCCATATCTCTCCAAACCATCAATTTGATCACTTTATCACTAATGCATTATTACCACGTGCTCTCTTTGACATCAATGAATATTCTCAATAATCTCCCCCTATGTCATTGATGTAAAAACAACCTTCAAATGAATTTTTATTCATTTGAACTTTTTCATTCTAATCTTTCTCCTCCTTTGACATTAATGGCAAAATGTCTCTTCCTCAACATGCCAACAATCATTCCTCAACATAATGTATGCATTCAAATACTATTAAGATTCTTAGGATACATACATAATTTTAGGCATATGAATCAATTGCTTTCCCTTTGACATGCAACAATTTGAACTTGAATTTATTTAATATTGGACTTGACAAAATAGTCATAGAGCTTATAAATCTCCCCCTAACATTATGTACAACTCTTCAAGTCTCTCAAACTATCTGAGTTATCTCCCCATAACTCCATGCTCTATCTTAAAAATATCATCTTCAATAAGTGTTATCAAAGAACTAGGTCTACTATAAACATTTCAGATAATATGGATCTCATAGCAATAAAATAATTGCCTTTTATCCTATATAATCCATCATGGTTTAGAACCTTTTCAAAAAAACTCTCATTGAACCATGGCATACACAAATTTTCATATATATAACTCTAAGTCCTTATTCATGATAACAAAAATATGAAAACACATTCTTGTCCTACATAAATGACCTTTGTCAAAGGTTTAGTCAAAAAGTCTACAAGTTATTCTTTGTAGACACATATTCCAATTTAATAATTTGATTACTTGTCCTATTAATAATTGATAGCTAATAGGAATGTTCTTGGTTTTTGAATGCATAATATAATTCTTGGAGATACTAACTGTACTAGTATTATCACAATAGATAGGATAATGTCAATTTTGTCTTACCTTATAATATTCCAAGGTTTGTTTCATCCACATAACATGAGTAAAATAGGAAGAATCAACTATATACTCAATTGCTACAATTGAAAGAGATAAAAAGGCTTATTTTTTGCTTAGCCAAGACATGAAGAATTAACCCATGAATAACACACCACCACTATTACTCCTCCTATCCCCTACACATCCTACCCAATCTTCATTAGTGTATGTCTTTAGAGTAAATTCTTTTCTCCTAGGGTACCATAAACCATACTCTATTGTTCTCTTGATATATCTTAAGATCGTTCTAACTAACTTCAAGTGAAATTATCTAGGATCAACTTTAAATATATTTACAAGGCCCACTACTTGCATGATATGAAGCCTAGAAGCAGTAGAGTATAAGAGACTTCCAATCATGGACCTATATAAATTTTGATCAACTTTTGGCGACTCATCTTGTTTACTTAACTTACATTCAATGATCATTGGATCACTCATTAGATTAAAATCCAATATGTCCAACTTTCTTAGCATATCTTCAATGTATTTTTCTTGTGAAATGGATATCTCTTCATTAAGCTAGTTAATTTCTAATCCTAAAATGAAAGAAAGTTATCCTAGCACTGACATTTAAAATTCAATCTTCATAGAAAATACAAACTCTCTGATCATGTTGTCGTTATAAAAAACAAGTATTATGTCATCAGCATAGACTAATATTAGTAATTGATGAGTGCCATCTATCTTTATATAAAAATTACTATCAACTATCCCTCTTCTGAAGCCTTAGCTCAATAGATACTTGTCTAGTCTATCATACCAAGATCTAGGATCTTTTTAAAGACCATATAAATCCTTCTTTAGTTTGTAAATGTATTCCTAATTACTTTTCATTAATAAAAAATTATGTGGATCAATATAAAATTATTCATCTAATTTGTCATTCAAAAATGTAGATTTCACATCAATTTGGTAAAATTTGAAGCCTTTGAAACTTGCATATGATAGAAAGAGTCTAATTTATTCCATTATTGTTATAGGATAAAATTTCTCCATAAAAATTTGTCCCTTCAACTTGAGCATATCCTTTACACACCAATCTATCCTTATTTCTTATGACTTCCCCTTTCTCAGTCATCTTGTTTCTAAAAACCCTCTTAGTTTCTATCACATTTTTATCTTGTGGCTTAGGAACCAAATCGAATGTTTCATTTTTTACTATTTTATCAAGTTCATCCTTTATTTAAAATATCTAATTTTCATATTTTCTATCTTCTAATAAATTTTTAGTTTTAATCTTGGATTAAAAATTTGTCTTGTTGATTTTGATTAATCAACTTTCTCATCCTAGTCTATAAACTAACACTCACATCTCAAATAATTTGGGAAATTTGATGATACTTATGTATTCTCCTAGAATGGGCTTTAGTATCCTTTCTTACTTCTTCCTCTTAGTCATCTGATTGATTAGGTATTATTTCATTTTTTGAAATAACATCCTTAATAGTGTCAATTGTTTGCAAGCTGGGCTTCTTGATGTCACCTACCTCTTCAACTCTCACATTATAGCTTTCAATAACTTTTTGGAGTCTCATATGGGAACATATATAAGTATAAATTATGGAGGAATAACCCAAGAAGTTTCCCTCATCATATCTTGAGACAAATTTTCTAAAATTATATTAATTCCTCTTGATAAAACACTTGCTCCTGAATACTCTAAATTTTTTGACATTAGCTATGTTATTTTTCCATAGCTCATATGTAATCTTATCACCATTTGTCTAACCTAGAATTTATTTAAGATATAAACAAAAGTATTGGTAGCCTCTTCCAAAAAACCATCTAAAAGTTTGGAATCTTGAATCATGGTTCTAGTCATCTCTTGGATAGTTTTATTTTTCCTCTCAACTACCCCATTCTATTGAGGTGTCCTAACAGTATATTATTGTCTTATAATTATTTGTTCCTTAAAAAACTCATCAAACTATAAAACCAAAATTCACCTACACTATCTGATATTACACACTTGATTCTTGATCCTTTTTCATTTTCGACAAGAGCAATAAATGCTTTAAATTTTCCAAATGCTAATGATTTCTCTTTAAGAAAAAATATCCATGTCATTTTAGTGAATTAATTAATTAATAACATAAACTATCTACTACCTTGAATGCCTTGAGTTTTCATATATCCACAAAGGTCTCTGTGGATCAACTCTAATGGTACTATATTATAATGCTAATTAGATTTATATCTTCTTTAGACCTGATTTCCATGAAGGTATGCCTTACAGAGAGTATGAGGAATCTTAGTGATTTTAGGAGTATGCCTCACTAATAATTTTGAATTTATCCTTAAAAATTTATCAAATTTTATATGTCCAAGTCTTATAGGCCAAAGATAGCTTTCCTCTAATTGATTCATGAAACACTTTATTAGATTCATGTAACACATTCAAGTTTTTAGTATCCTTGTGAATTTTTGCAACTAGTTTTACAGAATTAGAATTTCTCAATTCACACACCTTTTCATTAAAATTCACAACATTTCCTTGATTAAATATTTGGCTAACACTTAGAATATTGTGTTCATAACCTTTTATATATAGAACATTTTCAATTATATAATGACCATTATCCAAACTTATATATCCTTTCCGACCTATGTTAATAGATTTATTATAACTAAACCTTACTAAACCTAAATTATGTTCCTTGAGAGAAATAAACTTACTCTTGTATCCTATCATATGACTTGAGCATCCACTATCTATGTACCATTTCTTGTTTTCATCCTCTTGAGTATGTAACACAATTTGTACAAACATGGATTCTTCCTTTGAGTCATACTCCTTTCTTTCAATCTTGATTTTGTCTTTCTTGAACCATTTGATGGTTTCAAAAACTTGAAAGTATTTTTTTTCCAAAATTCCATTTTTTAATACTTGGCTATATGCCCCTATTGATTGTAGTTATAGTAGAGAACCTCATTTATTCTCCTTGAAGAGTAAGTACAATCCTTATATCTATGACCATGTTAATTAAAACTATAACAATGTCCTTTGAAAACATAAATATAGTTGTTCATGTTAATTACCCCTTTAGTTTGATCATCAATACCCCAAGATATCTCATCCATAAATTCTTTTATAGAGCTGGATTTTTTCTTGTCTTTAGATAAAAGTTCATCAATATAAGTCATAACTTTACCTTCTAATTGATCCATTCTTTCATTCAAATTTGTATCATCCACAATCTAAAATATTTTTACTATTCATTTTATTATTCTTTTTTGTGTCTTCACATTATCAATTTTGCAAGAATCTCATGACATATAGATGAAGTTAGGTCTATATTTTTACTCTCTATCATGTTATTCAGTCTCTCAAAATTTTATTTTTAGCATTCATATTTTTACCTTAAACATTTGAATTCTTTTAAAGCACATATTAGTGCACCTTGAAGATAAATCTCATCCTTATTGTCTTTCATTATACCAATGATCACCTTCAAGTGGTTAAGCTTACAATGAAGGTCTTGCTCTGATACTAATTATTGGAGGTACAATCACTAGGGGGTGAATCAATGATGCAAGATATTTCAAACTTCAATTGTAATCCTTTCACAGTCTTAATCAATGACCAAAAACATTCATAAACCATATAATATGTTCATAAAAATGAATAATCAAGATGATTTAAGATCACACACATAATACAAGATCTACGTAGGAAACCCTCTTGGGTAATAAAACTCACTCTCAATCCTTCAAACACATGGACTACTTGTATAATATGATCACAAACATAAGACCTTTTAGTGAATCACCCACTTCATAATGAGCACCCACCCCTAAGAATGATAAGCACCCACTTGTTCTATATGTCGAGAACACACACAACACCTATGAAATTAATATATCCAAAACTCTAATTGCCTTTCAATGGATTGGATAAATAATGTATAATAGATCTCTTTCAAATCATCACACACACTCAAACTTGATCAAGCAATAAATGAATCCAAACACCCTTTTGGATCATTATAAGCTTATTTACTCATCTTGGAACTACTTTTTAATTTAGTCCATCAACTGAGCACATTCCATCAAATTTGATTCCTTCATCTCTATATTCTTCTCTTTCAATTCTTCCAGATTCAAGTCTAAAAATCATTTCCTTGGTCTCCACTCTTTATAGAGTCTTCATTAATAACAACTTATAAGTCATCCTTAATGCTTTCCTTAACACTTAAGACATATGTCATGATAACACAAAACTCAATACCATCCTCACATGTCATAAATAACATCTTTAGGTGACACTTAAACAACTACACCTTTTAGTTAGGCCTTAATAGCCCTTATAGGTCTCATGGAGACCTATTCACCCATTTATCACTTCATTGATGTAACTAAGAACATAAAATCAACTTAAAATACTTAGGTCCACTCCATATAACCCTTGTGGCATATTCAAGTGAATACATTGACCAAAACACTCTTCTACTAAAGCAAAAATTGTTTAAGAAATATTATGTACATACAACCACCTTGAATGAACATACAATTAAATTTATACATCATTAAATTGAATATATAAACATTAATAACTTCTAAATAGTGTCTCTAGATGTGACTTCCAGTCCTTTACAATTTTTATTTTTACTACATCAAGAAATATATTAGATCAAAATATATAGCTCAAAAACTATAAACTAGTCTTCCCTCATTAATTTGAAAATTCAAATTCTAACAATCACTGTGAAAATGTTAAACATAAAACACATTGACCTCATCTAATGCTTATTATAAACTAATTAGACCAATATTTATCTTACAATGCTCACCATTAATCTTCAATATGAGATCTCGTGATTGTGCCACTTTGTAGCTCTATGTTCCTTCTACACATTTGACTCTTTCACTCTACCCACACCATCGATCTCTATCTATATGATCACCCACAAACCTTTGGTCTTCTATAAAATTAATGAGATATAGATACTTCTCACAAGCACATTTAATCTTAGGAACCTTTTAAAACTTAAATTCATGTACACCATTGGATCATAATCTAGATGATGAATTCTAACCATTATATCTATAAACCAGTGATCTTATACTTCGATGTAGTTAAAATTTATGGTATCTAGCTCATCACATTCTAAAAGATCAAATTTTAAGGTTTAATACTTGATCTAAAAACACTTCAAGACTCCAAATCTTCAAGGTATCCTTTTGGCACTATAGAAAACATCTCCATAAAATCCTTTGTCCTTGATTGACTTTCTGAGTACCTATAATAAATGCAAACAATTGCTAGTTCATTCATATCTATATGATGTGTCATGATGGTTTGGCTTCTCTTAGGCTACAATATGAATGTTTCTCTTTTCAAATGATAAAATAACATACCAAAACATCACCAAGATATCTATGGATACCTCACAAATTCTTATTTATCCTTATATACCTAAAAATGTGACATATCTCTCCAAACCATTGATCTCATCAATTTATCATTAATGCATTAGTACCACCTAGTCTCTTTTACCTCAATGACAACAAAACATCAATAACTATGCTAAATATGTTATATTTAATTTTTTTTTTCCATGTGTAGTTTTATTATAGGATAACAACAAGATTCTAAAGATGACTAGGTTGGAGATTAATATTCAAAAACGTAACCTTAAAATAAAAGCCAATACAACCTTAGTCAAATACCAAAGAGGTATCTATTTCACTCATAAACCTTGGGACCTAGGAAGATGTGACATTACACACATGAAGTTCATAAGTGATAGAGATTTTGAGGAGAAATTCAATAAAAGATGACTAAAATTTCATGGAAAGTTCTTTTTCCACCTCAATAGTATGATGTAAGAGCATCATTACTTGGCTTACATTTGTTTAGGCATTTTTGGTTTGATCAAGGGTCTAAGTGGTCATATAGTTTGTTCATGGTGTTTTATGGGTGTTATAAATCTTATTATACACTTGGAAATATTATCCAAGTGTCTAGATATGCTTAAATAGGTCATAATTTCAAATCGGCATTTCCTACCAATTTCAATAATTTAAATGTTTAAATTTGTGAAGCATGCTTTTGGAGTTTTATGTTTATTGAAGGATGAATAAGTCTTGATTTTGGTTAGGTAATATTTTTTAACACATCATGGGTTTATAACATGGTCATTATATCATATACACATTTAAAAATAAACTTGGTGTATACTTACCATGTTCTAAGTAGCCTTTTTTGACCATTGGAAGGTCAAAAGGCAGTTAGATTAGCTATAGGCTATATAAAACTTATATATATTTTTTATTTAAGATAGTTATTGGGAGGTTATTATATAATGGATAGATTTAAATCTCCAAGCAACCAAAAAAACTATTCTTTATTTTGAAGACCAAATCCATGGTAGACCCTATTTTTTGTGTTGAGTATTGGAAATGACTTTGTAAGACAGTGTACTGGTAGAAGAAGAAATAAAGATAACTTGTTAATGTTTTTGATGTATTTGGTAAATTTGATATATTTTTTCTAATGTTACTTCAATCATTTTCTTAATTGGTTTCCAAGTCTTTTGAGAAGGATCAACTTGCATACCCTATTTCCTGTGTTCTTTCTTGAAGATAAAGTCTATGTATGCATCAATAATAGGGTATATTGTATGAAAATGTTATGTAAATGAATTTATGCTTAGTAATTTATTTTTTTAATTATATTAATTTTATTTATGTATCTCCCATTCTTTTGACAATTTTATTAATTATATAATATGCCTAAACCCTATATTAGACTATGTCAACACACACATTTATGCAAGAACTCAAGTCATTTGTTGAATAGAGGATTTAATATGGGAAAATAATGATTGGAAAATGTGGAGAGTGATTTTATATAATTAATCCAAGAATCAAATTGGTTTTAAACTTGATTTATCTCATAAAATATCAAAACTTTCCCTCTCGAGCTTGTGTAGATTGGGTTAACCCTGAACTAGGGATTTGAGATAAAAGCCCATCTTATAGGCATTTGCATAAATGAAAATTTATAATTTTATAGGATTGAATATCTAATAATGGATTTTGGATGTTTTTTACTATTTTAATATGGATACATATAGCTATGGACCATTGTGAGTATCACATAGCAGTAAAGGCCTAATTAGGCCTAAACAAAGCTTTAAAAGGGATGGTGACCCATGAGTAGACTCTAGATAATAAATTTAATATAATGATAGGAAAATATAGATGGTGACATAAAATAAATACCAATCTACACTAGTCTATTCCATTATAAAAGGCCTAAAAGTAGGCTTCAAGATAGTTTGCCAAAGTAGAAGAATGGGTGTATGTTGTGAAAGATGTACTGATAGGTTTTTAAAATTGGATAAGGGGTCCAATTAGAATAACATGAGTATGATTAAGATAATAAGTAACATTAAATATATATCTATTCATTTAATCATTTAATGAGAAAATTTACGTATGAACCGTTGTTAGAAGAGTTGACATATAGAAATAAGACAAGAGTGAATTTTTGAGTGTTTTCCTCTGTATCATGCATCCTCGTAATAAGCCACCATGTGTATATCTCTATATAAATAATCTAGGATAGTTATCCCCCATGAAAATTGTGTCACCTCATTTATAAATTTATAAAATATGCTTATGATGCTCATGCAAAAATATCTACAACTCTTCTCAGGAAACAAGATGCTATTAATGATAGCCATAAAAACCATGACCTCCCTATCAATAATATATGGTGGTAAAGGATCATGGGATATAGGTAATAAAGTTATAAATAAATTTATTTATTAATCAAATATATATTAACCTTCACATGATCCATGGGAATGCCCTAATATCTATCCAAATTATCTAATATATCATGTTATTGTGATAGTGGTGTCTAGAAAAGCCTCCATCCTTACATCAATAACTTGAGGATACACCAAGTATTGTCTAGGGTGTTTGTCACCTCTCTAGTGGGAAGGTAAAATGTTTATGTCTTTCTATGATATCACTCTACCAAGGCACTCAAGTAAACCCAACCTACATTGATGGATAGCACTCATGCCACATCATGCAAATCTAGGGTCTATAAGAATATAATCAAACCAATTGTCTAGTTTTATGGGGTGCATAAGAAGTGGGAATGTTACTCTCAATAATTCAAAATAACTAGTCACTCTTACAATCATAGATAGGTTATCATTATCCTAACGCTATGTTATTTATGCCTAGTCTACCAAGCATATTTGCCCCTTTCTCATAGAAGTTGAACCCATGTTGAGTCCATAAACTAGTTGTTTTAAGATTACAAGTGAAGCTATTTTTTTTACCAAATGATAAAATTTTAATTTTTTCAATTTTCCACCTTTAATTCAAAATCATCACTTTTTCATTTTCACAAAAATGGTGACATCACCTAAAAATAGGTGAAATCACCATTTCAGTGATTTCTAATAACTTTAGATGATTTCATCATTTCTAGCAATGGTTACTTCATATAAAGTCACTTATTTCCTTGGCAAAGTTGCCATTTTGCCTAAAATACAAACCATGACTTCAACCAAATCTATATTACATAGAAAACCAAAGCTCAATTTTCAAATATATTAGGATGAAAATGAAGTGTTTTTCACTCTAGGGGTGAATATATAACCTATAATTTGAATTTTTACCCTACCTAAAGCCTAAAGTTCATTGTGAAATTTAAGAAGTGCATTTTTTACCTCTATTATTTGTTTTATGTACCATTTAATCCTACATGCCTTATTTTTGTCCATACTATATAACAAGGAAATCTTTTTGGGCCTCTTTGTACACCTATTTAACAACATTATTTTTCTACCTCTCCGACATGTTTGTGTGAATGTGAATCTTTGTACTCACACTTAGGCAAGAAATCTATTGTTATTATTTACATGCTCATCATAAATCCATTTTATGGGTTTTTTTTTCATGTGTTACCCTTGATAATTTGACCAAATATGGAAAATTCTATTCCAATCTATCAATGATAGAGTTTTCCTTTCTAGGTAAAACTCATTTTAAAACAAGTGATTTTAATGTGTGAATGATTATAAATACCTTTAAGAAAATCATTATTTTTTGACAAATTTAATGATTATAACCACCTTTGGGAAAATCATTATTAACGCACTTCACCTACCCTATCAGGCAAAATGCTTGTTCCACTAATTATAACTACCTTTGGGAAAATTAGTGCCTTCATCTTCCATTTGTGATTATATCCACCTTTTAGAAAATTAGTATTAGTCTCATTGACCTCTAGGGGCAAATATCCATGACATTGATTATAACCAGCTTTGGATAAATTAATATCTAACCCTTTATTACTGATTATAACCACCTTTGGGAAAATTAGTGACTCAATTAACATTTTTGAATATAACCTCCTTTTTTCAAATCAATAATTCCACCCGCATTTCCATTGGATTTTGTCACTTTATTCATTTAAAGGTAATGTTCAACAACTTTATTTTTCTATTCACTCCCTTGAGGGGGAATGAAGGGATAATCAACCAAATTTTCAGGCACAAATATCTCATTTTAATCACTTTTTTATTCTTTGAATATGCATTACTATGCATGTCTCTTTTAATTCCTTCTCAAACATGATAAAACTATAGACACTCAATTTTGGACATCATGTCAAAATCGAGATTCATATCAATTTCTAGCAAATGATGTAATTTAAGCCTAGAAATCACCTAAACTCCAAAATTCATCCACATAAGGGATTTAATTTCTTATAAACATGACAAGGCTTGATTATTTGGGATTACCTTATATGCATGAATACTCTACTATGATATTCAACCCTAGTCAAATTTAAACCTAACAAATTGACATTTTTTAGCCTGTTGATCTATTACAACAAAACATTTGAAAATAATTCATAAATGCCAAAAACCCTAAGCTTTATTAATTAAGAATAAAAATTAAATTAATATATTAAATTAAAAATTACAAGTTGAATTGGAGAATTAGAATTATCTAAAAATGGAAATTTTCAAGAAATATGAGGTCAAAGTCAAGGGAGCTAATAAAATGTTATATTTAATTCCTAAAATTCAATAAAATGTGATTCATAACCCCATAAATATATTATATGAGTTTTTATGGCTCATAAATATCTAAAATGAGTTGTTAAGCCTTCATAATTGTATTTCCACAATCCAGAGTTAACCTAAACTCAACTAAATTATTTTAGACTTAGCCAAAGTTAGAACTAAACCTAACCTCCCTAGGGTTAGATTTAGTTTTGAGACCTATAAATAAAAGTTCCCTCACTATACACAAACAAGATTTTGTGTCTAAGGTTATTATATATGAATGCCTTCAAAAATCCATCAAAGTAATGTTATAATGCCCACTGGATACCAAGATTCAAACCAAGGTAAGCCAAGCCAAGAAAATCCACATGTGGCAATTGGATAATTTCTATTAACATGGAGAAACATTTATCAAATTTTTAATTCCATATAACAATAAATAAAATTTAATATGCCAACAAGTGGATAATGATTTCAACAAGGGAGGTAAAATTGTTGTGTGTTTTTACCCCTTATTTATGGTTTTATTCATTATGTTATGTTCCCCATAGTTCTTAGGTAAGAGTGTTTAGTTTCATTATATTTTTATGCATGTTTTTTTATTATATTCACTAAAAAATAACTAGTAAAATTTTGTGTGCTCTTTAGACTCTTAAGATAAAACTAAAGTGTCAACTTATATCTTTCCCTCATCTTATCAAGGCTGATATGAGTCAACCTATACCCAAAGGATATTTTTTGAATGCTTATTATGATTATCTTCAAGGACATAGAATTATAAAAGCATATGTTATACCTTTAATAATAAAATCCAAGATCTTATAAATGACTAAAAACTTATATTTAAGCATCCTTCAAAGGAATCATGCTCATAACATGATGATGGCCACAAACATAAAATATTTAACAATTCTTGAAAAGACCATTTTAATTAGGAACCATAAGTCCAAATTTAATATAATGCACATACTCCTCCATAACATTTGATCACTCACTAGATGGGACTACTGGTACTTACACAACATATACTTCATACAGTTCATAGATATTCTATTTCATTGGATGATAATGAAATTAGGGATGATGACTCTGATCTTCATTCTCTATTCATTCAAGCATACCTTGATAAAAAAATTATACACAATTTTATGACTGATAATGGTTAAATAAAATAATATTTGCATGATGACATTGCCTACTAACTTGGATTCTACTCATCATGATTTATACCCCTCTATTGTATCATTTAGAGAATTCGATGGGATGTCTTAAAAGTTTCTTGGTGATATTAACTTACCTTTATAGGTCAATCCTACACATGTGGTTATTGTTGTCACTTGGATTTTCACCCCTTGAGGAGATGCCTAGTTCTCGTCATCCAAGTGGTACAATGGAAACATCTCTCTTTTCATGGGTGATAATTTTGTTGAGATGAATCTCTAGAAGGGCTAGTTCCCTTGATGCAATCTTTGAAAACACTTTCTTTCCTATAAACTTTAGATGAAAAGGATTACAAAAAAAAATAAAATAGGTAAAAAAGGTGATGCATCAATAGTATATTTTCAGCCTATTGACTGAAATTTTACCACTTAGTGTCAAAAAAGACCTCTTTTACACAAAACTTATAATTTAAGATGTATTGTCACATCAGTGTTTCATAATCTAGGTTCAAGAAAGTATTTGATACTTAGGAGAGAAATTAATGATTAATTTATATAATATAGTCATATACCACTTATAATACAATTTTACACTTGAAAGGAACAATAAAAAGACCTATAACAATCACTCTTCTACATGCTTGGTGAATAAACAAGGATAACATCCTAGAAAATATGTTCTTCTACTAGACGAGACCAATAATATTGCACTAAAACTCAATTGAAAAAAATGTGAGTAGGTATAATCACTTTTTTATTTCTTCAAGATTCATTCAAATAAAAAAATTCAAGTGTTTCACTATTAACCAATCGAGGCTACTAAAAAGAGCCAAAAGAGTTAATATTTATAGCCTTTTAGAGAGAAACAAGGCAAAGGAAGTCTAAAGGTCACTTAGAAACTTGTAAATTTTATAAAAGGAGTTAAATTTTTCATTAATAAGAGGCATGAGATGAACCATGCAATGTTAAGAGGTTTAATTGTCCATACAAGTCATGAAACCTATGAAAAATGTGACAAAATTTCTTATCCTAAATCAGAAAACTACCTTCATCATTTGGTGTTGTTTTAATGTCCTACCACTAAGGATATGTATTATGATTAGGATAATATTTTTGGTCTTATTTAATGAAAGTAAATTAATTTTTTTATCCTAATCATCTAGAAACTCCTAGAAGGAAGTCATCACCTTTTCCACTCTAAAAAACTCCATTTTCAGTCACCCCTCACACTTGGCCTCAAAATTTTATTTAATTTTGCATATTTTTTTAAGGTATTTTAAAGGGATTTATCTACACCTTTTAATCATTATTAATTATTTTAAAATGGGTTCACTTAGAGTTTTCACCCTTTTTACACTTATGTTCACTATGCCAGTTTTGACTAGCTAAAAGGAAGGTAATTATTTGATAACTTAGAATCCTTTTTATGGAATAAAATGGAAATATGTAGTTATTATAAGTCTTATTATTCCACCCAAACTTTATTTCACTTTCCAACTCCTCTTGTAGATTGCAAAACACTAAAAATGGCAAGAAAAACACTATTTTCATGTTGTTCATATAATTCTGTACAACTAATTTGCATGGGGGGGGGGAGGATATTGATGGAGTATTATCTATGATAAAATAGTTTTAATTTATAAACTATTCCTTTGGATCATATTTCTATTCTCATTTTCCCCATCGAGTCACTACAAAGGTTTTTAGCAGTTTTAATTCTTAAGGTTGGTTCATAAAAAACCATTGTCCAACCTACCAAAAAATTATAAAATATGATATTAAGGGACTCTATTTACCTCCCATAACTCCTATCTTTCCCATGTAAAACTCTATAAACTATCTAAGAATTGAAACACACCCCTTGAAGTTGGATTCTACTCCTTCATGCTTGAGACCTTTTTTAGGCCAAAAGTGGATTCTCAGTGTGATTATATAAATTTTATGAGTTAATAAAAGTTTATATACACTTAATTGACGTTAATAAACCATATATATATTTCACCAAAGAATAAACATGAAAATGTATCACTATTTGGTACTAGGCCTTCCCAAAGCCTAATAGGTCTACTAGGCACCTTGATGGATTTGGATGTTAGTACTAGTACCTCATGGTTTAATTGGTTTATTATTCATATTTAAATCCCATTTTATCTCATAATACCACTACATACCCTTTCAATCACTTTATCTCATCAACTTATTTCATTCACTAACTAGACCTAGTAGAAACCTTGTCTAGTTGGACTGTGTGCAAAGGGAAAATGGGTACTTTGAGGAGACTAATCTTAATAAATTGATTATTATAATTCATTTTCATTATATACCCCTCATAAAAATTTTATTTGGGTCATAAAATCTTCACATCAAGTCTCCTACCAATTTTACACTCATCAGGTCCCTTTGTTAAACTTTGATTTTCCTAGACTAGCTGACCTCTGAGACAAAACAAAGAGGTATATCACTTCTTTAAAAGGAAAAATTAATATTTTTGGAACTATAAAAAGTAATAATTATTATTTTTACCAGAGGGTTTGGTCTAGTTCCATGATTTAGGTGCTCAACCATCTTTATTTCTCTAAAAAAGGCCTCAAATGGCCTATTTTCCTGCATTTTTCTCAAACCCTCTTAGGAATGACCTTTCTAAGTCAAACCAATAACTATAGGTGGTTTCAACATGTTTTTAATTTAAAATTAATGTTTATAAATATTTTAACTCACTTAAGTAACCCATTTCCTTTTGAATTCTCATACTTGCCTCTTTAGTAAAAAAGGTTTCAAAGTTCCTTGTACATAATGTTGCCACTTAGACTAAGTAGGGAATGAAGATGATAATTTTGGTAGAATTTTGAGATTTTATAAACAATTAAATAAATTTCATTAACCATCATACCTTTATTTGAACCTTCACCTCTTCCTTACCTCTTATGTTCATGTTCCCACTTAAACTACTAGGTTGTACCCTGTTGTAGGACTGAGAATAGGGGTCTTAGAACCTTATAGATGTATTGTTTAAATTACCATTTGTTAATCATGACCTTTTAATAATTTCCATTTATGTGTTAAATTTCTTGATATTTCATCCAATTTCATCTTCTGGTTTTCAACTACATCACTAGTTCAATTAGGTACCTTGACTGAGATTTTGACTGAGATCCCTATTGTAGGTCTGCCTATAGGTTTTTATGGTTGATTGAGGTGATTGAGATGGATAAGACATTTTTGATTTAATATTGAATTTCATAACCTGATTTATCATATTTTAACCCACATTAGATGGTTAATCACAATCATAACACATGCCTAGTCACTGCTCCTTCATCAAGACCGTTTGACCCCTATAGGTGCATGCTTGCATGATTTAGGCTTGAGAAATGAGTCAAAAAATATTATTTTATTTCCCTTAGGGTAATTTTAAATTATTTTTAATCCTTCAATTTCTTCAATATTTGCATTCTATACTCTCAACACTACCTCCCTTCAAAATTGGGAATTACCTTGAATATGACTGTGTTTTCTTGTTTTGACCCTACTATAGGTAGTCTTGAGATTTATAACTTGTACATTATGTTTAAAGACATTTTTTAAAATTATATTTGAGGTAAAAATATTTATACATGATTTTTTATCTTATTTTAGGTGTTTAAACACCATCAAAAACCATTTCCTTGGCCACTATCTACAACTAAGTCACCCATGTATGTAGGTGACTGACCTCAAAATGTGAGACATCTATAGGTAAGAATGGTGTTTTGGAATGTATATAATTTTTAAATTAATATATGGTTGAACTCACTACACCCTGATTGAAAACAAAACCATTTAGTTATAGACCCATTTGACTAGTTAAATCTCTTTTGATTGTGTTTCATGCCTAAACGACTCTACATGTAGGTGAGTAACCCTCAAATGAGCTTTTTTATGAAATTGGTGGACCCCTTTTAAATCATTTGAGGTCACAAGTTATATAATTGAACTATGATTTACCTTAGACAACCTTAACACACCAAAAAAGCATCAAGTTTAGGATCATTATTTTCTATACCATGTTGTAGGTTTCCTTTGCCTCAATGTATAGACTATAAGGTTACTATGGTACTATACTCAAGGCATAGACCTAGGGTGCCATATTTTAAAAATACATTAGATCATAAAATATACCTTCATCATGCATGGTATGACTGTCCTACTTGGTGGAAAATATAAATTTGCAACATTTGGTGTTAAGGTCAATCTAGAGGTAAAAACAATTGTAGACTACATTGAAAGATCTCAGTGTCTTCAAGAGGAACTTCAAGGCCCTAAAAAACCTCTTCTAAACTATTCTCTACCTTCCATTTCTAGTACAATACTTTTCCATGCTATTAATTATAATACTCACATATTGGATGCATTATGATTGCTTGTAAACATATTATGGGGGTACCTAGAAAAACCTGTGGGACCTTTATTTTGTCAATTTGGGGATTAGAGGCTTGAAAGTAAGTCGTCATCCCCTTGGAGTGTCCCTCAAATTTATTGGGATATATACACTTTAGATGGATTTTTTATGGTGTTTTAAAAATTCAATGGTTCCAATTAAGGTCACATCTCACTTTCACACTCAAATTAATATTTGAATCCACTCTTTAGGCCACCTATAGGTTGATGTCTTGTATACCATAGTGAGCTATAGTATGAACAAGATGAAAATTTTTATGAGTACGAAATTTAGATTATTCCCTTAGGCATTTCAATGTATTTTTTTCAATTCTAATAAATTGGAATACATGTCCACCTCTCCATACATTAGCATGACATCATCAGGGGCCTATAAGTGGTTATTTTGTCTATGTTATGTAGGTAAGGTATGAGACATGGAAAATATGGCGTGAATAGCTTCCAAAAAACTCAAAATGTATATTCAATCTTGAAATGCATGATCTCTATTCTTTTCACCTTGAAAACAACTTCAATCCATCTACTTTAACATGGTAATCACCTATATGTATGTGAAAAGAGCAAACAAAAACATCAAGTGATTATTTAGCATGGAATATGAGTATATGATCAAACTTTACACCTACAAAAGAATTAAAATGGACTTAATTCAACTCATAAAGTCTTGGATCATATAATACATCTCCATTACAACCTCATAGACATGATAGACCAACTTATACATGAGATTACAACTGGAATTGTGTAAAGAGCTAAACATGGAGAGAAATAAGCTAGTAAGCAATCCAAGAGGTGACATAGTGAATTCCAAACATGAAAATATATTGTCACATGATCTAGAGGATTTTATAACACCATTTCCAAGATGTATGAGACATCTATAGGAGAAAACACTTAGCAAATAGAGGCACTCCAACTGAAACTAAAAATGGTGAAACCTCCTTGCATCATGGGATAATATACTCATAAAAACATCATTAATCATGAAAAAATAATTTATACCATATAAAAATTAATCCAACATCCTTTGGAGATAACATCACCAACTTGTTCTTATGGATTTGGCCAAAATTGAGTAAAACCTTTAGGGATCATGAAATAGCTAATAAAAAGACACAATCAACTTGTTAGAACTGGTTCATAAAACACAATTTAAAAATATTATAACTAAATATACTAAAACTAATGTCTCCTATTTTAATATCATCTCCCAAAATCATTTTGTCTTAAAACTACCTATGCTACTTGTATCGAGCAAAAACCTGAGTGCCACTTTAGTTTGTCCAGAAAAGTAAGAGATGAATAAAATAGTTTTAGATTCAAAATGACACTTATATATCAGAAAAATTGTTTATATGATTTTTTAAATATTAGGACGCCCCTTGCCCCATGATCTTATACATGTGGCACACTTCCCTATGTGTCGTACAAGTGCCATTTTTTCTCTTTTTCAATTGATTTCTAATGCTTCAATTAGATAACCTACAACATTATAATGGAACTAAAATATTTGACATCTCAACTAACTTCTTGTATTGTTAAAATTAAAATATGACACCTAGGAACATTAGGAAATGTGGCATTTATATTAATGACTCTCAAAAGTACATTAGATGACTCTAAATTGACAAATTGACTAATGTAACTAAGACCAAGGCTAAAATGGCATTGAATAACATCAAATGACATAAAATAATCCCATAAAAATATATTTAGACCCATATATCATCTAATAAAACATTTTTTTACCTATAGGGGTCAATGTTTGACCTAAAAGTCAAACTTGGTCAACAAAATGGTGACTCGTAGGGGTAGTATGCATGCTATACTAATAACTAGTATCCTTATCCTATCAAAGGCCAATAGAGTCATTGGATTATTTAATAAAAAAATAATATAATTAAATAAAACACACCAAGACAAACACAACAAACCAAATCAACACAAGACAAATCAAGACACCAAACCAACACAGGACAAAACAAGACACCAAACCAACTCACACATGTGCGTAAGCACTTAGGGAAAACAAAAGTAAAAACAAACTATGTACAAGGAGATATGATAACCTTAGTATGAATTATTTAAATATATCCCATTTAATATAATATTAAGCTCCTTTCTATCCAACTTTGAGAGTTAGAAGGCATTGTGTTGCTTACATTGGGTGACAACATAAGTGTCACTCCAGAAGGCATCAAAATTTATGTCTCTTCCAAGATTAGCCCTATATTCATACCAATTTCAGATAATGTATCCCTCTTTAAAACCTCTTGGCATGGATTTCTTGTCAAATTATCTCTTTGTTTGGTCTAAGTGAGCTCTAATGATTTGCATAGCTTGATCTCTTATCTCCTCAAGCTCTATCAACTCACACAACCTAAATTCCATGCTTTTATTTTACATATTTTATAGTTGATAATTGAGATAAAAGGTTGGTAACTAAATTTAAATTGGTATTTTAGCTTCTCTACCATAAAAAAGTGTGTATGGTGAGTTTCTAGTGGCTCTTTTTTGGGTGATCCTATTAGCCGAAAGAGTTGTCTTCAAATTTAATGCCAAGTCATTTGGTTCTCCTCCATTTTTATTTTTATGATGTTTATTATATTCTTTTTGGTAGAATAAATATTCCATTACCTTGTGGATAATATTTGGATGAGTTACTAAGATAGATTCCATGTTTCAAGGCCCATTCACTTGTCTTCATCATAAGGAAAGCTAATCCATTATCTAAAATTATTGTTGAAGGAAATCCAAACCTCATCAATATGCCTTCATATGAGTCTATAACTAAAATTTCATTTTATTCCTTAAGATTAACAACCTCTACCCACCTTTTAAATTAATATTTAGCATTCAACACCTACTTGTGAGTAAAACTAAAAGGTGGATTGATTAGGTCTATGAAATCTAAACCCAATTGCACAAATGGTTGATCAAACTAAATTAGATGAAGAGGTAAGGTAAAAATATTTTACTTACTAGGAAAGAGGGCACAATTTTGACACTTCATTACCCAATCATGGGTGTCTTTGAACAAGTTATACCAAACATACCCAACCCTCATAATATTAGTAACTATGGTTCTTAGAGCAAAGTGACCACTAGTTGGTCCATCATGAAACTCAATAAAAATTTTCTCAATCAGATCGGATGTAGCACACATTAATAACACACCTAATAATTATTTCCTAAAAAACACTCCATCAACAAGTACATAAGAAATGGATTTCAATGTAAAGTAAATTCTTCTAGCTCTATTAAGACCTTTTAGACACTCACTGGTTTGAATAAAATGAATCATATCTTATGTCCAAATCCTCATTTATGAAGATTAAAATATAATAGGGTCATCATGGAGTGATAAAAATACCTCTTTTTGTTCCTTAAAATCTAAATCAAGATGCTCACATAACCCCTTCCCTTTCACTAGCTTAGTTGTCTTGATTTACACACAATAATTAAGTTTTATGATCCAACAAGACCTTTTCTCATTAAATGTATATTCAAAAGGAAGTTTTTGACACTAGGATGAGGTACCAATATGTGAATATTTTTTTAGATAACATATGCCTAAACTTCTTTATAATTCTAACAATTGAAACTACTTTCTCTTCAACATAGGTGTACCTTACCTCATAAACTTCCAAACCTTGACTAAAGAAGGCAATAGGCTTCTCTAAGTTCTCTTAATTTACTTTGGTAATCATGGTAGAGATTACCTATTCATTTCCAAAGGTATACAAGTTTAAATCATTTAATAAATCAAGACTTGCGAGAGTTGCAACTTGGGCAATGGCTTGTTTAATCTCTTCAAAACTTTCCTTCCTTAGCATAGAGTTTAGAGGCTTTAATAAATTAAAAAAATAAAGGATGACCTCCTTATGAAATTAATTTTCTAAAAGAAACTTTTCAAACCTTTCTCTTGTTTGGGTAAAGTTAATGCCAAGATTGCACTCACCCTTTTAGGATCTATGGATAGGCCCTTCTTGGAGACAATGTGTCCTAAATTTTTTCCCTCATGAACATAAAATACAAAATTATTTGGGTTAAGAGATATTAAAAACTCTCTACATCTCTCAAAAATCTACCTAAGGTGGTCTATGTGATCCTTTGCATCCTTGGATAAAATTGTGATGTTATCAAGATACAAGAACACAATGTCATTTATTAGTCCTTGAAAATCCATAACCATTGCACATTAAAAAGTATCTCCATAATTTGAAAAGTCAAAATTAATTTTCATATAGTAATATGTACCCAATTTATTAGTAAAGGCTATCTTTTATTGGTCATTTTCCTTCACCAAAATCTAATTGTACCTAAAATACCCATCAAAGAGAAAAAACCTTTCAGTACCTACCATAAATTTAAAAATTTGTTCCATGGGAGGGAGAGGATAATGGTCCTTGAATCTCTATTAAAGTCCCTGAAATCAAAACACAACCGTATTTCTTCATTCTTCTTCCTAATAGGGACTAAGTTTTCCAGCCAAGATGAATGTTTAATAGGAAAAATGATCTTAGACTCAATAAACTTAGTAATCTCTTTCTTCATGAGAGGTTAAACTTAAGGATTCATGGGAGTTTTTATTTTATTTATAGGCTCATAATTATCATATAAATCTATATTATTTTTAGATAATTGTGGATCAAACCCTTTTAAGTCATTATATCCCCATGCAAAGATATCAGAAAACTCTTTACATAACACAATGGAAGCATGCCTCTCTTCACTAGTACATACCTTCCCAAGTGAAAGAAAATTATCCTTGAATATTTTTAGTTTATCATAGTTTACTTGATTAGTATACATGATTACCTTTTCTTTCTTCAACTCATCATCATCATTGAAAATACTCTCAAGTGTGACTAGGCCTTTAGGGAGCTTGTTTGACTTCAATTGCATTATCTGCCCTCCATATTACTACTATAGTTTGGACTGATTTTTAGAATAAAACTCAACATCATCTTCTATAAAAATTTATATTTTTTGGTTACTATCAAACACTTTCCAATTAATGACATTATCTAGTATGGAGGGTGTTACAAGCATCTTGAGATGTGGTTGGTTCTTATCCTCTCCTATCCCCTTTGTAACATCAAATTGATCTCCAACTATTTATAGCCTATCATCATTTTTATTTTAATCTCTTGGGTAGATTTGATGTTAATATCTTGGAAATTATTCACAAGATCACACACTCTAGGTTTATAGGATATGAGAAAAGAGTTTTTAGTCACATTTTGACCTCTTACTTGATTCACAATCAACTCACTATCATAATACACTTGTAAATCCTTCACACCTATTTTCCTAGCCCACTCAAGGCCATGAATGAGGGAATAATATTATAACACATTAAAATTATAAGATAATTGAGATATGAAAGTGGAATAGTACCTTTCCTAAGAAGGAGAAACTAGCATTGCTCCACCACTTGCCCTAGTTTTGCTTCTTGATCCATCAAAGAAAAGCTACCCTAAACCATCCATATATTCACTTAGATTCATAAAATTTGGAATGAAATAGTCCTCATGTATAAAATACACCCAGAAACCAAATTCCTCAATGAACTTGTAAGGATCATGCTCATAATGTTCATCTCCCTATTCATCTAAGTATAAATCAGAAACTCCTTCAAGAGAACATGTTGGAGATTGATCTATGTGGAGTTCCTCCTCATCAATAATGGCATAGTTGAGATTTTAAACATTATTAATGTAAGGATAAAAGTGATTATTATGAATGGGCTTTGATGAAATCTTCACCTTACTACCATATTTTGTCATAAACACCATGTAGGACGAATTAGCTACCAAGTATCTACCTATCTTAGTTGTAAACTCTCTTGACAAATAAAGAGAAAAGTATGGAGGTAAATATACAAAAAATACATAATGACAAATGGAAAAATTATGACAATAATGTAAAATAAATTTCAAATCCTTGACTACTCCCAAGGTCTTTGTTGGTGATCCTTCTAATTGTAAGAATCCTTTAGCCATTGGCTCATATTTGAGGCCTAGTTTATCCGCTATACACTTGAGCATAGCTAAAGTACTAGCCCCACTATATATGATTAAATTAAGAACTAATAAATCACCAATGATTATAGATAGGTATAAATGAAGAGTTTTATAAATCTTATTTACTTGTCTATCAATGGGCTAAGTGTCATTCACCAAGATAACATTCTCATTCCTAGCTGGTCTAACTTACTTACCAAGTCCTTACAAATATTTTTTAAGAACTTACTTTTATCTAGGTATTTTTATTGAATACCATAGTAAAATATTCATATGAAACTTCTTCATATGGTCTAAAAAATTTATAGAAGGATTTCTCACCTTAGAAGGTTCCTTGGAAGCACTAGTACTTTGTGGTGTACCTTGTGGATGTGGATATGTAGAACATGCCTTACATTCTAAACATTATAATTTTATTGAAATTTAGGAGATTTATTATATCCATCCACCATTAGATATTTTTTAGGATTAAAAATAGGTCCTTTATTATCCCCTTGTGTCTCTTCAACAACCCTTTTATAAAATCTAGTGTTAGAAGCCACACTAGTATTCACATTGCTTGAATTCCCCAAATGATTGATGGCACAAAAATCTCCCTCCAGATGATTTATGAGATTATAATTAGATTTTGTTTTTCCATTCTCCATTCCAAATTTCATTATATGTTAAATTGACCATTCAAAATTTGAAACTTGAGATGTTTGATTAACTTGCATAGTCATGGCTTGATTATTCATCTCATTAGCATAAGCAAATTGTCTCAACTTTGGTCCTAGGAGGGAAAACCTATTTGTTATTTAACAAGGTTGTTTTTAGTGGTAAAAATGGATTTATAAAATGTGTAAGATTTACTATTTTAAATTTTTTAAGGTCTATCTTGGATGACTTGATCTTGTCCTTGAGCATTACCTTAAAAAGGAGGTATATTTCCTTGACCAAACTAATTATAGGGGTGGTATAACCTATAACTTTGAGCTTGTTGCCTTTTCAGAGAAACCATATCATTAGTGACACTTTACATTAAACTCTTGAATTCATTAATTTATTTTTTGGGAGCAAGGTAGACCTTTCTTGACTAGGCAAAGGAGCTAAGGTAGGTAATGCAACTTCACTAGGAGGCTACAAATCAGGGAACAATAGCATTGGTGTCATAGAAGCAATCTTACCTACTTACCTACTTGAAAAATATAATTATAATAATTTATGGATATCTTAATAGGTATTTGGGAGTGTATTCCTACCCATGGATTGGATCATCATGGCTACATTACAATTCAATGCTTTTTGATAATACAAGAAGGCATAGTTTGGAATAGGTCTTACAAGGGCTAGGACCCTATCCCATGTTTTTTTTAAACCTAGTGTTAAATTATTTCATAAAATCTTATGGTTCCCTATTTATAGTGGTTAATTGATAAGTTAGAGATATATTATCACTCTTCTCTCCAAACCTCTTAGTCAATAGATCTCCTATTCATCTCATGAACTAATATAATTTTTAGGTAGATTCCCATACCAATCTAAAGCTTTTCCTTTGAAAGACAATGAAAAAAAACTTATATCCACATTCTCTTGAATTATATTATGGATATTTAATAATTTTTATATGTTTCTAATGTGTTCAATGATAGTAATATGACCCTCTAAAAAAAATATGGAACACTCTTAATGGTTGCTCTTAGAATTTGGTCATATTGGGCAAGATTGAAAGAAGATGTCCAGTGAAGGCCATAAAATGTTGGTTGCTAGACATCTTGTATTGTGAAATTTTAAAATTAGGTATTGAAATAAATAATAAATTATACTTCTTAAACACTAAATATTTTGAATAATGATGGGTATTCACAAACCTAAACCTTTTGGTAGAATATAAAGGTAGTTGTACAAACTCAAAGGGTATAACTTTAGTAGTAGACATAATGGTCACCTTTGGCATGGAAATTATGGATTGATCAGAAAATAAGTATTTGAAAAATTTACTGGAGTGACCAAGTATTGAATGTATATTTTCTTCTAGCTATAACTATGCCAAGACCAACACCAGTCTTTGATAATCTTCTAGGACTTAGAATTCCACTGGGTGTGCCAAAAACTATTGACACTTATATTTTCACCCCTTTATGAGTTTCCTATCTCTCCTCATACAAGTTTCTTAATTAAAACATATCTCTTGCTATGGGTGACAATTTTGTTGAGATGAATCTCTAGAATGGCTAGTTCCCTTGATGTAATCTTTGGAGACACTTTCTTGCTTATAAACTTTGGATGAAAAAGGTTAAGAAAACAACTAAAAGAGATAATAAATGTCATGTAAAAATATTATATTTCCTCCCATTTAATTAAATTTTACCACTTAGAGTCAGAGAATACCTTTCTTACATAAAACTCACAATTTAAGTTGTATTGTCACATCAGTGTTTCATAAGCCAGGTTCAAGAAGGTATTTGATACTTAAGAGTGCAATGAATGATCCATTGATATAATACAGTAATATAACACTTATAATACACTTATAAAATTGAAAATAACACTAATAAATATCTATAATAGTGTTTCTTCTACATTCTTGGTGAACAATCAATGATAACATGCTAGAAAAGATGTTCTTCTACTAGACAAGACCAACAAAATTGCACTAACACTCAATTGAATATCATGTGCATAGGAAAAATAAATTATTTATTTATTTAAGAGTAATTAAATTACAAATTTTTCTAAGGTTTCACCATTATCCAATGAAAGCTACTGAAAAGAACCAAAAGAGTCAATATTTATAGACTTTGAGAGAGAAACAAGGCAAAGGAAGTCCAAAGGTCACTTGGACAATTGAAAATTTTACAAAAGGAGTTTAAATTTACGATATCAAGGGTCATGGGATGAAACATATAATGTAAAGATGTAAAAGTATCCATACAAGTCATGAAACTTATGAAAAGTGTCACAAAATTTCTTATTCTAGCTCATAAAATGGACTTCATCATTTGGAGCTATTTGAACATCCCACCACTAAATAGGCATAGGTTTTATAATTGGGATAATATTTAGGGTATTAATTCATGTAATTACATTAATTTTTTGTGGTCATAATCATCTAAAAACTTCTAAAATGAACCCATCACCATATGTAGTCTAAAGAACTCCATTTTCAGTCACCCCTCACACTTGGCCTTAAAATTTGCTTAAATTTTCCATGAAAATTCATGGGAGTGATTTAATTACACCTATAAATTCCTTCCATTTACTTAGATTCATTATGTATTATTTAAAAAATGGTTCAATTAGAGTTTTCACCCTTCTCACCCTTGTGTTCACTATGCTAGTTTTGACTAGTTAAAAGAAAGGAAATTATTTCAACACTTATAAGAATTTTTAATGTAATAAAATTGATATAGGGAGTTCTTATAAGTACTATTATTACATCCAAAATTTATTTCACTTTCCAACTCCTCTTGTATCCTGTAAAACACAAAAAATGGTGAGAAAACCCTATTTTTCATGTTGTCCATATAAATTTTTAAAACTAATTTTAATGGTGAGGATCCTGATGGAGTATTCTCCATGATCCAATATTTTTTATTTCCAAACTATGCCTTTATATCAGCTTTATAATCTTATTTTCCCCATTGAGGAACTATCAAGGTTTTGGAAGGGTTTTGAGTAGTTTTGATTCTTAAGGTTGGTTCATAAAAATCCATTGTATAACCTAACAAAAAATTGAAAAAATATGATCTTTAGGTACCATATTTACCTGAGCTAATTCTTTTCTTTCCCATTAAAAACTCTAAAAAAAATCTAAGCATTTGAACACACCGCTTTGAGTTCGATTCTACTCCTTCATGCTTGAGCCTTTTTTTTGTATAGAAGTGGATTATCAGTGTGCTTCTCTTCATTTATTAGTTATAAAATCTGTATATATACTTACCTAACCTACCTCAAGCATCTATATATTTCACCAAAGAGTAAAAGTGAAAATGTATCACTATTTGGCACTATGCCTTCCTAGAGCCTAATAGGTCTACTAGGCACCTTTATGGATTTGGATGTTAGGATTGGTACCTCATGGATTTATTTGTATATTATTAATATTTAAATATAATTTGAGCTCATAATACCACTAAATACAATTTTAATCACTTTACCTAATCAACTTCTTTCATTCACCAACTAGACCTAGTGAAAACCTTGTCTAGTTGGATTATGTGCAAAGTGAAAATGTATACTTTGAGGAGTATAAGGTTGATAAATTTATTATTATAAATTATTTTAATATTATAAACATAATCAGATGTTTATTAATTTCCTCAAATGTTCACATCAATTCTCTTTCCCATTCTATACTCATCAGGTCACTTTGCCAAACTTAGATTTTCCTAGATTGCCTAACCTATAAGACAAAATAGAGAGATATATCCATTATTTACAAGTAAAAATGATTATTTTTACTAGATGGTTTTGTCTAATTCCATGATTTTGGTGTTCAACCATCTCCATTTCCCAAAAAAGGCCTCATAAGGGCATGTTTTCCTACATTTTTCTCGAACCCTCTTAGGAATGACCTTTATATGTCAAACCAATACCTATATGTGGTTTATAAATTATTAAAATTTCAAATTAATTATTATAAATATTTAAAATAACTTTAGTAGCCCATTTAATTTTGAATTCTCATACTTGCCTATTCAATAAAAAAGGTTTCTAAGCTCTTTGTACAAAATTTTGCCACTTAGACTAATTAGGGAATGAAGATGATAATTTTTGTAGGATTTTGAGATTTTATAGACACTTAAATACCTGTAATTAACCTTCCTACCTTGATTTGAATGTTCACCTCTTCCTTAGTTATCATGTTCATGTTCCCACTTAGACTGCTAGGTTATACCCTACTGTATGACTAAGAATATGGGTCTTAGAACCTTTTAGATGTATTATTTCAATTCCAATTTGTTTATCATGAAAATTAAATCCTTTAAATTTAGGTTTTAAATTTCCTAATATATCATCTAAATGCATCTTTTGGGTTTCAAATGCATTCCTAGTTCAATTGGGTACCCTGACTGAGATTTTGACTGAGACCCTTATTGTAGGTCTACCTATAGGTGTTTGTGTTTGATTTAGGTGGAGAAGACATTATTGAGTTTAAATTTAAGTTAAAAATCTTATTTATCAAATTTTAACCCACATTTTATTTCTAAACGCCATCATAACACATGTTTAGTCATTAGTCCTTCATCAAGACTATATGACCCCTATAAGTGCACGTTTGCATGATTTAGGCTTATGAAATGAGTAAACAAACCTATTTGTATTTAACCTAGGGTAATTTGAAATTTTTTAATATTTTAATTGATTTAATCTTTGAATTCCATACCCTCAACACTACCTCCCTTCCAAACTGGGAATCACCTTGAATATGACTATGTTTGCTTGTTTAGACCATGTTGTAGGTAGTCTTGGGATTTATATCTTGTCCATTATGTTGAATGAATATTTTTTAAATTCAATTTGAGGTGAAAATATTTATACATTAGTTTTTAACTTATTTTAGGTGTTTAAAAACCATCACAACCCCTTTCCTTGGTCACTATCTACAACTAAGACACCCTTGCCTACAGGTGAGTGACCTCCAAATGTGAGACACTTGTAGGTGAGAATGGTGTTTTGTAATGTATCTAAGTTTTTAATTAATATATATAATTTAACTCACTTAAAATATATTTAAAACAAATCCATCCACTTATAGACCTATTTGACTGGTTAAATCTCTTTTGACTATGTTTCTTGCCTAAAAGAGTCTGCTTATAGGCCAATGACCCTCAACTTAGCTAATATACGATATGTGTGGACCATATTAAAATAATTTGAGGTAAAAATTTATATACTTGAACTATGATGTACATTATATATCCTTAAGACACCAAAAGGCATCAAGTTTAGGGTCACTATTTGCTATACCCTATTGTAAGGTTACTATGGTACTATACTCAAGGCATAGACACATGGTACCATCTTTTAAAAATCCTTTGGATCATGAAATTTCCATTAATCAGGCATGTTATTACTATCCTACTTAGTTATGAAGATAAATTTTCAAAATTTGGTGTTAAGGTCACTCTAGAGGTAAAAACATTTGTAGACTACATTGAAAGATCTAGTGTCTCTAAGAGAAACTTCAAGGCCTTGAAAAACCTCTTTTCAACTATTCTCTACACTCTATTTCTATTACAATAATTATAAATTTTATAAATGATCAAACTCACATATTTTATTCATTATTATTTATTTCAAACATTTTATCGGGGTACCTACAAAAACCCTTGGGGCCTCTGTTCTATCAATTTGGGGATTGGAGGTCTAAAAATTAGTCATCATCCCTTTGGAGTGGCCCTAAAATTTATCTATCAATAAACACCTTGGATGTATTTATTATGGTATTTTTAACATTCAAGGGTTCTAATTAAGGTCCCACGTCACTTCCATACTCAAATGAATATCTCAATCCCTTGTTTAGGCCACTTGTAGGTGGATGTCTGGTATACCACAATGACCTATAATATGAACAAGATGAAACATTTTATGAGTGTAATTTATATGATTCCCTTAGTCATTTCAATTCATATTTTTAAATTATAATCAATTATAATACATGTCTGCCTCTCCATACATTAGCATGATGTCATCAAGATCCTATAGGTGGTTATTTTGACTATGTTATATAGGCAAAGTATGAGATATGGCAAAATATGGTGTGAATATCTTCCATATAAACAAAAATGTATATTTAATATTGGAATACATGATCTCTATTATTTTCACCTTTAAAATAGCTTCAAACCATCTCTTTTAACATGTAAATCACTTATATGCATGTGAAAAGAGCAGAGAGAAGCATCAAGTGACTGTTTATCATGGCATATGAGTATATGATCAAATTTTACACCTCTGCAAGCATGAAAATGGACTTCATTCAACACCTAAAGTCTTGTATCATATAATTCATCTCCATCACAACCTCATAGACATGACATACCAGCTTATACATGAGATTATAACTGAAATTATGTATAAAGTTGACCATGAAGGGAAACAAGCTAGTAAGCAATCCAAGAGGTGACATAGTGAAGTCCAAACATGAAAATATATTTTTGCATGAGATATAGGATTTTATAAACCATTTACAAGATGTATGAGACACCTACATGAGAAAAACATGGCAAATAGAGGCACTCCAACTAAAACTACACATGGTGACACCTCTTTGCATCATGGGCTAATATACTCATCCAAACATCATGAATCATGAAAAAAATAATGGATAAAATTTTATAAGTAATCAAACATCTTCTAGAGCCAATATCACCAATTGGTTCATATGGATTTGGCCAAAATTGAGCAAAACCTTTAAGGTGCATGAAATAGTCAACAAGTTAATAATGTTTCATAAAGCACATTTGACCAATCTTATAAGTATATATATTAAAATTAATGTATCATAGTGTAATATCATCTCCAAAAAGGATTTGTCCTGAAACCACCTGTGTTTTTTCTACCAAGCAAAAACTTGAGTGTCAACTCAGTTTGTCCAGAAAAGCAAGAGATAAATAGAATGGTTTTGGCTTCAAAATGTCACTTACAGATCATCCAAAGCCTAGATATTAGTTTCATAAATATTATGATACCCCCAATGATCTTACACATGTGTCACACTTCCCTATATTATGTAAAAGCACCAATTTTTCTATTTTTCAATTGATTTCTAAATTTATAGTTAGATAACTTGCAACATCTTGATTTAACTAACGTCCCTAACATCTAAAATGACTTATTGGACATTGAAAATGAAAAAATGAGACTTCGGAACCTTGGGAAACATTCCATTTACATTAATGACTCTAAAAAGTACATTAAATTACTCCAAATTAACAAATTGACTAATATAACTAAGACCAAGGCTAAAATTACATTGAATAACATCAAATGCTATAATATACTACCATAACAATAGATTTAGACCCCTATATCATCTAAGAAAACATTTTTTTAACTATAGGGGTCCAAATTTAACCTAAAATCCAAATGTGTTCATAATTTATGACCTTTTCAGTTATCCCTTCGATAAGCATCTTTGATATGTTATTGGGATGACCTTATATTAATTTAGTTTGAGTTATACCATCTACAGTGCATGAGTGTGTTATATTCATTCATGACAATGGGGTAATTACAATTTCAAAAATTACGTATAAGTATCCTCATTAAAAAAAGAAACTTATACACAAATAATTAACTATAAATCCTGCTAAGGTTAATTCACTACAAAAGGGTAGGCAATAGGCAATCCCATTTACTAGGTGCATAGTAATTGACATACCATTGCATTAGAGACATTTAATGGATTCCAAAAAATCCCCTTCTTCTAATACAAATCATGATCATATATCTATATCACCTCTCTCTCTCTCTTTCTCTCTCTCTCTCTCTCTCTCTCTCTATATATATATATATATATATATATATTACCACTATACCAAACAAAACACACACTTAAAAATGTGTTCTAATAAGCCCCATTCCCTTTACTCCCACTACTACTACATGACCACTAAATTATTTTACATATGTAAAGAAGCATTGACACCAAAGTGACATATATTATAGATATACTTTTTCTTATACAACATAATTATGGTATTATACTAGTTTCACTGTGGGGAGACATATATGACCATCCATTGTATGGCATCATTGTTTGATCTTTCCTCTTCAAATATTCAAAAAACACAAAAGAAATAAAAAAACACTTTCAGAATCTACATGTTTTATTGACTCCTTGACATATATGTGTTATTTATATTTTAATGGATGGAATATTTAGTTATTTATACATACACACATATGTGTCACACTTATACTTTAGTGTGATATATAAATACACACATACATGATACATTCCTATTTTAGATGTTTGAATTTCCCTTTACTCATGTCATGTAGACATTCGGGGCATATGCTTACTTAATATCAGTACAGACAAGTTATATGATCTGATTATCACTCTACATTATCATGTTTGATATTACATATGTATTTACACATTCCTTTATTCATGATTATATCTTACATAGGGTACTTGATATGATATAAACTTGACATTTTTTCTTACTACATTTGATCCATGGGATACTATGAAATGCTTATGTTCATTGATTATGATTTAATTTAGACACTTCCTTGAGTATCTTTCCTATATATTTTATTCATAATTAAAGTATTTGAATGTGTTCCTTTTCTTTCAGCCCAATGCCTATGTATTATTTCATTAACATTTACATATTTCAGGTTGTCTTCTATGTGCATTTGAATATGTCACTCTTTCTTTTATAGAAATTTGACTAAGTCATGTCTCTTTGATTGTGAAACATTTGAACATGCCACTTATTTGTGATCTACTTGGACCATTTCTTTTTTAATTTCTTTTGAGTGATCTTGTGTGTGTCCTTGATTTTATTTTAGATCTTGTACTATTAATATCTGTATATTTCCTTGATATTTATGATGGTTATATTCACAAATTCTAGAATTTTCCTATCCTTTTAAGGTGAGGTAAATAACAATTCATATATTTACCTCACCTCAAAGGGGGAGGGGATTATTAGTGGGGGCATGCCATAGAGACATGTTTTCCACATTTGGCATAGTTTTCTGATTCACTGACAACATGATTTCGAAGAATGTTCTCCATACTCATTCAATATATTTTACTTAAATACATTTATAGATTTAGTGGGTTAATTCCATATGGTAACGGATTCAACACATTTATAGTTTTTAGATTCAATGGGGCCATGATTTGGAAGCATGATCTCCACACCTATTTAGTATTTAACATCTTTAGTTTATAGTGTGGTCATGTTTTGTAAAAATGTCCTCCATATTGGTACTTACATAATTATTCATATTTATCAATATATAGTGGGGAAATTCTTTGGAATCATGTTTTACCCACTTAAACATTTTTCTAAATTTTCTAGATCACATAGTTATATGATTCAATTTCATAGATATTGTAGAATTATATAGATTAGTATTATTATTATACATAGTTTTAACATGAGACATATCTAAGGTTAATATGCTATGCAAAATCTGAACCTAATAATGCAAAATCTAATTTAGTTTTAGATTCCAAAATAATTTTATGGACTATTAACATATCATAGAATTTTTTGTATGGATACCCTATGGATTTTTATAAACATTATTGAGTCAATCTATTGCAGTAGTTTGTTCACCTTTTGGTATGGTTGAGGTGATAAAATCACTCAATATTTCTAGATTTTTAGGTTGGACCTGATCATATGAAATCATTAGGTTATAAGTACCATTGGGTTTCATGGTTGATCTAATCTTAACTTCCATGTGGAAACTCACTTTTGCTAAAATGCTGGGGTCATGTGCCTTCCAATATATATATATATCTCTCTCTCTCTCTCTCTCTATATATATATATATATATATATATATATATATATATATATATATATATCCATATATGTATGAAATTTAAATAACATTTATCTATATTTATCATAATATTAATTTGAAATCCTTTTAATGATACATATTTTTCAAATTAACTTGTCAATATGCAAGCTAGTTACATTGACACATAGTTATACTCTTAAACCTTGATATTTAAATTTAAAAATATTTCAAGTACTTTCAATACCATATTATATGGAATAATTTTACACTATAACATTCTCTTGGTTGTAGGCTAGTCACCATCAAATCACTCAAGTTGGGCACACATAAATACAATGTGTGCACACATAACCAAGTATGTATTCCATTACATTAAATAATAAATTTCATTAATATATTAAAGGGGGGATGTAGATGATATTTCATGCTTATATATCACCTCATTCATGTACACTTTGAACACTCAAACCTTATATTTTCCTCTTAGTTATTTACCTTTCCCTCTTTTACTAGTCTGACATCTACTTTATATTTGTGCCCCTTGGCATATATCTCTTAGTCTAATGAGTCTTTTGTTGATGACCTAGATATTATATCTTTCCCATAATCCTTAAAATGTACTTATCTTAGATATACACAAGTTATAAACATGTACCTACTTTCTTACTCCTTAGACATTGATGTCTAGGATAGATAATAGCTTTGATGCTACTGTCGTTACCTGACACAAGTGTCTAGTGCCCTAAATTCATCTAATTTTAAAATGAAACATAAATTAATGGTTATCCTAAGTTATTACATGTAATTTATTAATCTAAAGGTATCTATATAAACACAATATCAACCCTCATTCATTCCTCACCTAGAAATAACTAGCCATAACTAGAAAAAGACCAAAGAGACTAAGGAAACTTATCAAAAGCACTATATCAAACATTCAATTGAAAAACTATTTCCTATGTCCACATCAGTCATAGGTACAACCCATACACATGTATTAAGTACTAAATTAGTAGTCTAATAGTATAATTTTCCAAGTTACAAGCTTGGTCATTATTGTACTTTTTTCCCACATATTGTATGATTCAAAAACAAACAAACACATAATCTAGAACTACATGATTCTTAGGGTCACTTCTGGAGTATTGGTTATGTATGAAATTCCATATAATAATGGGGTCTTTGGGGTTTTTTTGACACTATATTCCCGCTAACCCTTTTTTCCCCAAGGTCACAATGAAGGTGGAGAATTAGGGTTTTCCATTTCATAAGGAGTGAGAGTCCATGACTCAATATTAATACACCAAAATTAAGGATAAGCCAAACCTAGATTTATTTATGTGGTCACATCCTATTTTAGTAGTTATTATATTACAAGACACTTTCATCTCACCTAATCAGTAGCATCGACACAATTGTCATCGATTGACATTAGTGTTTAGAACTCTAAAAACATCATATCCAGAATCTGATGATTATGTTAAAATATCCTTCTATCCTACTTTTTGCATGTTTTATATCTAGAACTACACTATTTTCATAAGCTAATTACATCACTTATTTACCACTTCTATATCTATCATAGGTGTAGTTTCCATATTTAAACTATTATGGCATAATAAATTAAGTGTATGTTTATATCTAAGTTTAGCATGTAATTAGTCTACTATATATTTAATATCACCCTTGTTCCATTTCATTTATATATACTCATTTAATTAAAATATAGGATTAATGATAAGATCACTTTAGATCAACATTTTAGGGTTAAACAGTAGCAATGGATGGTGTTACATGAGCAACAACTCTATAAGGTATTAAAGTATGCTATGTAGTGAGGGTCATATAAATTTAAGTATAAATTTATGTCTCAACGATACCATGGGTGGTCATCACATGTAAATATAGGTGTAGACATAGGAATACTAAAAATATTAGATGTCATCTAAGATCCCATTATAGAGTTATTACCTCTAGAAGGTGTATTATTATTAGTGAATGACTCACATTTTTCCCCTAGAATTGATAAGCTTAACATTATTTACAATTTATGTTATTCTAGGATTGTTCTCAAATATTTTTTTGAGGTTTCATATAAATTAATTCTTAAATTTGATAAATAGTGATTACTTTTCATGGGTATGCACCATCAAGGTCATTAAAATGTATTATATCATGAAAATAATCAGTATTTTAACCATTATATTGATAAATAAATTAAATATAAATAGTATTAGCATTTACAATATAGTTTACTTCTATGTGATCATTATTAACATTTTCATCAATATAATAAGGATGGATATGCATCTCATCCATTTTGGTAATATTAGAGACACATGGTTGATCTAAAGAGAAACATCACATATAAGGGTTTAGATGATTAGAAGTGGTATTAGACACATAATAATGTTAGTATTAAGATAAATTTACCTTACATGAATTGCGTGTAAGCATATGGATATTACACACCGTTTTCTCCTATTTTTTTGCTTTCTATGAACCTAACATTCTTTATTTATTATCAGTCACCTATGTATATTCTATAGTTTGTGTCTAACCTACTTATAAGCATAATAATATTGTTTATATATCATATTTTTTTTCCTCTTAGGTGATTTTGATATAACTCAAATACCTTTAAAATTATGTAACATTTTAAGTATGATTGACCTATTATCATGCCAAGTAATTATTTAGTTGTAAAAAATCAACTTATATATATGGGTTAGCTTGCATGTTTTACATGTTAGTGGCATGATAAGTTACCTAAAAGGTAATATATTTATACAATTCAAGCCTAAGACTATTTCATCATTTAACACATCTAAAACTATAAATAAAACACTAATAAAACTTATCTATAACTTGCATATTCAGAGGCAATACATGTATGCATGTTAATAAAACATGTTAAATTGTGCACTCAACTCCCTAAGGTCTAACCATGATATCCAGTGTAATAGATGGGATATGGGTTTACTTAGTTATTAGATGGAATGATATTTACTATAGGTGGTGGTAATGGATTCTCATGATTGAGCCAAAATACCTCAATAGAATCTTGATGCTCATTAACAACATTAATTTGTGTAAAAATAGAGATCTTAGTAAACATTAGGGCTATGGAAATTAGGGATATTGGGTTGAGTAACTCATGGGAAAGGATCTACTTTATTAGGTTGAATTTTCTTGATCAATGTCATCCACTAAATATAAATGATATAAAACAAGGTTAGACTCAAGGAGGAGGATGTATGATTGGGAAATTAGGATTGGATGACCTTGTACTGTTGTCCTATATTCTATGGAATAATGATAAATGGTATATTTAGAATTATCTCTTGATTTCCTAATGCTAATAAGTAATGTACTTTGATATTGGGGATCAAAGTGGATTATAAGACCTCACATATGAGCTTAGTGTTGATGTCGAACTATGTAACAATTATGGTATTGGGTGATCTAACTCTAAGAGTAATTTTTTTCAAAAAAGACCATGGATCTTGGTAACGGTCATCCAAAGGAGTCTAAGCTAAATCCAAGGGAAGAACATATGAACTTGTTCAAGAAATGGCCTGTTATGTGCACTTGTTGGGATGTTCAAGAAAGGATTTATATAAGATGCTTGAAAAAATAACTAAGGCTTAGATGGGTTATGATTGCTCACCTATTTTAGTAATATTTTTGTTAATATCTTGGGCTTGCATATGTTATCAAGGATTTTTAACATTATTTTTATTATTATTTTTATTTTTGGGTTTTCTTGATTTTATGGGAATAAATGCTTGTTTGTTTAAAATGAAATGTATAAATTAAATAACTTATAAATATAAAAGTAGATGAAAGTTAAAAATTTTTTAAATATTTTTTTAGGGTTTAAAATACATTCAAGAAGAGAAGAATAAACATATATTATTATGCAAGATGTCAATTTTTAATAGCTTTGTTTGTATGCAAACTAGATGACGATGTTTTTATTTATTTTTGTTTTTTTGTGTATGAGATGGACTAAGTATGTAAATTAATTATAGATATGTACATAATGCAATAATAAATTTTATCTAAAATTAAAAAACACAACACTTTATTTTTATTTCCTTTGTACACAAACAAACTAGACTATGTTTGAAACTTATCTAAGTTGATATAGATAAGATGGAAAAAATAAATTCAAGTTATAATTTTAAATTTTAAAATAGATAATGACAAAACTTTTAAATCTCTAAAAAATAAATCAAAAACATACTAACCTTGTTTATGCACCTCTGATTTTCTAGGTTTTTTTGATTGCCTAGGTTATTATTTGGAATGCAAGAGACTTATTTGGATATTGAAAAGGAAATGTAATATTAGATAGAAATGAATTTATAATTTTCTAATATCTTTCAAGGATGGTCAATGAAATGTTTGGCTAATTTAAAGAAAGCTAATCTATTGAAATGTAAACACAATCAAAGCTAATTATTTTTTTATATATTAAAGGCAATAAAAAGAAACAAATATCTTTTTGTATCATATTTACTCTTTCTATAAATATTGATACTAATCTACTAAAAAAATACATCAATCTAATATAATAAGGAAAATAAATTGTTTGAAATAAAATCAAACTCTAACCTAACCAAGGAATACATTAGTTAAAGTGCTTATGGTTTATTGATAAAATAATCCTCAATATGCTAGTTCCTTATGTTATTTTATGATTTATGGAAACTCTCTAGCTAGAGGATGCATAATATCTAGAACAATATGGGGAAAAGAGGAGACCCAACAACAAATAGAGATTAGCTAAACTGAGCATAGCTAATGTCATGTCTTGAAAAATATAATTTGTTACACTAATAACACTTACTCATTTGTAATAGTGTAGTCTACTAAAAATAATAGAGGTTCAATATTTAGGAAATTGTAGTAGGACTGTGGCTATAAAATATTCAAAATAAAAAATTATAATGGTAATTTTTAGATCTGGAATCAAGCCAAAAATGGCCTTCTTATAGAATGAGTTGGGAGATTACATGGGAGAGTTAAACTAAGTCTAACAAGAAGTTCAAATTGAGAGGAAATATAAAGTATAAAATATAGAAGAGGGAGAGATTTAAGACTAATTACAGGTGAATATAAGGTAAAAAAATTAAAAAATACAATATTAAACATGGAAAATACACTAAAACTAGAGTCACTTGAGCTAATTTTGGAAGACATTTTATAGAGGATAAAATTACCAATTTATGTAGGGGAGATTTGAAACTAATACCCTAAGTGATATAACCATACTATAAAATACAAAACCAACCTTATACTAATATATAACCATCATTTTAGTGCAAAACTACTATGTATATTACAAAAAATTCCATAACAATTTTGTAATAGAGGAGGGAGGTTACATGACCTGGAAAGACAGTTTCATCACACATGGCTAGTTTTAAAAACAATATGAAATAATTTGTGGAGGTCAATACAAAGGGGACCAAAGGGTTTAAAATAAGGAGTATTAAGGTAGAGGTGAAATAGATAGAGAGTTCCCTATGGAGTAAAAAGTAAGATATCAATGCATCATCATTATATTTATATCAAGAATATCATATCGTGTAAATTTGGGGTGCATACATATTTCACCCTTATGATGGAGCCTTTTCATGATTTTTAAAGGTATAGTCTTGAGTAAGGTGTGTGTAAAGGAAATAAAAAGTTATTAATACTTACCTTACCTACCTAAGCAATGTAGTCAAGCCAGTCCTGATTCCATGTAACCTATAGATAGAAGATAAGAAACAAATATGTTATTTTATGAAAACAAAAAAAAATTAATATGTAATTGAAACATGAACAAAAATATTTACCATACATGTGTGTAAGATCATACTACCTGAAAAATACTATTAGGGGACTGATTTGGTGCTAATCCATAGCATACCTATAAATAATGAGACTTTCTATAAATATTATAGACATTTTTAATATGTTAAGTTTGAAATATTAGTCATGAAATCTAGGATAAATATGACCTATAAATGTAATAATATGAACTAAATTATATAATATTTCAAATTTAGAAAACTTTTGAACTAAAATGACTAGTTTGGTGCCTAATTATTCAAAAAATTACCAAAAACAATGCATTTCTATCTTTTGCATTGAGATATTTTTTATCTCTAGATTACATGTGACTATTTCAAGTGTTAAATTAGTAAATAAGATGAGGAAGATGATAGGATGGAGAATATACTAGTGGGAGGAGATGTGGGGAATAATCACGTCAATTTTCTTAACCTTTTCATTTTTTCCCCAAATTTATAATTTTGATCAAAACATACCTAAAATCTAGTGTATTTTAAAATGTCCATCTTTAAAGTGATTGTTATGGGTTATAATATGGATATGTGAGGGCTTTATGTTTTTATTGGATTTTTAGAGGTTTTGATATTCTCTAGGAATTCATGGTGTAAATGGATAAAAACATCACTATGATGATGTAACTGCCACCCTTTGTAGGGCAGTAGTTATGTAACCACTGTGGTGGTAGCATATCTATCTTATGATAGTTATACCATCATCATCCTAAATAAGTGATATAACTTTGTGGGGTAGTTATGTGATTGACACATGGTAGTTTCATAATCATCACCTAAAAATTAGGGTAGTTTCATGCAATGGAAATGTGAGTAGAATTTGACTTATTTAAAAATATTTTTTTGTTTTGAGGATGATTTAGGGTCTTATTATTTGTTTTAGGGTGATTATATATGATTTATTAGATCCTATGAGTAGGAGTGACTCCACTAAGTTTTGGTACTTTTTACAGTTGATGCATTATACATTATCAATAAATTAGGGACACTATGGATAATATAGGTAGGGATAATCCCTACCTTTATTTGACTATTGTGTCACCTTTTGACCTATTAAGATCCTAAATAGAACATGTTTGTGTTCCTATAGGCCCAAGATTATATTATCATCTTGTGTATGTATATTAGATAATTAGTCTTCCTAAAACTAGTTGATTGGTGTCCATTTTAGCTACTAATAAATTCATGAGGCTTATAACTAGGCATATCACTTTAGACACCCTGATGTACCCACTGTGAGTGTGAAGTGTCAGGTGACACTTTATCAGGTTGAGAATTTAATGATCCCCAATTTGATGAATGATATCATTCAAATTATTACCTATTGATTAGTGTGGTATAATGACAAAGATATAAATTTGTATAATTAGTAACCAATTGAGTGACATATCAAGGAGAGAGGGGCATGCTACTCTTGGGAACATGAGTTCTTAATACATATTTACATATATTTTTATTGATTGGCTCACACATTATCCCTTTCTATTAGTCACCTAACCATTATCATGGGTTGGGTTTATGAGAGGATGATCCCTTATCAAAGGGGGTGTTAACTGGGGCACTAAGGGATATCAAGGCCACCAAATGGATAAATATGGCACCCTTTCATCCTTTTCCCCTCACTATGAGATATTTGAAAGAAACAAAATTTATTAGCCTACACTACTAGGATATGGTTAGTCAATGGTAAAATGAGGGATAATATCTTTTAATAAATATTAGGGTCACTTAGGTTAGGGATAGGGTTTTATAGTTCAAGGTAAGTCATGTGGATTGAATGCCCTAGTAGTTTGATATGACCTATGTGGGTAACCACCCTATACTTAGATTCATGTACAAGGGGATCTAAGAGGTGAGAGATACAAGTTTAGGGTGACTAGCATGGCATCAAATTGTGAGAGGGGTATATATAACCCATCTAGTCCCACAAGCACCATCACTTGTACTCTTGTATAGGCCACTACAGGAAGATAAGGACATGTTGGAGTTAGGCAGTAGTAAATGGGACCTCCACCACCACCACCACTATAGGACCCTACTAAGGAGGATATTACATAGCAATAATAACTAGTAGATGGATATGGTGAGGCTCTAGTTTCCATCAAGCTAGATGAGTAATTTAATATAGATGAAGAGGAGGCTATAAAGGATGATTTTGATCTAGAATGGTGAAAGGGAGACCTTGAATAAATATTAATTCTACTCATTCATTATCAAATATCACGTTTCAATTTATTTATTTTTGATTTTACATTTATTTGATTTTTATATCAGCTATATTTGATTCATATTGTGTACTCTATGATTGTATATATCATGGGTGGTTGGAGGAAATGATTAGGGACAACATAATAAATATCTATCAGCTAAACACTAGTCAAACTTAAGACCATATTTTAGTTAATACTAGGATCCCCATAGGGATAGGTCATCACACAAATTCCTAGTTTACCATACTTTGGTGTTGGTGAGAGTGTTGAGGATGGAGAAAAACACTTTGTTTGGCCAAAATGAGTAGAGTGAAGGCATTAGTAGATACCATGGTGTGTGGAGGAGGTGGTAAAGCCTCTAGACACAAGACTAGGATGACAACATCAGAGGGAGGTTAAGGTAGGAGCTATAATTCATGTTAATGACATACATATTGTGGGAAAAATTGAAAGGGAGGTACAAATAGGACATGTCACCAAAGCTAGATCCCTAGGTCATCTTCTAAATCAAGGCCTTCCTAAAGGAGGATATGCTCCTAAGACTTACCATATATATTTATTAAATACCATTGTATACATTTATTCCTTTTGATATGCCTTGAGACATATCAAACATTTATATAGGTGTTTGTATCATGTACTCTTGTTGTATAAACTCAACAATTTTAAAGATATATATATATATATATATATATATATATATATATATATATATATACATGTTTTTGGGTAACTCTAATGGCTTGTTATTGTGTATTATGGATTCACAATTTCCATGTTTGGATTCTTAGTTCATTCACTCTAAATGAGTAGACATGTGATGGGTGTATATGTATTTGTATCTCTTTTTTTGTGGTATAATGCTATGGGAAATTCTTTGTACATGTGAAAAAAAATGTATGAAAATAAGGTAATGTGATGGATGTATACATGTGACTATAATTGTAGTAACATTTGTTTTATAGGTCACTAATTAATTTCTTTATTGACACAACATATGAATTTTAATTTACATCAAAGATTGAAATGAGAAATAAGATAAACATGAGGTGATAAAGGGGTCAAAACCATAAATCAAATATTTGTAGGAAAAATGAATATGACATGATCCTTACAAGTAAAATGGGAAATTTTACTTCTTTCTAAACCTATAAAACACTAACATTATTGGATTTGTCTAGAGATACCTAAACCTAATAGAAATAGTAGACAAGAAAAGATTACACTCTTTAAATATAGGCATATTTGAAATCTTCTTTAATAAATTTTTCTTTAGATACTTTTTATAATTTGATTATTGATTTTAAATTTAATTTCTACTTGTTTTTGCAAACCCTTACACCTAGTATAATGTGACTAGGAAGACATATGGGCTCATCACCAAAGGCTAGTTATTGGTAAGAGCATATATCCCCATTTTTAAACCTATACAACATTTAATATGAAAGGGATCAAAGCCTAATATTATCAGAGGGTGAGGAATGTGTAATTTTTAATTTTACATTTTCATGAGCTAATTTATTCTCATATAAGTGTCTACTTTTCTATCTATAAGGCATTTAGCCCTAAAAATTCACCCCATGTAACTTGTAATATGTAAGGGATCATCACCAAGGACCAAGATAGTTGAGTAAAATAACCTTATTCTAGACATGTTAGTGTTTGGTATTCTAAAGGCACCATAAATAGGGACTCTATCATGGATAATCTTCTAGACTCCATTGTAAGTTAACATCTTTATATGTTATGCAATAAGATGTAAGGAAAATATGTGTATTCTGATCATAAGAAATAAGACAAAGACTATTGTGAAATTTTTATTTTGATAATTAATTTTATGGGGAAATAGGGTAATGTGATAATGGGATGATATGATATGCCACATTTTAGAAGTATATATATTGTATGAACTAATCAACTAACAAATAATGAAACAACATATTATATGTAAGTGAACATGCATCCTATGAAAATGTAATGCACATGTGAACATGGTGATACAAAATAATTAGATATATAAGTGTTTTAAGTGAAAATATTTTACAAACCCACTAAACTATTTTCCCTATGGAGTACATAACTGATATGATCTATTATTAAATTATTTGATCACTAGGTAGGGGCTTAACTAGTTGGGTCTAAACTTTCAACCTTCTTATTCCATTTTGTAAATTCAACTATGGAGTATGATTAAAATATCTCCTACATATATCAAGTGATTTAGGCATAATTTTGAAACTCATAATACAATTAATTGGGAATGATTTACTATGGCTTCTTGACCATGGTATCTAGTCATGTATAGATAAGCACCTCTAAGAAATCAAACACCCATTCACCATGAATCCCTATTGGCATATGAAATATTATAAGATTGTATTTTAGCCTACATAACTAGTGGTAAGACATGATCAATTTTTCATCTCCTAATGTTAGGTTAAATTTCACCTATGATGGGTGATTAAGATGTGTTCCTAGACTAATTTATTCTATGGGAAGGGGAGGCTACCTAAATTTGAAAATATTTGGGTAATCATGGGGATAAATATTTATCTTGATGGTGTTTATAATTAAGGTATGAACTCTCTCCTCAAGCATGGGCATGACTAGGGGAAGATAAATTTCTACGGTAAGCATCCTATAAGTGATGGGGTGACATGGACTACCCATATTTTTGCATAAAGAAACCTATAATTGTCATGAAAGGAATGTAAAAATGAGTTGATGAAAAACCCATCATCATCTTATTTTTATACAATATAGATAATTATGATAAACATGATGATATCAAGTGAAAATATACTATCACGTCATCCCTTACGAGTGTCTTTTTGGTCATTAGATATCATGGTGACGAGAGGCTTTATCCTAGTTGAGATTATGAAATCAGATTTTGGTATGGATGGTTGGGGATCAAATTGTGAGGATGAGGTAAACATGGAATTGAAAATTTGGTTGCTTTATCTAATGAATTATTATATTGAAACAAAGATAAAAATTTTATAAATCTTGTGCACAATGGTCTTATACAAATAAAGGTATCTGGCCTTGGTCTGATAGAATTCAAAAAACTAATTTATGATTAGTTATGAGTCACCCTAGATACTTAAGTTTTAAATGCCTATGTATTTTATAAAAATATTCCAAATAATAGGGCTTTTTACTCAGGCCCATTTTTCATACACTCTAATTCTAACTTTAATCCAAAAGGCATGACTCAGCCTTTGTGATAAATGAGAATGACTCTTTCCCCAACACCTAGGTGGTATTTCACCCCATCATAGTAAAGGACCCACTAATCATGTGTAGAATGGGGAAATATTTAGGTAAGGTTTATTTATATTTTAATATTTTAACCATGTGGATATTGAATATGTCATGTAACCCCCTTTTGGGTCCTTGGTTTCAATTTTTTAGAAAAAAATGAGTCTGTCCTTTTTGTGGGGTGAATGAAAGGGATTGTGGAGGTGTTGATGACTTAGTCTCATAATGTGGATGAAGAAAAGTAATAAATTACACAAGTTTTGATTTTAGGTAGGTAAGAACCTATATAAAATCAAGATTATTTGTTTGTGTTTATCCTCAAGGTGAGAAGTATGTTGGAAAAGTTAGGGTTTCATTTAGGAATAGGGGGTATGCTAGAATATTTAGAATCTTTATTCAATGCAAAAGGTGCACATGTCTAGTTATTTATCTTATAATAGGTAGGAGATGGGTATTAATGTGTGTAATATCATTATATGTGGGAAGGAATGAAATAATTTTGTGAGTGAATTTTTGGGGTCTTATTACTTCATGAAGGGAACAAAAGGTCCCTCTTCAGGAACTCATTGGTGTTCACTAAATTTGATTTTGATTTATATCATCCATATGATCATGGTGAAAACCTTTTCCTTGAGCATTAGAGTGGCTCTAGGAAGAAGAATTATTTTGATGACTATTGGTATACTTTGAGTGTAATGAGAAATAAGACTAGGTGTAGGATGATGGATAATTACCAAAATTTACAAAGGGAGTAAACTTGATGGGTTAGGAATTTTGGAGAATCTGTATGGACCTATCATGGCATGATCTACAAGAATACTATGAAGTGTCTCAATGGTGACAAGGTCAAAATCTAAATGATGACTAGATTTTGTATGGTTAATGTTGGTTGGTCATAGTGACAAACATTGGGGAAAATTTTATGAAATTGAATTTATTTATTCTTAGTCACCTCTATATACACATAATATTTTTAACTTTTATTGATTACTGACACTTTTTTTCTTTTAGGAACCCATCAAGTCTCAATCTCTCTTAGTGCATGCCTTAAGGGGTACATCAAGAAAGGGGTTGGAAAACCATTGGTGCTTCATAATATTGTTGTCCTTTTTACCACTTGCCATATACACACTCATATCTTAAAAACATTAACCCTAATATTATTCTTCTTAGCCTTAACAATTCTAGTCATTTTCCTTTCTCCATCCTCATTTTCTTGCCTTAATTCCCTTTTGGATAGTTAGTTATACTAGGTCAACTAGGTCAACCCTATATAGTCTAGGGGTATTTTCATTTTCTGGGTTTGTTCACCATTTGATCAACCTAGCTTAGACCTAGTGGAATGTCCCTAAAAATATACATGGTCGATTGAGTTGACCCTATACAATTGACATTTCTGAGATGATTTATGGAAAAATCCACCTATATATACAAGATAATTTATAACCATTTTAAAGAAGAAAATTGAAGAAGAATAAGTGCAAATAAACATCTATTTATTGAACATTCTACTTGAGGAATAAATATTAGGGTTCCATATGTTTTTTGGAGATATTAATATTGTCTTGTGGAGAAGTATTTTGGATGCAAAGATAGATTGTGTATCCTAGATATGATTTGTCTTTGTTATCCTTACATACCACAATAATCTCTTTGAAGCACCTTGTCTAAGGGAGAGATTGAGGATCTTTGGGTTCATCTTCAAGGTAAGTATTCTTAACTTTATTTGTCCTTTGTAAGAGTATATAGATAATGTAGTTGTGTTTCTTTATTCTATTTATGAAGATTATGTATACATTGATGTGAGTATATGTCTTCTATATATGCTTAGTTTAGTTTGTTTTGTTTCTAACCCCTACTTTGTGCCACAAGATTTGGTGTGCACTAGATTATATTTACTTTCTTGTTATTACATTATATTGAACATTAAACTTAAGACTATTTTAGGGTTTTTGTGTGATTGTGTTAGACTGTATGATTTATAACCCTTCCTATCATGGTGTATTATGACAAGAGATCCCCTAATCAGATCTAGTAGATCCTCATATTGGTCATGCTCCCATTTAACAAATTTATCCCCAATCAGAAGTGTAGGTATGTTCTATATTCTCTTAGCTAGGATTGAGTTATAGACATGATGCATTTCTAATTGTATACATTCTGGTGAACCTAACATGAACTAACCCTTGAAATATTTGTTCATCTTATTTCATTTGTTTCATTCTTTCATCATTATTTTTATCATATATTTGCCATACTAGATTGACTCTATCAAACCAGTATCTAACTTCTATGCATATATTTTTAGGTAAAGGCTAGTGGATCGACTCAAATGACCTAGTATAGGTTTTTAGCTATTCAAACTTCCATTCCAGACTAATAAGTTGACCTAGTCAACCCTATACATTTTTAGACATCTAATCTAGACTATTAGGTCAACCTATTCAACCCTATACATTTTTAGGCATCTAGTTTAGCATACTAGGTCGACCCAGTCAACCTTATACATTTTAAACACTCAATAGCAAATTTCTATAATGATTGATCAACCTAATCAACATAGTTAGCAATATTTACAAGCCTATATCAATGTTTTTGAATAAAAATCTTCATTATCTACATATTTAATCCATTAAGTTTATTTTTTATCTCTTTATCTATTTCTTTATAGTTTTTCCTTTTATAGTTTGCAGTCTTCAAAATTGTCCTTGTACAATCAACTAGATCAACACTATTGACCCATTTCTATGTTTTATGTGTTGTCTGGGTACTTGTGTCAATTTTTCCAACCTTGTTCATTTTTAGACCTTGTTTCTATAGTATAGGTTTGACCCTATCGACCCTATTCTATATTTTGTGCATACATTCTTAACTATATCAACATTCTACCATGTTTCAAAGTTAGAATGAACCTTTTATACTAGTAATTAATTCACACTTTCATTTATTGTTGCTTTCATGATTATAATAAGTCACATAGCTTAATTAGGTGGTTTTTCAATAGACCATTTAGTTTACTATTTTCTATTTTATGTACACATGACCAAATCACAAAATCTAAAACAATCATTTTAACATTTGTCTACCCAAGTCCAACCTACTTGGATTTCATCACCAAAGGGGAAGTTGACTTGATACTCTAGTCAAGTATAAAGTGTGGATGATGGTATATTCTGGCGAAGCACCCTACACCCTTATCATTATAGTGTGAGAAGTGAGGGGGTAGGCCATAATATCAAGTTTATATCATTGTCACTATAGTCCCTTTTATCCCAAACTACTTAAAACCATCCTTAGATTGTCATTATATTTCCTTATAACTAACTTCCCATCACATTTAAAATCATATCCTAATAATCGAATTAACATTCAATTTAACCAAATAGTTAGTTATTTACTTTCCAAGTTGATTTCTTGCTCTTTTCTCAATTGTATTTTGTATTGAAAAAACTTGCATTAGCTAATGTTGGTGTAATTTTTTGTGTTGTGTGCCTCAATTGGATTAGCTAGTATTGATATAATTGACTATTTGTTTTATTTTAGGTATTTATTTTAAAATTAATTAAAAATATATCTTATTTAAATTCACAAATCTATCATCATTTTCTAAACTTCCCTCTCTAGTGTATTGGGTTAACCTAATCAACCCTATACCTTTTTTTAGACCCTATTCACTATATTAGATCAATCCAGTCAAACTTGTATAGTTTTTAGACCCTATTTTCTCTTTTTCCAATTCCTATTCACTATATTGGATCAACCCAGTCGACCCTATATAGTTTGTAAACCCTATTTTTGTGCTAGGTTAACTTAGTTGACCTTGTACTACTTCTATCATTCCCTATTTTCTTAATTTATCATCTCTCTTTCCTACCTTTCATCATGGACTTTATATTTGATTATAAAATAGAGTTTTAGTCAACATACATGATGAATTTTACTAATCCTCATTGGGTCTCCCATAGATAGAGTAGGGCTTCTCTCTTGGATGCTAGTAATGTTCATATTACCACTCATACAATGAACTATACGACCCCTCCTAATACCTATTCACAGTGTAATCCTCTAATCACATTAGAGGACCAACTTGAATTAGATTATATACTTCAAATTATCTTCTTTATCTCCAAATTTCCTCAACATAGAGGAAACGATCCTTCTACCATTTACAATCTTATGATTAGTGGTCAAGTTGAATAACCTCATTCACCTTATCCTGCATTCTCAAATATATTTATGGGTACCTCTTTATTTTATTCTCATCCACTTTATTTGATTACGAACCCTTCTCATACTATGACCTCTTCCTCTTTAACATCTTCCACCTCCATGCCTAGTATATCTGTTAACATGGTAGGTTCTACATATAGTGGGCCTCTCATAAGATTCACTATCCTTATGCCTTCCACTAGTTCTTTGTTTTATATCCAAGGTAATCATGATACTAGTGATTCTTATTCTCAACCACTCACTAGTCCATCTTTTGATACACAATTAAATTTTACCACTAGTGCATCACATTCTCATAATTCCTCTCAAGCTCCTATCAACACCAATAGTGGTACCCCAGGCACTAATACTAACTCTAATGCTTCTAATAATGCTAATCAAACACATCAACTAATGTTAAAAACTCTCAATCAAATGAATACCTTTTAAGATCCTAACATAAATCAAATGATGAGAATGCAAAACCACCTTCTTCATTTTCAATATCATCCCCAACCAGCAAATTGGGGCATAAATAACCAGAATGTTCCCCCTCCTCTTCAATATTCTCAAGGTAATCTCATTCCTCAACCTCTTTTGATCAATAAAACCATTAAGCATCTCCAAAATGAGATATTGGAAGTATCACACCTACAATTTATTTTAATGGATAAATTGATCCCACCCTTCATATTAAAACATTTGGAAATATTTATAAGGTTTGGGTTTAATATAACACCTTTTATGATACCAAAATCTTAGCCAAACCTCTCATAGGTGATGCCTTGGATTGGTAAAACCAAATTAAAATTCATTTCATTACTAGTTTGGAGGATTTATTGAATTCTTTAGTTCAAGAATTCTAAACTAGTGATCTTCCTAAAAACACTTTGGCCCACTTCATAATTTACAAGCAACTTGAAAATGAAAATGCTCAAGCCTTTGTTAAAAGGTGTGAAACCTTGTCAAACAAATGTGAACATAACATGGCTAATTATAATATTTTCCATCTCTTTACTAAAGCCCTTCTTCCTAAACTTCAATACCATGTCTATACTCTCTCTCCACATACTTTGGAGGAGGTTGTTAACTAAGATAAACAACAAGATTTCCTTATGCATTAATTTAAAAGACCCCAACCTTCTGTGGGTCCTTGTACCTTACATTAAAAAAAATTGAAATGTTACCAATGATGGTGTTATAGATTCTTATGACACTATTCACAATGTTCAAGCTATCATTCCTACCCCTTATTCAAAACCATCTCCCCCTTTTCAAAAATATACTAATCCTCATTTATCTTCACCAAACACCATTAATATTCATAAACCTGTATACTCAGATAAATTACTTAAGCATTTACCTAGGTATCTTCCATAAAATATTGACTCTACCCAACCTATAAAATCTTGGTATGATCCTAACACATTTTTTTGATTTCACGTTAGTTTAGGTCATTCTCATGGGACCTATAGACAACTTCATAATTTAGCTATGGCATTCTTCTTGGTCCTAATTTTTTTCATGATTATATCATTAGAAAGAATCAACAAGCTTATGATTTTTTTTTAAGGATTTTAAATCACATGATAAAAATCAATCTTTAAATCAAGAAAATACTCATTTTGCTATCTATAAAGACCCTCTTCCTAATCATCAACCTATTCAAGATAATCACAATAAAGCCACCCATTCCACCAATAATGTATAAGATAATCACAATATATGTCCATCAATTTTGATGAAAATATAGACACTTATCTTTCCTTATAATTTCCTTTAGCTTTTATGATTCTTGATGAGATTTTGCTTCATGTCAATGATCCTCCCTTATTTATTAGTATTCAAATAGGTGATATCCAAGTTAAGTGTTAATTTATTGATGAGGGTTCCATCACCAGAATTAATTATTTTGACTTCATTAAGACCCTTGGATATTCAGAATGCAATCTCAAGTCTACACACAACACCTACCAAAGATATGATAGAAGGAAAATGCCTCTTCTAGGTTGTGTGTGGATTCCCATTACCATCCCACCTATCAAAATTCATGTGAAGGTGATGATATTTAACTTTCCCCTTTATTATAACATATTTATTGGTAGGCCATGGACTCACTATATGAGAGTTATTACTTCTTCAACCTACCAATGCATTAAATTACCTCATAATGGAGCCATTTGTAGGCTTCAGGGTGACAGTAATCCTTAAAATTTCAAATAATTCCAAGACTAGGGTGTTTTTAAGATTCCTACTCTTGAACCTTTGCCTAATGTTCCATTCCATGAGTCTTAGCATCTTAATTTTCATATTAATTCAACCTAAGGTTACAATGGGCATCCTGAACTCATTAGGCACATTCCTCCTAACCTCTTAGATTTTGATAATGATGATCCTGGTGAGATTAACCTAAATATTAGAAAATTTGATCTCTCACATCACCTCATCTTGTAGCTTCCTACTTCCTTGCATTCTTGCAAGCCTCCTTATGATGATATTCTCATAGTCTTGACCAAGACTTAGTATTCTATTCACCACACTTCCTGATATGATAAAGTCATCCCTACTTGTGTCATATATATTCACACTCTAAATCAAGATAATGGTCATTCTTTATATTATCCATTCTTATATGGTATTATCCATGCCCGTGATGTTGAAATTATCCATTAACATTCTTCTTTACTTGATTCTTTTCATGTATCTTCCCATCTTCATTCATTTACATTTCCTCAGTTTAATATTTTTCCTCTTTATCATATGGTAAATATGACACCAACACCTCCAATTTTGGAGGAACCTCTTAGGAGTATGCTCATGGATCATGCTATGACTAGTCCTTACCATTTTACTAGATTACCTAATCACCATAATTTGTTTACTCCTAAGCTTATTTTAACCCTTCTTAGACCTTCTGTAGATACTTCCCCTCCCTTAGTAGATCCCTTATTAGAGCCCATTCATAATCTATCTATAGTTGAGCCTCTTCCCACTCCTACTATAGTTGAGCATGTTTTCACTCGTGATATAGTTGAGCATGATCCTACTCTTATTGTTGGTTAGCATACCCTTCTCATCCCATTACTCCTTTTATTGAGCCTAGTTTCATTCCTCCTCCATCACCACATTCCCTTATCTAACGAGTCATCCTTTATCCACCAAATGGTCTAATGAGTGTTCTCTAACTTCTTCCACTCCTACTATACCACCTTTTATGAGTGTTTCTCCTAATACCACTCACAATCACATCTATTAATTCCATGAGATAGATAATAATTCTTCTACTCATTATCAAAAGTTTTGATAATATATTGATACTTTGCATCCTTACTCTCTTGCCTCAGTCAAAGCCATGCCTCCCCTGAAGGTTATACCTAAATATATACTTAAGTATGGTGAGGTATATTGTATATAGTACTAATGTGGCACCCATCACACTGATCATCAATGCATACTTTAACAACACCTTAAGGATCACCTTATATCTATTCTTGGACCTTCTTCTATTCCTCCCATAGGTCATTCCCATAAGAAGGCTCCTCCTTCTCCCATGGCTCCACCTCCAGTGGTTCCATCGCCACCTATGGTCCATTCATCATCTTCTATGCCTTCACCCATGATAACTTCACCTATGAACCTTCCCTCACTATTGGATCCTTCTCCACCTTTGAGTCCTTCACCCATGGATCCTTCTCTACCAATTATTCCTACATCTCCCATAGATCCCACTCCCATGTATTCTCCTAAGAATCATTTGACTAATTTTCCTTAACATGATTCTTTAAGCATTCCTACTTTTTCATTTGAGGAGATTAGATGAGAATTATTTTCCTAATTTTTGGCAAATATTGACAAGACATTAGAAACATTTCGTATTTAGATTCATAGAGACTTATCTAATGTCTTGGATAATGTGTGTGGGTAGATTTATTAGTACTTATGAGAACATGTATGGTGAATTTACATTTAAATTTTGATTGAACATGTGTTCCAATTTCATTCTTAGCTATCTATTATATCATTTCACACTATGTCAAATTCACATTTTTCTTATATGGTGATTCTTTACTATTTGGTACTATATCTTGCTTATCTTGTCATTTTTATTTACATATGTGTGTCTTGCTTTATCATTTCTTCTTCTTGCTCTCTTGAGTTTTTCTCAAAACTCTATTATTGTGTCCTCATGATTATTTTCTTTATTATAATGACTTTTTTATATAAAACATGTTCCCTTTGGTCCTTGTCTTCTTTTACCATGTGCTCAGTTAGAAAAATATATATCTCATTATACTTTCCTTGTACAAATCCAACTTTTGGATCTCCTTTTTTCATTTTAAAAAAACTAAGCATATACATGGATAAGACTTGAGATCACATGCCCATTCATTATTAAGCCTAAGTGTCCTAGTCAATATTTGTCTTCGGTTACTTAGTTTCCTTTAGACTTAACCCAAAGATCATTCATGTGTATCATTACATCTCTCATGATTGATCATTCTAAATCAATATGAAGGAATATTAAAAACACAAAAAATTAAATCATTTAAACAAAATAAAATCATATAAAAGGTAGAAATATTCTTAAAATTCAAATCACACTAAAATAAATGATTCAAAAAACATCTTCTTCTTCTTCTAGTTGAAGCTCAAACTATACAGTTGGACTCATAGTAGAGCCAAGGTCCTCTGGGGTGTGATAGGCTAGTAGATTAGAAGAGGATAATAAAAAAAATCTTTTAGTACTACCTACTTTTTCATGTAAATATCCAATCTTCATAGTAAATCGATGACTCTGTAAGGGGTTGTGAGGAATGGGGAACACATTTTGGGAAGGTAGGTCCATTTTAATTTTCTTGTACAAATATACCTTCATGAGTTGATCTTAGTAGCATCCTTATCTTCCTACAAAGATTTGTGTTTATAGAGAATAGGTTTATTTTGTACATTGATGGTCACTAATCACTTAGTGTCTTCTCATGTCCTTAATATTCCTATTGCATCCTAAGGTCTTCTCATAAGATGCCTAAGTCTTGCTTTTTACACTCCTTTTTTCATTCCCTATACCCCTCATATTTTCTCTTAATAAATATTTTCTTGTTTTTTGATCATTCCCCTTAGGATTTAATTTGTGAGTTTCATTGTAAGATCATAGCTAGGACCCATCTATCCTTGTAAATTACCACCCTTTTCTTTCCTATTACCCACATCCTTTATTACCCAATTGTCCTAATTTTCCAACGTAGTGGTGTTATCTTTGTGATTTAAAGTGTAATACGGTGGATAGGACCTGACATTCCTCATAAAATTTTCCAATAATACAAGTCACAAGTTAAATTACATGTGTCAAATATGAGATAATATGTGATTGATGATAAAGTTACACATCATTGACATGATTCCCATATTGATTTAGTGTTTTTATGCTTACTTAATTTTTATTTCACTTTTATCTTCTTATTTTTTGAGTGTATGTAATAATACAACCATTTATTGAATTTTTCATACTTCCCATCTTGAATTAGTGTGATAAATTTAAGACCAATCTTTTGCTAATTTTGTTTTTGTCTTATACTTCTCTATGTGATATAGTATGATTGAGTGACTTAATTAATATTTTTTTTACCATTTGTACACTTTTACATACCTTCCATTTTATTACATTATTTTCATACTTCCCAACACGATTTATTATGATTTTACTTGTTTTAATTTGGTGCAAAAATATTTTACTTTGGTTTAAAAACAAATTCTTTTTTATCATCTTATTTTACCATCCCCTTGGTTATCTATACTTAGTCATTTTCTTGTTATTACACATTTCCCAACTCGAAATAGGTGTAGTCCATTTTTTTGATTGATTATTATTTTCCTAGTATTTTTTCTTGTTTGTTTTGAATCATGCATATGTTTTTCATAATGATAGAAAAGAAACTGCATCTCATATATTTCCTATAACATATCCAACAAAAGCTAAATACATGTGATAGAGAAAAATATATCCAAAATATCCAAAACCACAATCATAATTATTAAAACATACACAATAAATATTAGTATACCAAAATAATACATCATATATATACATCTCATGAGTTATAAATACAACAATATATACAATGCTCCATCCCTATGGTTGGTCCCCATCTTGTCTATCTCATGGCCTAGCCACACTGCCTATTGACGCCTCAATCTAACTCCTATGAATAATATGTTGTAAGGAAGTTGTCTGAGATCTCAATCCCTCTACCTATTCCCATAGATGCACTATCTACACATCTTTTTGTGCCAACACAATTTAGGTCATTGTATGAGCCTACATCAACTAGATCTACATCACCATATGTTCTTATGCAATCTACATCACTATAACTAGATGCAAAACTCTATCCTCTACTAGGTCCTACCATGCCCATACCTCATCTACACCCATCTCTATTGGTGAATGCATCCTCTCCCTCTATTCTTGTATTTTATCACTACCTCCCCTTGTAATCTAAACTAGTTCACTTGAGATAGGGTAGATGTTACAATGGGGTCCTTTAATATAATAGGGTCATACTACTATAAAGTCTCATCTAGGACATCATTGATTTCTCTTATCATAATGAAACACTTCCTCTCCTCCTCATCCTTAGTAATGCTAATAAAATCACACCCAAATAGATATTAGATCCTTATGATATCTCACAATATCTATTTACTTATAGTCTATATTTCAAGATAAAAACTTAACTAATAAATTAATCATCTTTTACATGTCTATGTCTAAGCTATTATGGACTCATCATCCACACAACTACCTAGCATAGTTTCTCTATCTACATGGCCTCCTAGAACATCCTCTATAGGTCACCTCCTCAGCTCAAATATATATGTCATGGTTCATGTCTACCTCACCATGTCTTGAGTGGCCTCTCTATCATCTAGATCTCCTCTATCTCACCTATTAGGTCCTCAGGGATGGTGATAGTTTCCACTCTCTCCTACTCTTCCTATCTTTATCGATGTCATTTACTCAATGGTCATAACTCATCTCATTGTAGAGTTGGTGGTGGTATCTCTGGAGTCACTACCTCCACATCCCTTTCCTCATACTCTTCTCCTTATCATGATCATTGAGTCCATGGCTACTCATAACAAGGTCTAAACATAAAAATCATCACTAGTGGCCCTAATACCCTCCTCCCTTGTGACTCTCTCAAATTTTGATCCCACTACTTGGGCATCAATATCAGTGCCACTAGATGAGGTAAGCCCATTTATCCTAGCACCCATCCCATTAGATGTGGCTCTCTCCACCAAGTATAGTGTCCAATAACCTCTATCCTCACTATAATTAGTTCAACTATGTACCATATAAGACATGTAATTTTTATGTCTCCATATGGATACCACACTATGTCTTCACATCTCATAGTCTACAAAACTAGCATGTGGGGAATAACCCATACTACCTGGTCCTCTCTCCATCTTTGCACTTTATGTGACCTATCACTGATTGCATGGGGTAACCTAGTTGACTGGTAAATGGGAAACATCTCATAGATATATTTTTTTAACAATATGATGGGTCAGTAGTGTGGACTTTGACTATTTTCAATGTACTAGGTTGACTAGGTTGACCAAGTTATTTTTGGATGCCAACCCCTTACACTTTCCTATAAAATTACCTTTTTTCTTCCTAAACCATATAAACCCATTTATAATTTTTATATTTTATACCTATAGAATATTATTTTATTCTATTCTAACATATATAAATTCTAAAAAATATATTTTTATAAAAAATCATTAAATTCAACAAAATACTCAAAAACTAGCTTAAAGATTCATAGTTGTATACCTGTAGTGCACCCACTGTGACTCCTAGAGCTCCTCCTCATCTAGATTATCATATATTCACCATATTAGCTCTTTTGGTCTCTAGAGATCTTTTTTATCTCATTCAAAAGTTAAAATCACAAAATGACTTCTCTTTCCCCTATTTAAAAACACTTGTCAAAATTTAAATTCTTCAATTATTTTTTTGTAGATTCCTTCTTTTATATATATATATTTATTTTTACTCATCCATTTTAAAAACCATAAAACACATTAGATTATTTATAATGTAGAGAATATTTTCCACTAATATATGCCTACTTTCCAAATTTTTTTATTTTTGGCTATTTTTTTGCACTAATTTCTAAAGGTTCACCTAGTGTTATTCACATTGGATGCCTTCCCATTTCTTGTAGTTTAATTTTTTATGTACAACACTACGATAAGTAAAGGTATGTGTTTTTAAATTTTATCCTTTCCTTTATCCTATTTACTACTTACTAAACTTTACTTAGATTTATCATTGTGTGCTATCATGTTCTATCTTAAAGCACCATCTTGTGTTACACTTACGTGACACGTAATGAGCTTAGAGTGGGCCATATGTATACACATAATATTTTTAACTTTTATTAATTAATAAAACTTTATTTCTTTAAGGGGTGCACCAAGAAATGGGTGGGTACACCATTGCTTCTTTTTAATATTATTTGTCTTTTTTTTCACTTGCCATCTATGCACTCATCTCCTAAAAACATTAACCTTAAGCTTATTCTTCTCAGCCTTAACCATTCTAGTCATTTTACTCTTTCCATCTTCCTTTTCTTACCTTAATTACCTTTTGTATAGTTGATTATACTAGGTTGACCCTATGCATTCCATGGGTATTTTTCACTTCTTGTGTTTGTTAGCCTTTCGATTGACTTAACTCAAACCTAGTGAATTATCCCTAAAAACATATAGGGTCGACTGGGTTGACCCTATATAGTCAACATTTCTAGGAGGATTTAGGGAAAGATCCACCTATATATACATGTTCATTTATAGACATTTTTAATTAGATAAGAGAATAAGAATAAGTGTGAATTAACATCTTATTATTGATCATTATACCTAAGGAATAAAGCTTAAGGTTCCATATTTTCTTTGGAGATATGAATATTATCTTGTGCAGAATTATTTTATATGAATAGATAGGTTGTGTAGCCTAAATATAACTTCTCTTTTTTATCCTTACATACCACAAGAATCTCTTATGAAGCACCTTAGCCAAGGGAGAGATTGAGGCTCAGTGGGTTCATCTTCAAGGTAAGTATTCCTAACTTTTTTCTCCTTTGTAAGAGTAGATAGATAATGTAGTTGTGTTTATTTCTTATATGTAATAATATTCTATATACATTGACATGATTATATATATTCTATGCATGTTTAGTTTATTTATTTGTGTTTCTAACCCCCACTTTGTGCCATAAGATTTGGTGTGCACTAGATTAGATTTTCTTTCTTGTTATTAGAATAGATTAAACATTAAACCTAGGACTCTTTTTGGGTTTTTGTATGATTGTGTTAGACTGTAGACTTTATAACCCTTCATAACATGGTGTATTGTGATAAGTGATCCCCTAATCGGGTCTAGAGGATCCCCATATTGGTCATGCCCCCACTTAACAAATGTATCCCCAATTGGGTATGCTTTATCTTCTTTGAGCTAGAATTGATTTATAGACATGATGCATTTTTTATTATATACCTTCATGGTGTAAACCTTTTCCTTAAGAATCAGAGTGGCTCTTAGAGGATAAATTATTTGAATGACTATTGGTAGACTCTTAGTGTAATGAGAAATAAGACCAAGTGCAGGATGATGGAGAATGACCAAAATTTACAAAGGGAGTAAACTTGACGAGTTAGGGATTTTGGAAAATCAATATGGACCTATCATGGTGTTATGTACAAGCATAATCTGAAGTGTCTAAATGGTGACAAGGTTAGCATCTGAATTATGACTAGATTTTATATGGTTGAATGGTTGTTGGTCACAGTAATAGCCATTGGGACAATTTTTATGAAGGGGAATTTCTTTGTTCTTAGACACCTATAATATGCAAAGATAAGGTAAGCTATTTAACCCCTCTCAAGGACACAAACATTGAGTCTAATATAAGTCATAGGTCCCCACTCTTCACGTATTGAATGGGAGGACTAGGGGTATCCTTATCTAAGAGACTGATGATTTTAAAAATGTACAGAGTGAAAATTACCATAACAATGACTAGTTCTAAGTAAGGGGTGTTTTTAATTATGATATATTTTTATTCTAGTTTATTATTTTATAGGGCCAATGGTATTTATACCTCTTTATTTAGAATGACTACTTTGGTTTTTGAGGATATAGTAATATGGATCAATTGTGAGGTTTTTTTGACCCCCTTAGTAGGTAGGTGGTAATTTATGTGTAACCTAGGTTTATTATTCATGGTATCTTGTAGCATATTGAATGGTTTAGTATCCTATTGGGATGAAAAAAAATCCTAGGTGTAATAACTAGATTTGATGAAACAAGGTGGAAGGAATGGACCTCATTTAGTATATCCAAGGTGTTCCTAAGATTGTATTATAATTGGTGTCCTTGTATAATATGTATAACTCTATTATTATCATCTTGGGACCAAAGGTGAATATGAGTATAATGGTCCCTATAGAAATTAATTTTAGACCATCATAGCCTCGCAATGGGTTGTGTGTTGTAGAAAAGTTGGTTTCCCTATAACCAATTTTTTACAAGAAAGGAAAGGGTAATATGTTGATAGATTATCCATTTTCAACCATGGGTATCTTCACATATTTGTTGTAAATCCATACTTGTAAAAATATTTTTGGATCTTACTTCCTTACCATCTCAAATTCAATAAGGTTTCATAATTTTAATAAATAACCTACGCCCCATGATTTTTGACTAGGTGGGAACATGTCCAAATCAATGTGTTTAACATGTTCTTATGTAGGAGGAGTAATAATAGATAAATGTATCAATCTTAGGCTATCAAGAAAGGATGATAGTAAGTAGGAAAGTTCTTGAGTATGTGTAGGAATGGGATGTGGGATATTTTTTTGGTTAAATTGGAGATAAAATCATAGTTCCCCAAGTGTTTATGATTGGATTATGTTTATATAATGTTTGATGGATGGAGAGATAGAATATGATACTCTATAGTGAAATTAATAGTGTTTCTTTCCTATCTAACTTGTATTTCAATGACTCTTATGATCCTAGCTTTGCCTTGCACTCCCATCAATGTTTATTGTCCTATAGGTGAAGGCTTTAGCATCATGAGTACATATTATAGTGGTTTGGTTATGTTTAATGGGGTGGTCTAATGGGTTACCCTGCTATTAATTTTTATTAGTGTGTGTTTGGTGGTTGGGTAAGGGGTTGTGTTAGATATATAGATTCTAATTTTTAGGGGAAACATGACCATTTGAAAAGGTTTGGGTGTTCATATTGGTGTTTCCTAGGAACATGTCCATGAATGTTTATATTTGGTCTTATAACATTATTTGTATGAATTTGTTATATTATACATAGTTTGAGTGTCATGACCCATGTCTCTATGTAAGAGTCAATAAATGTTGGGATCATAATCCTTAGGTCTCAAGTTCTATCATTTTTAGTTGAACTCTTATTGATTGTTTCATGAGTAATATTTTATGTTTTGAATCTTGGGGTATTATTCACCTGATTGGTATTTATTTTGGTTATGGTTATGATATATCATGTTTTGAGGTGGTGTTAAACTGAAATCAACCACATAAATGGTAGAAGAGGTACTTTTATTCCTAACCCTCATGTTGGTGTGGTTTGTAGGTTGATATTGATTATCATTTATGGGAGTTTGCTTCTTATTTTGATCAGTGCCACCATCATCAGTGGCATTCTTATTATGATTTTAGATTTGGGATCTTGGTTACTTGTATTATTTAAGCTTGTTATTTTAGATCCACGTTTTTCTATATTTTGATGGAGATGCATCCACTAGTCTCATAATTTTGGCAACTATTGTCAATGACTGCCTATTCAATTCATGGGGTGATATCTATGGCTTATTCAAAGGACTAATATGTGAAATTCTTGACATACTACCTCATTTCCTTATTAAATAAATGAATGAAGAGACCACATAATTCCCATTGATCCATATTGGGTACACTGGTAAATGAATATAAGACTTGTCACCATCTCATGATGAAATGGGGGGATAAATTGTATTCATACTTGATGTGCAAAAATTCATGTATGTGAGTGTTTATAAAGTTGTTTAATGTAAAAAACTTTGATAAAATCAATTATAATTTAGTGGAATGAATGTATAGACCGCTTAGGGAGACAATAGTACTAATCAAGTGCTAGCACCTCTTAAGTTTTGGTAAATATATTTTTAGCAACCCCATCCCAAGGTAGGAGTTCTATAATGGATATCACATAAGATTTTATATGTGTATTCAGATCCCCTCCCCTTTAAACTTGTAAGGTATAGTATGGGAATGCAGGAGAAGAACCCCCTATATACTAGTGTTTAGAGGCTCTTTTAGGTACTCAATTTAGGTACCCATGTTGTTAAATTATATTGTTATTGCATTGAGACTAGGGTGAAAAGGGGGATTCACATAGGGGTTATTTTGGTATCCATTAAAATAGTTAGAGGAATCCTAATAAGGTGAATTGAAGTAAGCCAAAAATTGGTTGTCCAAATGAATGTATTTGGAATACATGTGAAAGTAAGGAGAGAGGTTGTTAGATGTAGGACATGCAGAAAGTTTATATGGTGGGGTATATGTAGACTATGTGTAACCTGATAGTACATAGGGTGGGACATAACCTATATATAGTGGTAGATTATACATGGGTGGCACATGTATTGGAGGTATAAATATTAATGAATTATTTTATACCATGTTATATTGTAATGGTGAAGTGTATGTCAACACATTCCCTAATAGAGTTTAGAAGTGTCTATGTTAGGGAAACTGTGAGTGAGGATATCCCTAAAGGGATAGTGAGAGACATGGTTCTACTATGGTATATGTTCCTACTATGGTGGAAGAATGCATTTTCATTATTGTGATGTTGAGTAAGTTGTCATTTGAATGGGAGAGGAAGAGAGATGAGATGATGTAAGAGAGTTCAATGTTATTGTTGGGCCTATTGACCTCTAGTGTAAGAGGGGTAATTGTATAATATGGGGTAACATAAAGAGGTTGGTTCTAGGTGGGAGCCCTGAGGGTAATTTTTATGGTTGATGCTAGTGGGTTAGAGGGGTCTTGAATCCTAACAAGAGGATACACAATAGTTGGCATACGGATGACCTAATATTTTAAGTGATAGATCCTCCATAAGTAATGATTATGTTTAGTTACACTTTTTATCTAGTATTTATAGGCTAATGAATGGCCTTGTGGCCATGTGAGGAGTGGTCATGCCTCCCATAGTAAGTGTCATAGTGTTAGATAAAGGGTGGTTGATTGTGGTTGTTTAGCAAAGGTAATGAAAATAAATATAGCTCTTTACCTATTAAATTTACTCTTTTTATGATTATTTAATATAGTTTATTGCAACACCTACACTAATATAATCTAATAAATAAAATGTTGGAAATAAAAAAGAAGTCCAAATTGACCAAGGCATATATCAATTAAAGTAAATGTGGTGTATTGATAAAATAATCCTTAGTATGTTATCTCATTATGTTCTTATATGAATTATATAAAATCTCTATCTAAAGGATGCACAAGCTATAGAACAATATGGGGAAAAGAGGAGACACAACCACAAATGTAGAGTAACTGAACTAAGGCTAGATAATATCCTAGATTTCAAATTTTTGAGTTATTTCACTAATAAAACATCACTTTGAGTAGCATAGTCAACTTGAAAATAATAGAGGCTATATTTTTTGGAAATTGTAGTAGGATTATGGCTAAATTTTTTTCACAATAACAACTTCTAATGGAAATTTTTGGATATGAAATTAGGATAAAAATGACCTTCTTGTAGAAAGAGTTGGGATCTTGCACAGGGGAGTTCAACTAAGTCCAACATGGATTTAAACTTGATATGAATTAAAGAGGATCACAAATAGAAGAGGGAGTGAGTTGGGCTTGAATGGACATACACACAAGCTCATAAATTTTAAAAAAGCAACATTAAACATGCAAAACACATCATAACTAGAGTCATGGGAACTAATTTTGGAAGTCATTTTAAAGGGGATAAAATCATCAATTTATGTAGGGTAGTTAAGAAAACACCACCATGATTGATATAAATACCTTTATAAAATATGAAATCTCCCTTGTATTAATACATAACTACCGCATTAGTACAAAACCACCACCTAAATTATAAAAAAGTTTTAGTGGTAATGTAATTTAAGGGGCGATCCTATAATGGAGGAGGGTGGTTACATCACCTAGATCAATGGTCTCATCACACATGGATAGTTTTTAAATTAGTATGAAATAAGTTGTGAATTTAAAAACAAATGGGACCAAAGGGGTAAATGAAGGATTAGGAAGGTATAGGAGAGGGAAGATCTAGAGAGTTCCTTATGGAGCATAAATCAAGAGATAACTAGATCATCATCATATTTGTATTGAGAATGTCACACCATGTAATTATTTGATGCATACACTATCATAAAATTCCTAATTTAAAAATTAGTTATAATTAATATCCCCTAACCAAGTCTAAATCACCTAACTCAAGCCATGTTTTTCATTGTCAATCATCAAAATTCAAAATTTAGGTTAAATTCATAAAAGAGGACCATTACACACATAAACCTAACCAAAAGAGATAAATATAGTTTTAATTCCCTCCAGATAAGTATTGTATATGTATGTAACACTTATCCCCTCATTGGGTAGTGATTTGGGTCAAATCAACGCACCTCGCTTCACCATTTTTATAGTTTAACCTAGTGTCTAAAGTAGAATTACATATTTGAAGTGAAAGAGATAGGTTTATATGTTTTCACACAATGAAAAGATTATATCACATAATAACATGGTTATTAACTATAAATTTTGGCTTGTAATAAAAATGTTAGTCATAGTTCACAAAGATAAATATAGAAATAATAGACATCTCCAAATTGAATTAGGAATATAAAGTCTAATGGACTCATTTAGAAAATTTGGATAATTAATTTCCTAATCTAAGCAACTCATAGTTCATTTTCTAGTTTGTTTAATCGCTTGAATTGAACCTCAAACCTACATTAACCTAAAACAAGATAAGTATTTAAATCCATTAAGTGATTTCCATCTATATTAATGTGCAATTATTCAATTATACTTTAATTTAACTTATTTTTTTATAAAGAATGAAACAACATGCTAAGTAATCCATAGTCTTCACTTATGAAAAATCAAAAATTCTAAACATTGTACTAGATGGGCGCTCTTTCAGAATTTGAATTAGTTGGTTCACAGGTAGGTGAGAAACTAGTTGGGGAGAATCTGGTAGGAGGTACAGACCCTAGAGGAACTATAGGGGGTGTGGAAAAGAATGTTGGGTCAAAATATTTGCCCAATGTGGATAATGGAAAGTCTATGTGTGTATCTGATCCTTTTTGTGGGGTCTGTGTCCCTCCATTGGATCATGTGGTGGGGCAGGATCTCAAAAAGGAGAAAGAAAATATTGATTCTAACAAGGAAAAGTCCTCAGAAGGGATGAAGGTAGGGTTCTCAAAACAAAGGACTTGGTCACCTCTGTTTGGTAAGAAACCTACTAGAAAATCTCTTTTCCCACTGGTGACTGCTAAGTCTTGTTGGGAAAAAAGTGAGTTTCAAGTTTTTATTCTAGATCCTTTAGTTTATTTTTCTGTGTCTTCCATGGATTTCACCCTAGTGGGCAAATTTTTTGGAGCAAGACCAGATCTAAAATCTCTTAGAAAAATGGTTAAAAGGAACTAGGTTATTCATGGAGAGATATTGCACCAATTTTGAATGGTTTTTCTTGTTTATCTTCAACTATAAGGAAGACATGAATTTGGTTCTTAGTGGAGGACCATGGTCTTTTGGTAAATGTTCTCTTACTATTAAAAAATTGGAGCCTAACATGGATCTCTCAAATTCTTTTTTCTTAACCACTCCCATTTGGGCTAGACTTCCTACTCTCCCTTTCAAATTTTGGCATGAGGACATTTTTAAAGGTATTTCCAGTTCTTTTGGGGAACTTGTGGCATTGGATAATGCTACGGCTTCTAGAGCCAAACTCCAAAGTGCTAGACTTTATGTTAAAGTGGCACATTTGAATTTTCTCCTAGAAAAGGTGGAACTAATATCCAAGCTTGGTAAAAAAACTAAAGAATTTTTTTTGAAGATTTGCCTAACTCTTGCTATGCTTGTAAGAAACAGGGGCATCTGGTTAAAAATTGTCCCTCCAAAAGTAAAAATTATCCTAGTAGTGTTTTGGATGGGAAAAATACCAAGGTATAGCAAAAGAAAGTATGGAAACTCAAAGATCATTGCCAAGAACAAAAGAGTAATGCATATTCTAAAGATCCACATGCTGAGGTGGATAAAGAGCCTTCCTCTAAAGATTCTAATGTTCTACATGTTGAGATGGATAAAGAGATTTCTTTTGAGAAAGTAAACTCTGAGAAAGAAGGATATGGGTTGCAATCAGAAATCATAATACCTAAACAAAGAAAAGAGGAGCTGACAGATCTATCAAAACAAATTGTTATCTATCAAAGGATAGAAGATCAATGGAGAGATGTAGACGACAAAATTGTGCTAGAGGAAGGTGAAATCTTGGCTGAAGATGGAAATAAATCAGAGGAGGGAGATTTTTTTTCTCATTCTAGGGAGATTTAGGTGTTATCTCAGGTTGATAATGACTTTCCTTTCAATGAGCTTCCTCCCCTAGAAGCTATGAAAGATAATGGAGAAAACTCAAAGCACAAACTAAACCAAGGAAAAAGGGCCGAAAAAAAGATTAATACTAAGGGGGTAGAAACTAGAAGCAGCAAAATAGATCAGCAAACTAAGGAGAAACCTCTTGCTTCTACTCCGAATAAATTTGGAAAAAAAAACTGAATAGCATTCTAAGGTGAAACCGGATGTTGGTTCCCCGGACAAACCTAGAATAAGATCCACTAAGAAAAATAGAGAGTTAGAAAGTATGCAGAATATTGTTGATGGTAGGCAGGCAACTATTCTGGATTTTACCCCTAAAAAATAGATATGAAAATCATTACTTAGAATATTAGGGGGCTGAATAGTATTCATAAGCTAGATATTGTTAGGAATTTTGTTAGAGAACAAAATCCTTATTTTCTCTTACTACAAGAAACTAAGATGAATAAAGAGAAAGTGGAATAGATTAAAGATTTTTAAAATTATTCTATAAATGCTAGTAGTTCAGAAGGTGCATCAGGGGGAACTCTGATGTTATGGAAGAAGAATTATTATTCTATAACCATTATGATGGCTAATAAATATCTTATTATAGCCAAAATTACTAGTGTTGACCAAAAGGAGGGTTGGTATATTGTGAATATTTACGCTCCCAACATTAAGCACCTAAGGAAAAAGGTCTGGGAGTCTGTTTCTAATTTTAAAAGTAAGGACTATTCTGGATGATGGATTATAATGGGAGACTTCAATGTGCCTCTCTATGATCATGAGAAAATGGGAGGTAAAGCTATCCAGCTGGAAGGAAGATTGAATTTACTGGAGTTTATAAATAAAGAGGGTTTAATGGATATGGACCTCCATGGAATTCAATTTACTTGGAGTAATAAGAGAGTTGGTAATGAATGTATTTAGGCTAGGCTTGATCATGCTCTTATTTCTCTTGATTGGACTAAGGAATTCATTTGCAAGTTGGAAGCTTGCTAGAAAATTGGATCGGATCATTTTCCCCTCATATTCACTGTTGCAAAGATTAATCTTAAAAAGAATTTTCTTTTTATATTTGAGAAGATGTGGATGCAACACCCATAGTTTGAAAGTAAATTGGAAGAATGGTGGAGTATTGATATTGAAGGCACGACCCTCTTTAGAGTTTCTTCTAGCTCAAAAATGTTAAAAGGGAAGTTAAAATATGGAATAAGAATAGCTTTGGGAATATATTTGAGAACAAAAATGTTATTAAGGAATATATTCTAAAAATACAGGAAATTTTTTAGAAGGAAGGATATACATCTGACCTCCTCATTGAAGAAAATGAAAAGTTGGCTCAATATCATGACATCATCACTAAAGAAGAAATCTACTGGATACAAAGATCAAGTTTGTTATGGTTGAATGAAGGAGATAAAAACACAAATTTTTCCATCTATCCACTCTTAAGCATAGAGCTAAAATTCATATATCACACCTAAAAAAGGGAGACTTGAAGATTATAGAGGATAAGGCCATTATGGATGAAATGGTGGCTTTTTTCTCTTCTCTAATGAAGGTTGATCCTAACATCAATTTGGATAGTCAGGCTGAAATCCTTAGAGTGATTGCTCCTCTGGTTTCGAAGGAACAAAATAAAATGTTAACCTCAATTCCTAAGGATGATGAAATTTTCAAAGTTGTTTGTTCTTTGGGAGGAGATAAAGCTCCTGGTCTTAATGGATTCCCTATGTTTTTCTTCCAAAAAATTTGGAAATTTGTTGGTAAAGATGTATGTGATGTTGTGAAGTAATTATATGGAGCTAAACAGATGCTTAAGGAAGTCAACTCCACCTTTCTATGCCTGATTCCAAAGAAAATTGGTGCTGATTTTCCTGATCATTTTAGACCGATCAGCCTTTGTAATTCTTTTTATAAAATTATTTCCAAAGTTCTTACTTCTAGAATTATCCAAGTGATTCCTTTGACTATTTCTGATCAACAAAATGGCTTCATCCCAGGTAGACAAATCCTTAACTCTATCATCTCTGCTCATGAGAATATTCACTCCTTGTCTTGTTCTAACAATCAGGGGCTCATTATGAAAGTTGATATTGCTAAAGCGTATGGTAGAGTTGATTGGTCACTTCTCTCAAACATTCTATTAGCTCTTGGCTTTGACCAAAAGGTTGTTGGTCTTATTCATCAATTGATTTCCATCTCCTCTATTGTTGTTATGGTTAATGGAAGCTCATCTCATTTCTTTTATCCCTCTCAGGGATTGAGACAAGGTGATCCTTTATCCCCCATCCTTTTTGTTATAATGGCTGATTGTTTAGGGAGATATATTAGGGACTTGGCCCATAGAGGTTTATTTAAGGGATTACAACCTTCTTCTCATCCTCTAATTTGTTCTCATGGAAAATTTGTTGATGATACAATCTTTATGGGTAAGGCTGAAGTTAAGGAAGCCAGAAATTTGAAGCAAGCTATTAACTTATATTTTACTGCCTCTGGTCAATTGGTTAACTAGAATAAAAGTGATATGTTCTTTATCAACACCCCTATCTAGATACAAAATAAAATTTCTAAAATCCTTGGATGTTCTATAGGATCTCTCCCCTCTTCTTACTTGGGTCTTCTTCTTGGCCTAAAGGTCCCTGATACCTTTTGGGAAGATCTTATTAATAAATTCAGCAAGAAACTTGTGGGATGGAAAGGAAATATTTAAAGCCAGGTAGGTAAGTTAACTCTTCTTAAAGCTTTCCTTTAAAGCATACCTGCTTTTGATTTAAGTCTCTTTAGAATTCCTATAAAATTTGCTGAGTCTATTGAAAAAAATCAAAGAAATTTTCTATGGACTTGTACTCAGGAAAAAAGGAGAATGCCTTTAATTGCTTAAGATCATGTTTGTAAACCTATCCATGAAGGGGGATTGGGAATTAGGAAAATTATAAGTATGAACAAATCTCTTTTATCCAAACTAGGTTGGAGAGTTTACCATGACAACAAAGAGTGGAGTACCATATGGAAAAATAAGTACCTCTTCAATGCTAAATCCCTTCTTGATTTCTTCTCTTCTCCTGATGTTATTCATCCTTCTTCTATATGGGGGGCTATTCAAAGGACCAAGAAAACTCTAGAAAAAAGATGTTCCTGGAAAATTGGTAATGGGAATAAGGTGAAATTTTAGGATGATGTATGGTTAAAGGATCATCCCTTGATTGGAGATTTTCATGACAAGGATCTAGTTGATCGATGCAAGCAAAGATATGGCATATTAGTCAGTCATTATTGGCAAAATGATTCCTGGTTGAATTTAACTGATGTTGATCAAGGCTTTAGTAACATACAATTATCTCTTAATTCTATCTCTCTTCATACTTATCTTGAGGATAAGATTATTTGGCATGCTGACCCTAGTGGCCAATTTAAAGTCTCTACTATCTTTGCTTTAAAGGAAAAGGGTAATCAAACTTTTTGGTCTCATGCCTGGATTAAGGGGCTCATGCCCAAAATTAAAATCTACTTTTGGACTCTGCTTCAAAATAAAATTTTGACCCTTGACAATTTGCAAAAAAGAGGTATAAATGTGGTTAATAGGTCTATTTTATGCAAAAATGGATTTGAAGATAGAGACCATATGTTTTTGAATTGCTCTTATACCTAGCTAGTGTGGACTGAGATTCTTAATTTTTGGGGTATAAAATGGGTCCATAAAAACAATGTGGAACTCTCTTTTAAAATCTAGTGTTGCCCCTCTAAGGATTCTGATTCTCTTTTTCTTTGGAAACTAACTCTCCCTCATCTCTGGTGGGGTATCTAGAAAGAAAGAAACAATAGAATATTCAGAGTAAAGAACTTCTAGGATGGGTGCTTGGTTAGAATATCATTAGAGCCATCAAGGAGAACTTTAAATCCCAGAGGGATTTTGATCAAACCTTTCAATTTGATAACCCTTTACGATCTGAAGGGTCAAATTTGAAAAATGATAATCCAAGATCAATCATAAAGTGGTATGTTCTTCTTAATGGATGGATCAAAGGGAATTTTGATGGAGCAGCTAAGGGAAATCCGAGAAGAGTGGGATGTGGAGGGGTCTTGAGAGATCATGTGGGGAATGTAATTGATGCTATTACTATCCCAATTGGTAATTCGAATAGCCATATTATTGAAGCTACTGCAGCCCTCTACACTATTAAATTAGCTGTTGAGTTGGGGTATTCCAAATTATGGTTGGAAGGTGATTCTTTGAATATTATTAATACCTTAAATAATAAAAATTCAATCTCATTGTCTATTGAGGCTACGGTTATGGAAATCAAAGCCTTAATTCAAAAATTTGAAATGGTGGCCATATCCCATACATATCAAGAAGCCAATGGGGTCACCGACTGGATAGCCAACATGTTGTTTAAACAGGGCATAAGGTGAGGTGGCTTGATGAATTACATAAGTACGTGGATATTAAAGCGCTTATTAATTATGATGCCATTCATTCCAAAGTGGAAAAGATTTGCTTGGATTAGCAATTTAATGATTTGGTGGAGTGGCCTTATGGTTGTTAGATTACTTTCCCTGAGGAGGTACATTCATGAGAATGTAATGTGGTTACTGCATGTATCATCAAAAAGGTGAATTCCATTTCAAGTAACAATTAATTGGTTCCTTTCTGACTTTTGTGTTTGGGTGCTTCTAGTTTTTTGTTTGTTTTGCAATATGAGGGATGAACCGAGGAAACAAGAGCCCAAAAAATGTGATGACTGGAAAGCTAGATAGGATGTATGGAAGATTTTACAAAAAGGGAAGGTGGTCAATTATATGAAGAATTTGCATGGCTTTAAACCCCATGTCACTACTGCCTTCTTTAAAAATTGGGTTGATGACAAAGTTACTCTCCATGGAGTCACTGTGAAGCTTACTGAGGACTTCATTGCTGAGGTCATGGGGCTTCCCATGGGTGGTATTAAGTTCTCAAAATAGACATGTATCTCCAATGTAGCCTAAAATTTTTTTTTGAAGATGGATGTAGAGGAGAAGCAACTAGAAAAGAATGGAGACTTCTTTCATGTGGAACAGATAAAAGGAATTTGGTGAGATGTGTTATGTTGTATCCGTGAGTACTTTATCCTTGATGGTAGGAATAAAAGCGTTCACAAATTTCATTTTGTTTTTCTCAACCACTTTAGGCCCAAGGATAGAATTTCTTTCCCTTTCTATCTACGTTTTTTTTTGCTTCAAAGCTTGTATGCCCATAGGAAGAAGGAGTCTCATCTAATTTTACATGAAGGTCTGATACTTCTCATAGAGGGTTTTTGTAAAAATAAATCCATAGCTTCTATTCTTTTTTCTAACAAACATAAGGGTTCCAAAAAGTGTAACAAGGATGATAATGTTAAAGGGATAGAAAAGGTAAAACCAAAACCCTCTAGTTCTCAAAAACAAATTGTAGAAGAGGATTTTGAGTTGGAGAGTACTGATAGTTCTGAGAAAGATGTCTTGAAGGAAGACAAAGGGATGGGTGTTGGTGATTTCAGCGCCAATTTGGATAAATATCCATAAACTAAAGGAAAAATTGAGAAAGGGAATGAAGAGGATAAAATTGAGGGAAACTCAGAACAGAGCAATTCTAAAAATGAGGGTAATTAGACTGTGTCTGGGGAAGGTGATAAAGACAAAGATATCTTAACTGACGATCTAGTTTCTATGAGAGAGAAAGATCATATGGTTTTGGCTTCTACTCCTACTATGGAGACTGGGGGACAAGAAGAGGAGGAACCTGTTAAGCATGAAGACCCTGTTGAGACTAGAGAGGAGAAATTGATGGATAGGGAGGAACAAATTAAAAAGGTTGATTCCCCTCCACATGAGATTGCAGAAGACATTTGTGAATCTCTGTAGAAGGAAACCAAGCTTTCCTTCTTGCATTCTACCAAGTTCAAATCTGACTCTATTCTCCAAGTTGAGTCTTGGATCTATAATGAAATAATGGGGCTGAAGAAGAAAGTGGAAACAATGCAAAACAATCAAGATGTTGATCAGACCAAAATTAACCACTTGGAGATGCAAATGAGAGATATCCTAGAAAAACATAAAGATTATGAGCATAATCTTAGAATTCTCATCAAGGAAATTAGAATAAAGATGGAGCAGGTAACATCAAGCATTTGTGCTACTACAGCTAACCTCGATAAAAGAGTAAATGAAGAAACAATATCCTTGGAGGGTCCAAGTAAGAGGACAAGGTAGAGTTTGAGGAAGAAAGCCTTGCAAGCTGCTGCTACTTTGGCTGCTAAATCCATTCACGATACTGCTATGATAGGGAAGGAGGCTGTTAAGATGATCGTGGATTTGCAATAGAAGACTAGGGTCTTCTTTGCTAGTTTTGTTTTTGTTTTGGTCTTTTTTGCTGGTTGTTACAACTGGTTTTTGTTTTTGGTCCTATTTATTGGTTCTTGGTCAAAAACTTTATTTGAGGTTCCAGGTCCTTGTAAAACTTAGGTAATTTTATTGAACTATGTTTGTGGTTTCAGGTCCCTGTAAAGCTTGATTTTGATGCTACTCTTTAGTAGGTTTTAGGAATGCTTTTCCTGGTGGTTGTTAATGTTCTATCCTTTTGGATACTATTAAAGGGTTTTGGGGTCCCTTCAAAACCTGCTTTTAGCATAATCTAAAACTTATATTTTTATTTGTTATTTTCATATATCAAGTAATTTGAATAGTTTTAATTTTTTTGTTTAATTTTTATAAATAAAAAAATAGGCTAAAATATATTGGTAAATGTAATCCTTGTATTGAGCATGATAAATCCTTGCTTCCCTTAAGGTCTCATTTCATCTTCTTAAGGTCTAAACTTTTAGTGTAAGGGTTTCAAATAAGGTTTGTGAGTTATCATCATCATACACAAAAGTTATAATCTATTTTATCCTTAATTTTTTTAATTATTTAATTATTAGGTCTTAATTTTCTAGGTTTATGGATTATCTTCTTACTTGATTGGGTTATATCTGATTAAAAATGACTCTATTTTAAAAATTCTCATAGGGTTTTTAAATTATATTTATTTCATCAAGAACTTGTTTTTATTATCTAATTATGGTAACAATAAGTAAATTAGATTGAATATTAAAAAAACATGAATATAGGAAGGCTAAATATTATTAATTATAAATTTAATCCCTACTAGTCCACAAATATTTTTTCCATGTAATTGCATAGTTATATATTTTGCATATTGAAGGGGCAAAACATGTTAATTACTAAAATCATTATTTGATTTTTAAAATATAAATTATTTACATTCCTTTACATCCTTGGGTATGTTTTTAATGAGCTAAAAAAATATGTTAAGTCTAAAAATCAAATTTATATACAAAAATGGGAAACCTTATAAAGAAGGATGAAGCCCTAATAGATGAACAAGGGTTTAATGTGCTCAATATACAAATGGGTTCATCAATATGTTTACATAATTTTTTCAATAAAAGTGATCTTGTAAATAATACATTTTGAATTAATTTAGAAAATATAGAATATATCAATAAACTCGAATCTTAATGTAATATGAAGAAATTTATTTGATAATTATACTTTCTATTAATATAATATACCTATGTAAGATATTCAGAATGTTTATATTGTGTTTAGGTTTGACATTGCATGCAAGTGGGAGAAAGGGTCAAAAAATATATTAAGGGTTGATCAAATCATAAAGTGATTATTTAGATTCACTTGGAGATAATCATTAGTATCTAGATAGTACCAAATGATGTTCGTCTCTATAGCATAACCATTTTATTTTAAGTGGAATTTGATTTTCTAATTCTATGTAGGATCTTTTGTTTTCTTTTAAACCCTATTTTTTTGTAATTTTCAAGGAGTAACTATGTATATATTCATAAAAAAATGTATTCCTTTCTTCAAAACTATAGGTCCACCTTCAACACTAGGTTTAAGCCTAAAAAATAATGGATAACATGTGTTGGGCTAACCCCAACCACTCCAAAATTATGGGTAAATATTTCCCACATATATAATAGTTTTAAGAGTGAATTAAAAATTCATTTATTTCTCTCTATTTGGTGTATTTGTGCCGTAGTGATCCTTCAGTAAATTAAACCTATGATCTGTCTTTAGATATTTGGAAAATGACAACTTGGTTTGGATTTGAGGTGCTTTATATTTGGCTTTGACATGATCCTTATGACTTAAGGATGAATTATAAATAATAGGGAAGTTTATTTTAGTTTAAAAATAATTGAAATATGCTTAATAGGTACTTAATAGATAGAGAATAGTCTTAAACCTATTTTATATTTTTATAGGACTCTTTTGGTAATTTATCATTCTATTGAGATGTGAAAAGTATGGGTCAACCAATGAAGATGATTTTGAATTTTTATATTGATATTTGTTTGTTATGGTATTAGACTATCAGGTTTGGAAAAAAGCATAATTATCAAATAATTCAAGTTTGATATATTTGTCTGAGAGATAATAATACTGATCTGATGACATAACGATAGTCTAATATGAATTTTAATAGGTTAGATATAGCCTAGGGAATTATTTTATCTCATTCATATAAAATTAGGAAGGCATGATCCATGAAAAGCATGTGGATTTGAGATAAGGGTGAGTATGATCAATATGTATATGAAAAATTTATTTGATGTGAAGGTAGGTTAGAATTTAATTTTTTAAGTATCTAATATCTAATTTTAATGTCTATAAGTTTTAAGATTATGAAAAAATTTCATAATCATATGAGAATTAGACATATAAAATGGTTTATTAATGGATAATATTCATGAGTATAAACCATAAAATGTATTGAAGTATGTTATATATCAAGAGCCAAATAGTCTTAGTATAACCTTGTTTTTCCACCACACCATGGGTGGGCATTACATGTGTAACCATAAGTTTAGAAATAGGAATATTAGAAGTAAAAAAATAGTCCAAAAAAATATTGTAGATATGGTATCTATAAAAGTTTATTAGTATCAGTAGAGGCTTCATTTTTTTATGCCAAAAATGTGGAAACATTAGCATTATTTTCATTTTTGAATTCTAGGATTGTGGTCAAGACATTGTCTAGATTGTGAGGTTGAAAACGGATTCATTCTCAACATTAATAAATAAATGAAACTTATCCAAGGTTTTCACCATAAAGGTAATAGTATGTACTATATCATGATGTTCATAACTATGTTGATTTATTTCTTAAAAAATGGTTTGAATTTTAGGTATATCATCATTACAAATATGTTGTACTTTTATGTATTCATTATTAACATTTTCATAAATATAAGAATGAATTTTAATCTCATAAGTTTTATCCAATTTAGACACACATGTTTGATCTAAATAAATTTTTTTCTCCTTTATTGTTGTGCCCTAACACACACACACACACACACACACACACACACACACACACACACACACACACACACACACACACACACACACACACACACACACACACACACACACACACACACACACACACACACACACACACACACACACACACACACACACACACCATTTTATGAAATCAAATAGGGACCCACTATAGTTTGAATGTATTTATTCAACGTATTATAAGCCTTAGAGATTCATGATATTGGTTTTAATATGAAAACATATAAGATTTTAATAAATCTATAAATATATAGAATTTTGATTTATGAAAATCAAAGATTGAACATTGATTTTGATTTTTTAAGCCTTTATTTTTCATAATTCTTCCTAATTGAATTTATTATTTTTATGGGCTAATGGAGATGACATGTCTCCACATAGTGTTTCTATGATTTTTTCATATTAATAGGGTTATTGACAAAGACTTACAAATATTCATATTTGGGCCCTACCTTTATTATCTAAGATTGGGACATGTGGTAAGATTATGTTACTTTGAGCCTTTCAACATTTACCAAACCCTATTTTTTCCAAAGTTTGTGAGATTTGAGGTCTTGATAGTTGGCATAATTATCTTAAATCATAGACCTAAAACATATAAACAAGTTTAAATTCTAAAGTTTTTAAGGATCAAAAATATGCCACATGGTAGAACAGGTTACCCAAAATCATGGAAGTTCAAAGAAAATTTAATCATCTAATGGCCTCGATGTCACATAATTCTAATATCTTGACAAGTGGAAAAATTACATTAACCCATAACCTAAAAGATTAAAACAAAGTCTAATGGCCATGATACCCCATATTATAATGGTCCCAAGTTTTTAAGCTTGAAGAGTTTGATAGTTGGCACAATTTCATTATCTTAGAACCATATAAGTTAAAAATTAAGTTAATATCTTAATAGTTATGAGCCTATGAGGCCCTAAATCTCTAAAATGCTAATATCATGCCATGTGGTGAGATTACATTACCTGAATCCTTCCTAGGGACTACATAGTTCAAAAGTTCAAACAACTAAGGTCTCAATCCTCCAATTTCATATAGTCTTGATAACATTCAACATGAATTAATTTTGTTAACTTGCATCCATGGAACATATAAATAAAGATCATAAATTTAAAAACTCAAGTAAGTGAGAAGTAGACAAATGTCATGATACAATAGATGCATTGCTAAAGTAGAAATAAATAAGTTTGACATCAAATCATAAGGCTAATAAGTGATAAATTGACACCTATCTTGAATAAGTGATTGGACATAAAAAGTAAATGATAATTTTCCTTCTAGAAAACACAAACCTATCAAAGTTGAATGGAACATTTAAATTTAAAATGGGAAAAAAATCAAAAGTGATTATTTACATTTAAGTCACACTAATTACTAATTTAATGTATATACTTTGGGAAATATATGAAAAATATAAACAAAGGAATTTCACTTCTATTTTAATCTAGAGTGAACACTAAAATTCCAAGCTCTCCAATTACCAAAATCCCTAGATTTATTAGTGAATCATGAAAAAAGTTCAAATTTTTTTATAATTTAATTATGTAGTTTCTATCATTGAAATTACTTCTCAAAAAATATCATGTGTCTACACTCCTTTTGTATAATTCATTACTGGGCATACTGAATATATCTACATAATATTTGACAATAGTTACCTAGATTATATGTCCCCATACTATTCAACCCTCTAAAACGAAGTGGAGTTTATAACACCATATTCTTCATATGATCAACTATCTCAAGATCAAAAATAATGTTGATGACCTATTCCTAATCAATAAGATGGGACTTCATCAAGTGGTGGACAAACTAGAGGTAATTCCTTATATCATTTTTCTCTATGATTTTTTCTTTAATGATACTCATTCTATGGATTGTTCACATATTAGAAAATGGAAAAATTCAATTGTATATATTTATGGAAATGAATTTAAGAGATACCTTAGACTCATAGCACTTAATATATCCTATATCCAAGTCCCATCCAATGTATGTCTCGATCACAATATAGATGAGAAATTGAAATATTGTCTAGTTAAAGGCTAGAGACTTAACCCCAAGAGAGCCCTTTCCTTCAATAATATCATCAAATTCAGGCATAGTATCAGAAAAACCATGTGCATTTTGAAAATATTATATGGTTTTTGATATCATTACCTATGTACATGTATAATGGGTCTTATTTTTGGACATTATCCTCACTTTTGACAAAATCATGGCCCTACGAAGGTTAACATCATAAATTATATCATCAATGTATTCTATTAATCAATTCCATAATTTTCCATGTGCTCTATGGATTATCCCAAGGACTACATACAATAAATATGACATCTAAAAAAATTTTCCATCAGGAATACTTTGTTCATTTTTGCACATTTAGTTATTCAGTCTGACACTAATTGCCTCTCCTAGGGCCTAATTTTGTCATCAGTGAGGAGAATGTACAATAAGGGGACCCATTATAGCTTTGTATAGGTAATTATATAAAAAACATATAATATATTCAAAAGGACCATGGCCATATTGATACTAGGCCTAAATTTGATGATAGTATTGGAGGAGATGTCCCCATTGGGGTTCAGTCTTTAAACCTTCACCAACCATTTCTTCATTTTTACATATATAGTTTTTTTATTGATACATACATTATATGAGACCTTTTTATAAAGAACCTAAAGTGTTGGGATCCTAAATTATCTCTCAATTTTCATTTTATAAATATATTCAATTGTAATTTACCCTTTTGTGAGATGTAAGTAGTCCCTAGAAGAAGTACCATTAAATAATAAATAATGGATCAATTAAACAAAATAAATGACCTATATTTTGGCCACTACTTGATGAATTTTCACTATCTTAATGATTATTAGGTCATCAACATACTATTTCTACTCTTGATATAGTTTATCCTATTAAGAGTGAGGTGTTATAGATTCCACTTATTTCTAGAGGATTGAAAAGCATGTGAACTTAAAATCTAGGGAACTTTTGTTAAATATTGTGTTGGTATACTTAGTGTGTCCAAAAATGGAGTATACATAAGGATATCGGATGTTTGGTTCTTTTGGAAAATAAATTTAAATGATCTTAACTATGTAATTCCTTGTAAAATTGTCTAAACCTTTTTCATAAATTAACTAAGAAAACTAGGGATTTTAGTAGCTAGAAAGCTAAATATTTCAATGTTAACTCATAGATTAATGGAAAAGTGACATTATTTTACTTATAATATACATATACTACCCAAATTTTATTCTATAAATTCATAATTTGTGTGAATTCAATGTGAATAATATATTTTTATTTTGTTTTATTTTAAATTTAAATGTTATCTTAGACTTTGGTAGGTTTGTGTTTTCCATATGGAAAATTTTCATTGAATTTGTATGTCTAATAACTTCATTTAAGATAAGTGTCAATTTATTTCTCATTGGCTTCTAATTTGATATCAAACTCATTTATTCATACTTTGGCCATGCAAATCCCAGATTGTGACCCTTTTTTACTTTTTATTTACCCATGTGTTTAGATTTATGATCATATTTATATGATTGATGGTTATGAGTTAATGAAATTAAGCAACATGGAGTGGTTTTAGGATTGTGATAAATAATATGCTTCATACCTAAACTATTTAAACTTATACATCCTTAGAAAGGCTCCAAGTAATGTAATCTCACCACATGACATGATATCAACACTATGGATACCTAGAGCCTTAAAGGCTTAGAAACATTAAGATATTATCTTGATTTCAAAATTTCATGGTATTGGGATAATTAAATTGTGATAAATTTAAGATCCTCAAAATTGAGACCTTATGGCCATTCGACTTTAGGTCCTCAAGGCCATTAGACTTTGTTTTAACCTTTTAGATTCAAATTTATGGATTTATACCACTTATAAAGCCCTCAAAACTATAAAACCTTGGTACCATTAGAATATTAACTTTTTTTTAATTTATTTGGTTTTATGGTCATGAAATTACATCACATGATTTATTATTGAGGCTTAGAAACTTTGAAGACTTAGAATTTTATTTCAAAGTGAAATTTGTTTTAATAAAACATGGTTATGCCACATAGATGTCATGTGTTGACCTGAATATTAATAAAGTCTATAAATTTTATCTATCTTAAGTAATGAGTAATGCACTAATTCCATTTATTTCATTCTTATAGCTTGGTACTTTATATCTTTGATCCTATCTTATATGTTGTAGAGTTGCAAATTAATGTAATTTTTCCAAATATCATGACCTCATAGCTCAAGGAATTTAAAACACTTAGGATTTTGTAAATTCTAAAATGATCCACGTATCTATCCACCCATCTCAAGTAGATCTATATTTACATCAATAATCTAACCATCCATGGTAAAAGAATTCTCTGCCCACCACTATTACATAAACAGGTAGTTTACAAAATCTAATATCTTACAACTCATGCCTTAGATTGAATTTATCTCACTAATCCTAAAAAATTAGAGGCTACCTCATAAGGTTCCCTTATTTGTATAAAACCAACATAAACATCTATTTCAGAACCACTTAACATATCACATTGCCTTTGACGTAGATAATACATATCCTTATTATGTGGCATATAATATGGTCATAAATACAACAAGATGGCTTAGATACAAATAAAAACTAATGATTTATATAATGAGATTATAAATATTAAATATAATTTTGAAATACTAACATATAAATTTAAAATCCTAATAAAGTAGATTTAAAACTGTAAAGGAAATATAATATTTAGATTGTCTGAACATAGAACACTATGGCTTGAATAGTTGAAATTTTAAGAAACACAAATCACCTATGAGGGTTTAGATGTGAAAATATGATATTATACACTTTAAAATTTTAATCATGGCATACACTTAACTTATATGACTTGTGCATATATATGGATGTTTCACATAATTATATTTTATTTGTTTTCTTTCTTTGGTCTAACCTTTTTTATTTGATATTAGAAAACTATAGGAAATCCCTAGTTTATTTTTGACCTTCCAAATATCATAATTAAATTATCCATAGATCATAAGATTTGTATTATTTCCTTTCAGATGAGTCTGTTAGAACTCAAAAACCTTTAGAATATTTCATGTATGAATTTTTAGTTGAATATTTTATGTATAAAGGAAATTATAAGAATAATCTTAGACTCCCCTAATTCCCATCACAATCCAAACCTACACAGGAAAATATGTGTGTATTAAGAGAAACCCTTTTAGTCCTTAGGAAATAATACCATTAAGTTTAACATGCCATTATATAAAAAATATTATAGGTAAAGATGAACAATATAAATGTATGGTTACATATATGGGTCCACTTCATTTACAACATATTTATTTCTTCCAGTTTATACAAATATAATTTTTTGTTATATTTATTGTCAAAGATAATATTGGCACAAGTGATAAAGAGTTTCTTATTAGAACAATAAATTTTTTAACATATCACCCAATTGATTAATTGACTTTATAGTCACATATAAAATGGGAAAAATTGAAATAATAAAATTTTTACACTCCCATATCATCCTTGAAACTAACATACTAATTTACACTAGATTAATCTCTTAAGATAAAAAATTATCTCTTAGTAGGATAATATTTTTAAATTTGGCATGACATTACACATAAAATAGGATAAGTAGATTTGAACCAAAAACTTGCATGGTTTCATATGTGATTCATTTTATATATGTTGTATTTCTATTTTTTAATCTAAATGAAGAAAAATTGGTTGAATGTTTTATATTTCATCTATTTCTTTTAGTGAGAGAACATTTCCCAAATTAACAAGAAACCTTTTCATGGAGAAATCAATTAATAAAATTCCAAATCACATCTTGATGAGTATAAAAACATAATAAATAGATTCACCTATTCCCTAAGTCACATAAAACTCTCAATCTATATGACATAATGTGCATCTCTTAATATAAATTATTTTTTAAGGATTTATTTTGAATTTGATGAGCTCCATTAAGGAAACTATTTTCATAAGAAATATATTTATTAAAACTATAATTAAGATGTAAAAATCTATGCAATAGCTTTAAATTAAAAAGGAAAATAACTAATGGGAGACATTATTTATCATTTCATTTTTTGTCTTGTATTTAATATCCACTCAAATATTTACATTATTTTACATTAAAGATAAAACACATATCCAAAAAAATTATTAATCTCAAATATAAAAGTGATCAATATATGTTACACCTATAAAATAACCATTTCACTCTAAGATCATATATTTTTAAAAACCATGCATATACTACTATTTTTTTTCAAGATTATGATTAAACATATCACTAAAAATTTAACTATTTATCTAATACCTTATTTAAGATAGTCACTGAAATCTTCACCTAATAAACCAATCATTGTACAAACTGCATTACAAATATGATTGAGATCTCTAGCTTTGAAAATCCTTGTAATCCCTCCCTAGAATGAAAATTAATTATGCCATATCTTATAAATATAGTTGGATTTGACATCATGAGGTACCGTACTTTCTTCATAATCCCCATCACCATTTTTATTATAATCTAAACATTAATTATTATGGATTAATTTTAATTTTTTCAATAGTTTTTATGTTGTTTTATTAAAAAATTCAAGGATAGAGATACAAATCACTTAAAATTATCCTAGAAATATGTCTATATTAACCAAATCCTATTTATTTAACTCACACAAATTACTACAAGTCTAATCCTAATGTTTCATTCTAATATCAATGCATTAATTGATTGATCAATGTTTTCCACACTTAATTCATTCATTTAGTTATCAAAATTTTAAGTTATTTATCCAAACAATTAAATTAAAATAACAAAATGAATAAGAACTATCCATGTATAAAACGTGGGTAAATTTTAGACATGTCAATATAAGAATGAAAAGTACATTAAAAATTTATAAAATTAGCATTAGAAATGAAGATCCATCAAACACATATACATGATTTTATATACTAAAATATGCTATTAAGTTCTTAACATACTTTTAAGAAACATGAATTATGCTTATAAATATGGTCTTAACCTACCATTATCTCACACATACATGATATATTATAAATTTTACCCTCTTTGTTCACTCTCAAACACCTACATGAACCTTATAGTATATTAATAACCAACCTATTGTCTCATAATAACATCCTTATACCTTTAGTTTATTCCTTATGTGAATATGTCACTATCATCAGACTGAGTCACTATGAATAGTTGATATTGACCTAGTTATAAAGATAGTGACTCTCTCCCAATAATGTCTACTTTTTAAAATTATAAAATAATATGTAAGATAGACCCATCTTCCTATCATGTTATTATCACAAAAAATTACCGAATTGAACTCACACACACACACAGATATATATATATATATATATATACATATATATATATACATATATATATATATATACATATATATATATATATATATATATATATATATAGATATATATATATATATACATATATATATATATATACATACATACATATATATAGATACATACATACATATATATATATACATACATATATATATATATACATACATATATATATATTATATATATATATATACATATACATATATATATACATATACATATATATATATATACATATATATATATATACACACACACACACATATACATATATATATATATATATATATATATATATATATATATATATATATATATATATATATAAAAGCAAAGGCCTCAATTTATAGGGTCTTCAAAATTATCTAGTATAATATATACACTATTCCATATTGAGAAAATATACCTTGTTCTTGTAAATTTATTAATTACTCATTAGGAGTAGTGACAATCTATGTTTGAATCATAATAAAGCCATGTCAAAGTAAAAAAATTCCATTATCAAGCCCAAACCATTACTTGCATTCATATAATTATGGAGAAATTTTTCATAATCATACTAGTTAGGATACCTACATGTGTATGGTTTCCATCTTTAGAGTATTGGATACGTGGCTAGTGGTCAACCATAAAATGGGTGTGGTTGGGAACAACTCAATTCATTACACATTATCAAATTTTTGTAGGTTTTTATATTTAGATGTATACCTAGGATTTTAAGGTTAAGGAGGTTGGTTTATGGAATTGCATACATCATTAAGTTTTTACATCACACATACAAATATTTAAAGATTAGATAAGTAGACTATAATATCACAAGTGCACATTTGGCATAGGTCACTACCAACCACATAAGTCATTATCAATAGATGATACTTACCTAGATCCAATGGAACTGATCATATGTAGACAAAAAAATAGTTCCATAACCTGATGAATAATAAGAATAATTTAGTTTATTTTCCACTACTAGAACATAGTCCTAGTCTGATAGCTAGTTATGAAATCTAAGTACATATTTTCATATTTATTATATTTTTCATAAGACACTTTTCAAATAAATGAAATAAATTTTAGTATTTTAAATTCAAATGTATGATTGAATTCCATATTTATAAGTATAATTTATTCTAATAGTTTATATAATTTTAGGGTTTTTTAAACCAAATTAGGGTAGAACATAATTGTTAACTTTTACATTAATTAAATAATGTCAAACTCTAGGTCTCTATTAGGATTTCATATATATAGAGTTTAAAATTTCAAACTTAGGGTTTTATCTATAGGATTGATTTCTAAATATTCCATAAAATATGCATGGTCCATAACTATAATGAATTAACATTAATTGTTAATGCAAGTCATGAAGGCATTCATTTCATATTATTATACTTTGATATTATATTTTATTTGGAAAAATTATTTAAACAAATGGGTTAAATGAAGGTACAAAAATAAACTCAAAATAAATTTTACAAAATATGTTCATAATTTACAATGTCTTAAAATTAAATATTCTTCAACTATGAGATATCAAGTAGTATTCATGACTCATCCTATTACTCCCTATATATTTAAAAATGATGATAGTTTATTATCATAACTAATGAAATCAATTACAATATTATATAAGGGATACCATGGATTTAATAAATGAATGTATATCCTTTTAATTTTCATGTATATCTTAAATTCAATCTCACTCTCTCTCTCTCTCTCTCTCTCTCTCTCTCTCTCTCTCTCTCTCTCTCTCTCTCTCTCTCTCTCTCTCTCTCTCTCTCTCTCTCTCTCTCTCTCCTCTCTCTCTCTCTCTCTCTCTCTCTCTCTCTCTCTCTCTCACACACACACACACACACACACACACACACACACACACACACACATGCTCACGCATGTGTGTGCACGCACACACACACATTTCATCATGAATAATTACAATATTATACATTAAATTGACCTAATTATTATTACATATTTAATATACAACCCTATTCCCACGTATCTAATAAAAATGTGTCACAAATAGTTAATTTAACTCTAATGTTTACACTAGTATAAAATTTCAACTAATATGCTTTCAAGGTTAAATATTTGTAAAAAAAGGGATATATAGAACAAGGGTTGGGAAAAAATTCACAAGGGATTATTCATCCCATTTCCATATCTAGTTAAACATGTCAAAAAAGTCTTGGGTATATGGAAAATATAATAGGTAATAAGAAGGAAAC